>JBBGZY010001481.1:1800000-2106737 GCA_037952925.1 Lithobates clamitans
AGAAGATATTTGAGTTTCTCCTGAAAGTTTCCTTTTCTGCCTCTTTCCTGCTACTTCCTAAAGTTTGTTTGTTCAATAAAGCATTGAAAACGTACTCCAGTGTTGGTGCGTGTGTCGTCTAGCAGTAAACTCAACGGAACCCCTAGACCCGGTGCCAGTGAAACCAAGGGAAGCAAAGTGAAGGTAACAGACCCGCTTAAACCAGCAGCTCCACCGTGAGTTAGTGCTACAAGGACAATTGGTTTGTGTGAAAAGTATAGAGCCTGCAAACTACACTGCAAAAATACAGTATATACAGATCATAAAAATGATCAATTCTGATGTACTGATGACTGATCTCATTTCTTGGGCCCTTAAAATACTCCCCAAATGACCCCTTTTTGAAAAGTAGACAGTCTGGGGTGTTTAGTATAGTAAGAGGCATGGCAAGTTTTTTAAAGCTGTAATTTTTTTGTCACAATTTTGAAAGAAAAATGTATTAAAATCTATTTCGGGGTTTTTTCACATTTTTTTTTTTACATACTGCCACCAGTGCAGTACAGCGTCATTATATGACTGGTGTGGCTGAAAATGTGAGCTTTCCAGGCCAGGTTGTCCACATAGATCACTGGCATTATTGAATTGATAACTTGATCCATCCAGATAGCACACTTGTTTACTTGTGTACATAGCCTTAGATATATTTGGAGGTTGTGGCAACAAAGGCAGGGCTCTATCTGCTGTAACTTAAATTCTTTAATGGGGTACAATAGGAAGAACCTGCCAAATACCTTGGCAATGATGTAATTAAATCAACTGAGTCACTCCCTTTCAACCGATAAGTGTCTACTCTTAAATAAAATATAAATGTTAGTAAACAACTGCTGCTGCATTATCTGATACCTGTATGCACAGTTAAGCAAAAAGAGGGAAAGGAGGCGCCTCTGGGTGCAGATTTTTTAACAAGTTTTAATATACAATAAAAGTTCTCTCATAATGCATTCGCATTTTTGGAGTCAAAGAAAGGCATTGAATGATATCCCAAAAATTTGGGGTTGCCCTCAGTGGAGTCATTCCCTTTCTCCTGTCTGTGTACGTCCTGCTATTCAGCCGGCTATGATAGAGTCTATCAGCTGTATGAGCGTCCTGTGTTTCATGCACCGCTGGATGGTGAGACTATTGTATATATATATATATATATATATATATATATATATATATATATAGATAGAGAGAGAGAGAGAGAGAGAGAGAGAGAGAGAGAGAATAATGATAAATTACATATATATATATATATATATTGGTAAAAACTATTTTGGTATAATATGAAAATTTAAATTAAAATTAAGATTGTGAAGGGGAATAATTATGAAATTATTATGGCAAAGCCTGTGCATATGCATACATACCTCTGCGCACAATCTTGTACATAAAAGACATTATTGTACATAAAAAAACATTATTATATGTTTACAAATTACATGCACATATAAGTACATACGTAAATCCATATATAAGTTTATGTCAACATGGACAGGTTATGGTAGTATATAATTACCGGGGGGGGAGAAATGGAAAAAACAGGGGGGGGGGGGGATTAATTATTATTAGCAGGGAGGGTAAGGGAAAAAGTGGGGAGAAGGGAAGGAAAGGGTGAGGATGGGAAACCGTACTTACGGGTACCCGCCACCCCCATAAATGTGAGAAAGGATGTGGATGAGAAGGCCAATCTAAATTGTGTACACAAAAAAGGAGAAAGTAGAGAAAGTGATCTCCTGAATATTTTTTTTTTTGTGTGTTTTTTTTCTAGTGATCTCCAGAATAATATTTTTTTTTTCTAGTGATCTCCTGAATATTTTTTTTTTCTAGTGATCTCAATAATATTTATTTTTCATTTTGTGCGTCAAGTTACCACAACACCATTATTATCTTGTATTTTTTAACCTCAGAGATACAACTATGTTGGTGTCTCTTGTTAATTTGACATTGTATTTTCGAAATGTACCTGCCTACTCACAAACAAACTGTCCTTTTTGAAGTAAAACACATAGCCAAGTATTTGTCCCTTAAAAAATGTATCATTTAATAGAGAGCACAAAGTCATAACAAAATAAAGAGGAGGGCAACGATGGAGAAACAGTTGGAATTGGTGAAGCCTTTGTACCCCAGGGCAGACATCAATTATTTGACTCAAAATTGCTAACCTGAGGAGTCCATTAATAGGGAGCACAATACGATCCAGGACATATATGTCCCGAGACTGTAGTCTTACAACAGTCCGTGTTTTTTGCCAGACCACACCAAACCCAGGCTATCACTCTCAACACTTCCTTCCATGCTGCTGTGGTGGGTGGGGTGGCTGTGGTGTTGGTGGTGGAGGTGGTGGAGGAGCATGGTCCAACTCACAGAGGTGTGTTTGAGGTGTGAGTTCGCCCCTTGTCCCCTTGTTTAGGGCCTTCAGAATAATCTCTTCGCATATGGTGCATTGGGCCTCCTCCATCTGTTCTAATTTACTGGCAGATACACATCCAAACGCCTCGTGGCCACCAGGGGCTGTGGTAATTGCCGCAGTAGCCTGTTTTAGGAAAGCAGTCGCAGACTCCTCCAGGTTCCTTGCCTTCCTGGTCATTTTTGGTTGGAGGGCAGAGGGGAGAAACCTGGGATTCGGTCAGGCTGCTTGCCATGGCCTCCTCCTGGCTGAGACTCTCCTGTGTAAGAAAATGGTACATAGTTTTAGGTTTTTGATCATCAATCACATACGATTTTGAGCTCATGACTGTTGCAAATTGAATGTTAACAAATAGAAAAGACTATCATTCTGACACCAGCATTTTTCATTCCTGTCCCAATCATTTTTGGCTACTACTGTCTATTGATATGTAAACCATTTTGTTAAATCAGAAATTTGTGATCAATAACATCTAGTTAACATCATTCAATTTTTGACAAGAAATATCTTCAACAATGCTATACCTGGGTCAAGCTGGGCTCCTCCCCAACTTCTTCCTGGGTGGAAGGCCCAGGTTGGAGCTCAGGAGCCTCAGCTGATGTGTAAGGAAATATTGATAGCGATGACCTGGGTTCTGTCTGGTTGGACAAAAATCGCAGGCTGTTGTAGTACCACAGCCTGGGGGCATATACGTCATCTGCTGCTGATCCAGATCTCAGGGAATCCTGGACCTTCTTGCGCTCCCTATTATATGTGCTCCTCAGGCTACCAATTTTGGCCTTCAAATAGGTGATGTCTGCCGTGGGATACACAGGCTTCACTAATGCCAACAGTTTCTCCAGGGCTGCCTTCCTCTTTAGCTTGTTAGAATAGTCCCTGCATTGGATTTGCCAGAGACATGGCAGCTCCCTGTATTTGTCAATAAAGTTGGGCAGGAAATCAGGGGCTGTGAATTTGTCAACCATTTTATCTGCAAGACACAGCACAAGACAAATCCTAATGTCAGGCTAAACTCTCCTAATCTTGTCCCAATATAGGCCTCAATCTATAAGCAGTATAGGCCACTAACCACTGATGCCTCAAGTTACAATTGTACCTTCGTTTGAACGATCTGCGTTAATGATCCTCCGTCCTCCACTCACAGATCGTACGTACGTCGCCTGCGTGTTATGCTTTATAAACACTGCGCAGGTGTGAAACTTTACCCCTGTCCTTCTTTTTAGTGTATTCCCCGCCTCTTCTCTTTCGGGGCAGTGGAGGAGCACATGGCGGAGACACAGCAGGTGTGTGCTGTTATCAGCAACGACGATGAAAGCCCGGAGCAAGGCAGTTCCAGATCCAGGAGGAGATAAAAGGCCTCAAATATGTCCTTTGAAGATATGGTGGAGATGGCGGACTTCTTGAAAAGGACAGACTATGATAGGAAGCATGGACTGTACAGAAACCCTAATGTGAGAAAGGCCAAGATTATGACTAAAGTTGTCAGAAGTCTGCACAGGACTTTTGGGGTATGACGATCCAAGGAGCAAGGGAGCAAGATCAGTATAGAAAGATCAGGAAAGTGCTGCAAAAAAGTAAGTATTTGTCGTGTGTACATATTATTATTATTATTACTTTCTTGTTGGTACATGTGGTTTTCTTTACTGCTGTACAGTTTAAAATGCCAAGTTTGAGGTTCGTGGGCACAGGAATCGTTCATATTAAACATCGTTCGTTCGACCACTAATATGACGTTTGTAGCGGAAGCAGGTTAACTACATTTGTTCGTGCCTATTTTGATTAAAATAAGTTTATTCCATTGTTGTCCAGATGTGTTTGAAATTATAATGAAATGACAACTTGATTCAGTGTAAGGAGAGGACACTCAGCAGCTGTTTACACATCTAGACGCAGGAGCACTAAGGTGAGACACCATAACAACCTTGTTATGGTGTCCCACGCAGGTGCTCCAGTGGATACTAGGTGTCTCTCCATGTGTGAAACTTGCACAAAACGGGTAAGTATTCCAGCTTTTGAAAGTGAAAAAATCATGTCTTCAGCTTGGAACTCTGCCAAAAGAGACAATTGGACAACACTTCCAAGCAATGTTTTTATTATTGCTGTTTCTAGCCTAACATATCTGTCTGCTAAGTATACCTTTTTTGTATTCACATAGGGGAGAAAAGAATAGGGACATCTACAGTACCTGACCGCGAGATTGTGTTTCCAGCGCAATCCCATCGCGCTGGTTCTCGGTGACAGGGTAGTGTGCATGTCGCACTGGCTTACTCATCGGGAAAGGAAAACTTTGTTTTCCTTTCCCGATGAGTGACAGGCAGTGCTGACAGCTGTCTGGTATAAATCCTGAGGGGGAACGCCGCACCAAATTTTAAATGAAAACCGGCGTGGGTTCCCCCCAAGGCCATACCAGGCCCTTAGGTCTGATATGGATTGTAAGGGGAACCCCCTACGCCGAAAAATCGGCATGGGGGTCCCCCCAAAATCCATACCAGACCCTTATCCGAGCACGCAGCCCGGTCGGCCAGGAAAGGGGGTGGGGACGAGCGAGCGCCCCCCCCCTGAGCCGTACCAGGCCGCATGCCCTCAACATGGGGGGGTGGGTGCCTTGGGGGAAGGGGGGGCGCCCTGCGGGCCCCCCCACACTGAAGCACCTTGTCCCCATGTTGATGAGGACAAGTGCCTCTTCCCGACAACCCTGGCCCCCACCCTGTGTGAATGAGTATGGGGTACATGGTACCCCTACCCATTCACCTAGGGAAAAGTGTCAATAAAAAAAAACACAGTACACACGTTTTAGGAGTAATTTATTAGGAAGCTCCAGGGTCTACTTCCGACTTCGGGGGGATGGTTTCTTCCGACTTCTCCCGGTGTTCTGCCTCTTCTCCCAGGCCCCTCCGCTATCTTCTTCCACCTCTTTTGCCAGCGAGGGGCCCGGTCTGCTGCCGCTGTCTTGTCGCCGCTGTCTTGTCGCCGCTGTCTTGTCGCCGCTGTCTCGTTACCACTGTCTCGTTGCTTCTTCTCTTCTACTGATGTTGACACGACGCTCTCTCTGGCTGGAATGCTTTGTGCGAGCTGCGGAGCCATTTCGGAAGAAGACCCCGGACCTGCCTAATAAATTACTCTTAAAACCTGGGCCCGCAGGGCGCCCCCCTTCCCCCAAGGCACCCCCCATGTTGAGGGCATGCGGCCTGGTACAGCTCAGGAGGCGGGGGGCGCTCGCTCGTCCCCACCCCCTTTCCTGGCCAGCCGGGCTGCGTGCTCGGATAAGGGTCTGGTATGGATTTTGGGGGGAACCCCATGCCAATTTTTCGGCGTAGGGGGTTCCCCTTACAATCCATACCAGGCCCCTGGGGGGAACCCACGCCATTTTTTTCATTTAAAATTTGGCGCGGCGTTCCCCTCAGGATTCATACCAGACAGCTGTCAGCACTGCCTGTCACTCATCGGGAAAGGAAAACAAAGTTTTCCTTTCCCGATGAGTGAGCCATCTCGGCGCTGGCTCCCGCGACGGGGCTCGCAGGTGTCAAATCTCGCCGAGAAATGCGGCAAGATTGACACAATATCGCGGTCACCTACTGTAAGGACACCAGTAACCCCACACTGAAGGAAGAAAAGGAACTCACCACACAACATGAGGATGTGGATGCAGAGGTTCAGGAAGTGCTGGGTGAAGTGGTCGAAATGGTGTTGACAACAGTTCAGTGTCTGAGACCACAGCTTCAGGTAATAGATGGATGCCTGCATATTTATAATACATTGTGTGTTTTTTTATTTAAAGGTGATGTGGATGTTGTGGAAGAAGAAACTCACTTCTGCAGTGCAAGTGCACAAATACTCATCAGTGAGATCATGGTGTGCAATCGTGATTTGGAAAAGATAAAGCAAAACATCCATGATGTTTAAAAAAGATTGAGCAACATCACCGATTTTTTAGGAAAAATCTAAACCAAAATTTTTTTTTAATTTGTCGTTATGTTGTACACGTTTTTACAGTTTTAAATGAATTGCAAAGCCAAATTTTGAAGATGCACACAGTGTGTCAACATGTGTTATCTGCCATCATGGGTTATCAATGTATGCTTTTTGTGGGTGCAACTCCTTCCTCCAAACTAAAGTAGGTGAGAGGAAGGGGTTGCACCCCCGAAACACGTCCATTGATCCCCCATGATGGGAGCTAGCACATGTTGACACACTAGGGCTTATTTCCAAAAGTCAAAACCACTTTGCACTTCAAGTGCAATGCAAGTGCACTTGTAGAGCAAAGTGGATTGCCCTTTCTGAAATAGGCCTCAGTGTGTCAACATGTGCTAGCTCCCATCATGGGGGATCAATGGACATGTTTCAGGGGCGCAACCCCTTCCTCTCACCTACTTTAGTTTCGAGGAAGGGGTTGCACCCACAAAACGCATACACTGATATCCCATGATGGCAGATAGCACACGTTGACACACTGTGTGTTTTGTGGCTTTAGCAAAATAGATGTAGGGAAAATACACACATTTTAGGCATGGGATCATGAGGGAAATCCAAATTTTTGAGTCCCAATTTGTGTGCATCTTCAAAATTGGGCTTTTACAGGGGTGAGATCACCCCATCTGATGAAGGCAAAATCAACACAGTTTTGACATACTAATGTCTCATATGGCCTTCACTTTAGCAAAGTTGAACTTTGTAAGTTCCTGAGTTGGGGATGTGTATTTTATGCTTTTAACCACTTCAGCCCCGGAAGGTTTTACCCCCTTCCTGACCAGAGCACTTTTTACAATTCGGCACTGCGTCGCTTTAACTGCTAATTGCGCGGTCATGCAATGCTGTACCCAAACGAAATTTGCGTCCTTTTCTTCCCACAAATAGAGCTTTCTTTTGATGGTATTTGATCACCTCTGCCGTTTTTATTTTTTGCGCTATACGCGGAAAAAGACCGAAAATTTTGAAAAAAAATGATATTTTCTACTTTTTGTTCTAAAAAAAATCCAATAAACTCAATTTTAGTCATACATTTAGGCCAAAATGTATTCGGCCACATGTCTTTGGTAAAAAAAATGTCAATAAGTGTATATTTATTGGTTTGCGCAAAAGTTATAGCGTCTACAAACTAGGGTACATTTTCTGGAATTTACACAGCCTTTAATTTATGACTGCCTATGTCGTTTCTTGAGGTGCTAAAATGGCAGGGCAGTACAAAACCCCCACAAATGACCCCATTTTGGAAAGTAGACACCCCAAGGAATTTGCTGAGAGGCATGTTGAGCCCATTGAATATTCATTTTTTTTGTCCCAAGTGATTGAATAATGACAAAAAAAAAAAAAATTACAAAAAGTTGTCACTAAATTATATATTGCTCACACAGGCCATGGGCATATGTGGAATTGCACCCCAAAATACATTTAGCTGCTTCTCCTGAGTACGGGGATACCACATGTGTGGGACTTTTTGGGAGCCTAGCCGCGTACGGGGCCCCGAAAACCAAGCACCGCCTTCAGGATTTCTAAGGGCGTACATTTTTGATTTTACTCCTCACTACCTATCACAGTTTTGAAGGCCATAAAATGCCCAGATGACATAAAACCCCCCCAAATGACCCCATTTTGGAAAGTAGACACCCCAAGCTATTTGCTTTGAGGCATGTTGAGTCCATGGAATGTTTTATATTTTGACACAAGTTGCGGGAAAGTGACAAATTTTTTTTTTTTTTTTTTTTTTTTTGCACAAAGTTGTCACTAAATGATATATTGCTCACACAGGCCATGGGCATATGTGGAATTGCACCCCAAAATACATTTAGCTGCTTCTCCTGAGTATGGGGATACCACATGTGTGGCACTTTTTAGGAGCCTAGCCGCGTACGGGACCCCGAAAACCAAGCACCGCCTTCAGGATTTCTAAGGGCGTACATTTTTGATTTTACTCCTCACTGCCTATCACAGTTTCGGAGGCCATGGAATGCCCAGGTGGCACAAAACCCCCCCCAAATGACCCCATTTTGGAAAGTAGACACCCCAAGCTATTTGCTGAGAGGCATGGTGAGTATTTTGCAGCTCTCATTTGTTTTTGAAAATAAAGAAAGACGAGAAAAAAATTTTTTTTTTTTCTTTTTTCAATTTTCAAAACTTTGTGACAAAAAGTGAGGTCTGCAAAATACTCACTATACCTCTCATCAAATAGCTTGGGGTGTCTACTTTCCAAAATGGGGTCATTTGGGGGGGTTTTGTGCCACCTGGGCATTCCATGGCCTCCGAAACTGTGATAGGCAGTGAAGAGTGAAATCAAAAATTTACGGCCTTAGAAAGCCTGAAGGCGGTGCTTGGTTTTCGGGGTCCCGTACGCGGCTAGGCTCCCAAAAAGTCCCACACATGTGGTATCCCCGTACTCAGGAGAAGCAGCAGAATGTATTTTGGGGTGTAATTTCACATATTCCCATGGCATGTTTGAGCAATATATCATTTAGTGACAACTTTGCGCAAAAAAAAATAAAAAAAATAAAAAATTGTCTCTTTCCCGCAACTTGTGTCGCAATATAAATTATTCCATGGACTCAACATGACTCTCAGCAAATAGCTTGGGGTGTCTACTTTCCAAAATGGGGTCATTTGGGGGGGGTTTGAACTGTCCTGGCATTTTATGCACAACATCTAGAAGCTTATGTCACACATCACCCACTCTTCTAACCACTTGAAGACAAAGCCCTTTCTGACACTTATTGTTTACATAAAAAAATTAATTTTTTTTTGCAAGAAAATTACTTTGAACCCCCAAACATTATATATTTTTTTTAAAGCAAATGCCCTACAGATTAAAATGGTGGGTGTTTCATTTTTTTTTTTCACACAGTATTTGCGCAGCGATTTTTCAAACGCATTTTTTGGGGAAAAAACACACTTTTTTACATTTTAATGCACTAAAACACACTATATTGCCCAAATGTTTGATGAGATAAAAAAGATGATCTTAGGCCGAGTACATGGATACCAAACATGACATGCTTTAAAATTGCGCACAAACGTGCAGTGGCGACAAACTAAATACATTTTTAAAAGCCTTTAAAAGCCTTTACAGGTTACCACTTTAGATTTACAGAGGAGGTCTACTGCTAAACTTACTGCCCTCGATCTGACCTTCGCGGCGATACCTCACATGCATGGTGCAATTGCTGTTTACATTTGACGCCAGACCAACGCTTGCGTTCACCTTAGCGCGAGAGCAGGGGGGACAGGGGTGCTTTTTTTTTTTTTTTTTTTTTCTTTATTATTATTATTTTTTTATCTTATTTTTAAACTGTTCCTTTCATTTTTTTTTTTTAAATCATTTTTATTGTTATCTCAGGGAATGTAAATATCCCCTATGATAGCAATAGGTAGTGACAGGTACTCTTTTTTGCAAAAATTGGGGTCTATTAGACCCTAGATTTCTCCTCTGCCCTCAAAGCATCTGATCACACCAAGATCGGTGTGATAAAATGCTTTCCCAATTTCCCAATGGCGCTGTTTACATCCGGCGAAATCTACGTCATAAAATGCTCGTAGCTTCCGGTTTCTTAGGCCATAGAGATGTTTGGAGCCATTCTGGTTTCCGATCAGCTCTATGGTCAGCTGGCCGAATCACTGGCTGCATTCTCAGGTTCCCTGTTGGGACAGGAGAGCCAGAGAAAAACACGGAAGATGTTGGGGGGGGGGGGGGCATTCCCTCCCACTGCTTGTAAAAGCAGTCTAGAGGCTAATTAGCCACTAGGATTGCTTTTACATGAAAGCCGACCGCTGGCTGAAAAGAATGATACCAAGATGATACCTAAACCTGCAGGCATCATTCTGGTATAACCACTCAAAGTCGTGAATGGCATACCTGAAGACAAAAAAATGGTTAACAATAAAGCACAGTAAACGGTAAGGTATAAAAAATTGCATACCTGAAAAGCAAACATGATAAAACATAATAACAATAACAATAACAATAACAATAACAATAACAATAAAACATTGCAGAATAGAATACAGTAAAAAAGAGCAGAACAATAGAGAGAGAATAGAGAGAGAGAGAACAATAAAACGACAACTATTTTTATTTTATATTTTTGTTTGTGTTTTTTTTTTTTGTTTTTTTTTTTTACACTTTTTTTTGTAACTAACTTTTATAACTGTAACCGGTTCCAGGTTCGGGTCTCTCAAAATGCGATGGCATCTTGGGAGACCCTGTGAAAGTGTGCCTAGTCTGTGCAATGCTGTACCCTACGCTAATACTCAACTAGTGCATGGTAGCGTTCAAAACATTCACCAATGCAAAGACCAGGATTGTCAGGACAGGAGGGACAATAATAGTGGGTGTCACGCCTATATCCGCGCTTGCTGCAGACACAACATCTTTTTTGGGGGGTTCGTTGGGTAGGGTTACTCGGGAGGACATAAAGAAAATGCCTCTCATGCAGCCGACTGCATTTGGTTGGGAATGTGAATGGGGGAAGTACGGGCACTGCAGAAGTGGTGGGCTCCCAATTAGGATTGGCGAATGCAGCAGGAAGGGCACTATGGGCACGACGGGCCTGTGTTTGTCTTTTTGGTGGCAGCGGGACACTACTTGTGCTTGCCACCTCACCAGCTTGAACTGCACTTATGGGACTCGCCACGTCACCAAGTGTTACTGCAGTGCTGGTTTGACTACGACCGGGGTGTACTAGGCCGCTGGCGCTTGCCAGTTCACCAAAACGCTACAAAAAAAACTGTTAGCGATCACAGGGATCCGGCCTGACTCTGCGAACGCTGCAGTTATGCGTTTAGTGTTTTGTAAGTGACAGTGATCGATCGATACTGCACTTGGGTGGGCTGGGCCGGGCCGGGCGGAGGGGCAAAACGCAGGTGCTAGCAGGTATCTGGGCTGATCCCGCTAACACTGCGTTTTTGGGAACCCTAAACTGCTGGGGACACTAGTATAGATCTAATCGGATCAGATATTGATCCGATCAGATACTATACCACTAAGGGAGGCGTATGCTGCGTGCGTGGGTGTTAGCGGTACTGGCGCTAATCTGACGCTGCCTGGGGCTGGTGCTTGCCAGTTCACCAAAATACTACCAAAAAAACTGTTAGCGATCGCAGGGATCAGGCCTGACTCTGCGAACGCTGCAGTTATCCGTTTAGTGTTTTGTAAGTGACAGTGATCGATCGATACTGCACTTGGGTGGGCTGGGCCGGGCGGAGGGGCAAAACGCAGGTGCTAGCAGGTATCTGGGCTGATCCCGCTAACACTGCGTTTTTGGGAACCCTAAACTGCTGGGGACGCTAGTATAGATCTGATCGGATCAGATATTGATCCGATCAGATACTATACCACTAAGGGAGGTATACGGTGCGTGCATGGGTGTTAGCGGTACTGGCGCTAACCTGACGCTGCCTGGGGCTGGTGCTTGCCAGTTCACCAAAACGCTACCAAAAAAACTGTTAGCGATCGCAGGGATCAGGCCTGACTCTGCGAACGCTGCAGTTATGCGTTTAGTGTTTTGTAAGTGACAGTGATCGATCGATACTGCACTTGGGTGGGCTGGGCTGGGCGGAGGGGCAAAACGCAGGTGCTAGCAGGTATCTGGGCTGATCCCGCTAACACTGCGTTTTCGGGAACCCTAAACTGCTGGGGACGCTAGTATAGATCTGATTGGATCAGATATTGATCCGATCAGATACTATACCACTAAGGGAGGCGTATGCTGCGTGCGCGGGTGTTCGCGGTACTGGCGCTAATCTGACGCTGCCTGGGGCGACGCATATCACCGCCGGGCGATCAGGGGGCTAAACCTTTATTCGGTAATAAACGGCGGGTGCCCTGACACTATAAAAAATAAACGAACTAACCAGCGTCACCCGTAACAGTTATACGGTGATCAGTGGTGAAAGGGTTAACTAGGGGGCAATCAAGGGGTTAAAACATTTATTAGATAGTATATGGGGGTCCCTGTCGCTATAAAATGCTGACGGCGAACCTAAATATTTACGTTCCTAACTACCGTCACCAGCGACACTAATACAGCGATCAGAAAAATGATCGCTTAGCGACACTGGTGAGGGGGGGTGATCAAGGGGTTAAAACTTTATTAGGGGGGGTTAGGGGGGTATCCTAGACCTAAAGGGGGGTAATACTCACTGCCCTAACACTAACTGTCACAAACTGACACTATGCAGTAATCAGGAAAAAAAAAAAAAAAAACGTGATTTTGCCTGCCCGTGCCATTCTGCCGCAGTATATATGCGGTAGGCGGTCGGCAAGTGGTTAAACATGCCTGTTAAACCCCAAACGCACATGTGAATGTGCTTGGAGTAAAATGTTTTATACTCAACAATGTGTGGCTTCTTATTTCAATGCTCGATACCAGTTAAGTTTTAAGTTGGTGTAGTTACAGTGACAATGGGGGTTATTTATTAAAGGCAAATCCACTTTGCAGTACTTGCAGTGCACTTGTAGTGCAAAGTGGATTTGCCTTTAGTAAATAACCCCCACTGTGCTGTAAAATTTGCCAAAATCAGGCTATTTTCAGGACTCCAAGTAATTAATTCATGGAGTTGAAAAGGATGATTATTTTTTTCATTAATGCATTACATACATTACCAACAATAACATTGTGTATGTGTAGCAGACTCACAGCACAACATAATAGTTAGCTGAAGAAGAGATTGCCACCACATGTATCAAATAAGTTACGTTTGCACTATTGAAGAAAATGGCCAAAATTAAAAGGCTATTTGAGAACCTAAGAGACAGATAAGAAACACAAACAGTAATTCAAATGAAATATGAGTTTAGTTTTTCAAAAAAAAATTACTAGCCAGCTTCAAGATTTGCTTGTAAATCAATTGCCCCCTACCCATGAAGTACTCATAGTTATGCCGTACTGCGCGGACGCTTTGGGGGGGGGGTAAGCCAGGATAGCCACTTTCAAGCGCAGTCATTGTTGTTTGTTCATGTGAAAAGTCGGCCTCAGTCGCAACCAACATCACGATACTACTGAACCACTTATAGTTCAAGTAGTATGACCCCGAGTTGGGTGGTGGGACGATCCTAACGTGCTTCCCATGGATCAGACCACCGCAATTGGGAAAGTCCCACTGGTGGTAGAATTGGGAAGCCACAGTCTGCCATTCCTGTGGGTTGGAAGGAAACTGTGGAGTAAAACAAGAAAAAAAAATAATACTTTTGCACATAACATTGCAAGCAGATTAGACACAAACATTATTAGCCAACATAAGTATAACATTTATTGAAATGAGTATTTAAAGACAATAGTATAAGGTCAGATTCCTCACCCCCTCTGGTGGCCCATTGGAAAATTTTTATGGTGGGGGGGTAAATGTTTTGGACAGGTAACACTCTCCACTTAGTTGAGAGCTGAATGCATAAATAATGTGTGTTACTTTGGCCAGCCCCTCCTTACTTACACTATTGGTAGCCCACTGGACAGGTAAGAAGTTTCATAATCCAAAAATATGAATACACACTGTCCAAATTGAAGCACATTTTTACATTCTGCAATTATCTATCAACATAATAGGAGAACAAAACTTTAAACAGTACCATTTGAAAGTATTCAGGCAGGCACTTGCACTACATGCTTTGGTGAATTCATCCATAAAAATATATGGGTTTGGCAAAGTCAGCAGATAGAGTATTGGTATTGGTTGACTTAGCGGTTGGGGGAGGGAGGGATAAAAATGAGTTTGGGCCCCCCAAAAAAAGCCTCTTGCACTCTGCCTGCATTTAAGGACAACAATAATATTTGAACACATTTAGGGGGTGTTTAGGGTAAGCACTACAATGGAGCTGACAAAATACATTGTTAAGTGACTAGGCGAGGTGTGTATGGGCCCAGGATAGCATGCTGGGGAGGTTAGTGAAGGCAAATATGTATGAAGGACAAAAAAGGAGCATTAAAAGCTTCCAGCATGCATGAGGACAAAGAGGACATTCACAGCATATTACAATCATGGTAATTATGGAATGATGAAATGAATACAATACATTAGCAAACATTAAATACATAGAATGTGATGTTAAAGGATAAAACTTACCCTAATACAGTCCTTATGCAGGACTTGAATTATGGCAGAACAGGTCTCTGGAATAATGATTCCCAGAGCCTGGGGGGAGATCCCAGTCGTGAACTTGATGTCCTGGAGACTTCTCCCCGTCGCCAAGTACCGCAAGGTGGCGACGAGCTTTTGCTTGGGAGAGATGGCTTGCCGCATGCAGGTGTCCTGCTTCATAATATAAGGGGTCAGCAAAGCCAATAGACGATGAAAGATGGGGTCCGTCATCCGGAGATAATTCCTGAAATCATCAAGATTATTCTCCTGGAGCTCCAGCAACAAAGGCATATGACAGAATTGGTCACGATTAGGCAACCAATTCTTGGTCCAATAACTCCTCCTCCCCCTGTTCATGGACTCGACTTGAGTCAAAGCAATAACTCCAACACCAAGCCCAACAACAGCATGAACTCTCCGATGAGTACGTAGCCGCAACATGGCTAATAAATGAAAGGCTGCTCAGAACTAACTGACAGAACACACTGAAAATCAGAAAGGACCTGACAAGAACGAGCTGAAAATCAGAAACGACCGGACAAGCACGCACCGAAAATCAGAAGCGAACTATAAATAGAACGAACTTAAAGACAGAAACAAACTGACAAGCATGCACTGAAGTACAGATACGAACTGACAAGCACAACCTGAAAAGCAGAAACGAACTGAAAAGCACAAGGCTGAAAAGTGCGAATCGTCAATCACCAAGCTTCTACTAACACGAGATAAACACGAGGTTAGCAGAAGGAGCCCAAAGGCTGGCGCACTGGCTATTGAACTTCCTTTTTATCGGTTCGTTGTACGTCTTGTACGTCACTACATTCGTAATTATTGGCCAACATTTGTGTGACCTTGTGTATGCAAGACAAGTTGGAGCCAACACCCTTCGAACAAAAATCCACGGTTTTGTTGTCGGAAAGTTCGATCGTGTGTACGGGGCATTAGTGTTGGATTAACATATTCACAAAGGAGGATACAGAAATTTTAGCACAACTCTATGGAAAAACATTAATGGAGATGCACAGCAATATTTGAAGGACTTTTACCTTAGGGATTATTCTCACAGATATGGGCCTTAACTCCTCAGGTTAATTAATATTCACATTATGTGCAATGATCCTCAGAGATCCTACTGTTCTGCCCGAAGACCCGAAGCTGTTAACCATTACAGTCTTATGCTGCGTACACACGATCGCACATTCCGACAACAAAATCCATGTTTTTTTTCTGATGGATGTTGGCTCAAACTTGTCTTGCATACACATGGTCACACAAATCTTGTTGGAAATTCCAAACGTCAAAAGCCGAGAAAATTTACGTTCAATTGCCAGTGCGGCTCTTCTGCTTGATTCCGAGCATTCGTGGAACTTTGTGCGTCGGAATTGTGTACACACGAACGGAATTTACGACGGATTTTGTTGTCGGAAAATTTGAGATCCAGATCTCAAATTTTGTTTGTTGGAAACTCAGACGGAAAATGTCCGATGGGGCCTACACACGGTCGGAATTTCCAACAACAAGCTCTCATTGAACATTTCCCGTCGGAAAATCCGACCGTGTGTATGCGGCATTAGAAGTTCAGAGACAGGAAGGGTACCGGCATCCCTGTGGTGGTGTCTTTCATTAAAAATCCCAATAAGCGTATATAGTATTAATTAGTTTGTGTGAAAGTTATAGAGCCTGCAAACTATGTTATAAAGTATATACAGAACATAAAACTGATCAATTCTGATGTACTGATGACTGATCTAATTTTTTAAGGCCCTTAAAATACTCCCCAAATGACCCCTTTTTGGAAAGTAGACAGTCTGGGGTATTTAGTATAGTAAGAGGCATGGCAAGTTTTTTAAAGCTGTAATTTTTTCTCACAATTTTGTAAGAAAATGTATTAAATAAAATTTGGGGTTTTTTTTCACAATTTTCTTTTTTTAGATAAGTTGTGAGTTGGGGACCTTGGATTGTGGGCTCCTTGAGGGTAGGGACCAATGTGGGTGTACGATGTATGTGCGGAGTGCTGCGTGAATTGGCGGCGCTATATGGGTACCAAAAAAAAAAAAATAGGGATGATTGTAGACACACACCCACACTCACTCAGGTTGAACTGGATGGACTGGTGTCTTTATTTAACCTTACTAACTATGTAACTATGTAACATACTGCCACCAGTGCAGTACAGCGTCATCATATGACTGGTGTAGCTGAAAATGTGAGCTATTCAGGCCAGGTTGTCCACATGGATCACTGGCATTATTGAATTGATAACTTGATCCATCCAGCTAGCACACTTGTTTACTTGTGTAAACAGCCTAATGCGCGTACAGACGATCGGATTTTCCGACAACAAAAAACGTGGATTTTTTTCCGACGAATGTCGGCTCAAACCTGTCTTGCATACACACGGTCGCACAAATGTTGGAAATTCCCATCGCCAAAGAACGCGCTGACGTACAACACGTACGACGAGCCGAGAAAAATGAAGTTCTATAGCCAGTGTGGCTCTTCTGCTAGATTCCGAGCATCCATGGAATTTTGTGCGTCGGAATTGTGTACACACGCTCTGAATTTCCGACAAGTTTTGTTGTCAGAAAATGTGAAAACCAGCTCTCAAACATTTGTTGTCAGAAATTCCGACAGCAAATGTCCGATGGAGCCTGCACATGGTTGGAATTTCCGACAACAAGTTCACATCGAACATTTGTTGTCGGAAATTCCAATCGTGTGTACACGGCGTTAGATGTATTTGAAGGTTGTGGCAACAAAGGCAGGGCTCTAACTCCTGTAACTTAAATTGTTTAATAGGGTACAACAGGAAGAACCTGCCAAATACCTTGGCAATAATGTAATTAAATCAACTGAGTGACTCCCTTTCAACCGATAACTGTCTACTCTTGAATAAAATATCAATGTTAGTAAACAACTGCTGCTGCACCTTCTAATACCTGTATGCACAGTTAAGCAGGCAATATGCTAATAATTTTTTTTCGTTCAGCCTGCAGAACAGATTTATCCATCCTCCCTTTAGAGCAGGGGTTGGCAACCCTAAAGAGGTGGAGATCTGCCTGAATAACATGGAAGAAGTCAAAGATCACCGGGCACAGTGTCGCCTCCTCACACCTAAACCTCTAATTGCCGTACTACTGTGTCCCAATCGCGTGCAATGCACAGCAATCATGGGTTTGAATCAGGTGGTGAAGGCGGCATCATATCGCCTCCTTACTACCTGTCAAACACACTCAGATCGCTTCTCAGAGGAGCAGTAGTGCCTGCTGTACTTGCGAATGAGCCCTTAGGGCTCGTTCACACGTAAAGTTGGGGGGGGGGGGTGGTAAAACTCTTTCAGAAAGTGCACCAAACCCACAGAATATAATAGAAGTCTGTGGCTAAGTGCAGCAAACCCACAGGAAAGCTTCAGGTACACTGCACTACATCCGCAATGTGGGTAAACTGCAGCACATCAGTGCATTCTGTTTGATGCTTTGGAATGGTGGGTCAGCAAGCCCAGACCGCGATCTACAAGTCACCTGTCCGTGATCTATTGGTAGATCGCGATCTACATGTTGCTGGCCATCGCTAATTGAGTGTGTATGAATGGGCCATTCTGCAGTGCCTGCTAATGTATTCTGATGGCTGCCACTGACAGTTATCAGAATACCCGAACGGTTACTGCATCTGATTGGTACCGGCAAATTTCACTCAGTGTATGGCCAGATTTACTTATTTTTGAAAGAGTGGTTTACTTCCCGTAACCAGGCATGGTCATAGAGCAAATGTCACAAGGTGTTGTGTAATCCACCCCCTCCTCTCTGCCCTTGCTTCATTTTTGGCTACATATAATTGGGCCAATAGGAAGGTGAAAAAATAAGGATGTAATAAGTAACAGCAATTAGCAAGAGATCTGCTCTGAGCTACCACAGTAAGAATGTATTGCATAAGCTTGCCACCCATCTGGTTTTGAAATGAAAGTTTGTATATTTCTGCTGACTTCTGTAAGGTTCTTTTTTTAAATATGCAGAATGACCTGTTTAGGCATTCTGCATTGCAACCCCACCCTTTAGCTGCTGCCAGACTGCGAAAAAAAAATCAAAGTTGTTTATATTTATTAACATTATTTTAAACCCTAAAACCCCCTTTTAACACCACCTTACATTTCTGCTTTAGCATAGGTTCATACTATGAACCATAATAAAAAAAACCCAAAAGGGTAAGCTGCGCTAGAATAAAATATAAGAAACTAGAAATGAAACCAGTAAAAAAAGTCTAAAGACAAAACTCAAACAAATAGAAAAAAGTGTGGGTGCAGCGCTAGTGTGAGAGAAGTCCCTAAGATAATAGATAAGAGAAAAAATATGATTTTTTCCCAAAATTTCAGAGGTGGTGAAAAAAGACTGAAAAACAAAAACTAAGGCAGAGTCCCAATATGAAAAATTGGGAAACTGAAAAGAAGAAAATCAGAGTAGTTAAAATCCAATCTTCTAATGGCGTGCTTTGATAAGATATCAAAAAATATTGTATACTGTGCTCAAGCCAATAAAAATGAAATATACATATAATGAATAATACAATCTAGCAAAAAGTGTTCATGTGTGTACAAACGTTAACTTAACACCTTATACAGATAATAAAAGAAAAAAAGGAAAAAAAAAAATCTCAAATACATAGGGTGAAAAAAATCTGAGAAAAAAGACTGAAGCAAAGTCCAAAAGGTGAACTTAAAAAAACTGAACCACAGTCCCAAATTCAAATATCTAAGTGGAGAAGGTTAGCCAGTAGGTTATCATATAGGTGTAAAAACCAGAAGCCAAAGAAAGATTCCTCCTCCAGATAGTTTTACACTCAAGGTGAGCATTTAGTTTCATTACCAACTTGAATGACAACTTAAGCGGTCTCAACCAAGCCCAGGGAATTCGGTCTCCCAAAAACCAGTATGGATGTCTGGAGCAGAAGGATCCAAGTTCCTCAAAGATATAAACAGACATAGGCTCCCATGGTGTAGTATTTAGGTAAAAGTTTAATACGCTTAAATGAATTGCACTTACAGGATAAAACTTCTAAATGCGCAGTGTGCCAAAAAAGCGGCGTCTCTTCAAGTTTCCTATGTATCGACCTCCGAAGAGAAAAACGTGATGACGTCAGTGTCACAGGCTCCACCCTACGCGTTTCGTCACAATAGGACGTCGTCTGGGGATTGGCTGCTGTGACACACCTTGCACAATGAGAAAATGCGTTTTGTTTTGGAGACAATCGTGTAAGTTAATCATTTCGCTTTGTCATATTCGTTATGTTAGAATGATTCATTTTCAAAATTTGTTTTGTATATTCAGATTATGTTCATATATTCGGATTCATTTTGTATATTTCTTGTTCCAAATCGATTTGGAAGTTATTTTGGAAGATTGGCCATATTTGTCAACATATTTGTTTAACATGTTAATTCGTTATTCCAGGACATTACTTATGCACTCTGTTTGGGTTGGATGGAGGTGGATCCATCTGAATCTCCAAGTCATAACATAATGAATGGAACAAAATTAATTTCAGATTAATTTGTTATATTATGATTTGGAGATTCTGATGTTTCACCTCCATCCAATCAAACAAATAAATAGGAATCATCATTTTATTTCACTTTTATACCTTACTGTATTTAATGCAATATGTTTCTATTTCATATTACATGTAGTGCATTTTTTAAAATAATAAAAAATGTTAATGCAACATAAAAATGGATCCAAATAAATTCAGATCATTTGTTATATTGTTACGTTAATTTGGATGCTTCAGACTTTAAAAAAAAGGCCCAAACTATTGCACCGTGTCATCCAAATTAAACAAATTATTTCATTGTTTTGTAAAATTTTATTTCGGATTTATTGAAATTTGTCGCTATTGTGATTCATAGATTCGGATACATCCGAATCTCTGAATAATTAACATTTTGTCCGGATTTCAATTTGTAATGAAACAAATAGCACATGTCTGGTAGTTTATAAGTTTAAAAACAGACACTAGCCCATCCAACCTATGTGTGTGACTTTTATATATAAAAGTCCTGTATATTCTGCTTTTTGAGGAAGACGTCAAAAAATGTCATCCTACCCTCAGCCTCCTGCCATACATCCCAAGAAGTCTCAGGACATTTCCCCCCATGGGTTGGTAGGTATGTATTTTTAGGTTTCGTTCACATGGGCGTACTTATGTGTATTGCTTGTTATCATGGAAAATGAATCCCTAGTTTGTTTGCCCTGTCTCTTTTTGCAGTGTTTACCTTTCTGATCTACTAGAGTCGGGTTGCCATAGTAACCTGTCAATTCTCTGGTAGAGAGAATGGATTAGCCCACTGTCCTTGTCTAAATTCATTAGTTAGTTTCTCCCTGTTCCTTTTCCTGTTTAGCCCAGCCCCCTGTTCCTTTTTTTACTCATGGAAAGCTCTGTAAGTACATCCTGACAAACCTTGCAATAAGCATTCTTTTTGCCTTGTCAAAATAAGTTTATTGAGTATACAATATTATAAAGATACATAAAGTAAGTTTACAAGGATCTATAAAGTAAGCTTATTGTTTTACAGTAGGGTTTATATAGGTAAATATCATGAAATTTCAAATATTAAACAGGGTTCACGTAAACCTAAATTAAAGATATATATAATTTCCTTAGTTACTTTTGTAGGTATTTAAATGATTTATACCTACTATACATATTGTTTACAAGTAGAGTGTATATAGGTCAAATAAATTCTGATAATGAGCTTTAATCGTAAGGTGAAGAAAAGGAAAGAGAAAGAAGAAAAAGGGTTGAAAGGTAGAGGTATGGTCCACAAGGTTGTCCCGCTCGTCAGTTTATTATTCTTTTTAGTTCTCTTTGAAGCCTTAGAATGGGTGTCTCTGTAAGTCATTTAATCTGTTACCATGGCAACAGGACAGAGTCATTGAAGTTTGACAGGAACTGTTGTTTTATCCAAGGATGCCAAAGTTTTTCAAATTTTGGAATTTGATTTTGATCGATGGCTACCATTTTAGCATGGGACATTGTATTATTCATTCTGTGAATTGTTTCTGCTAGTACCAATGTAGGAGATTTCCATGCCTTGGCCACTGTTTGTTTTGCAGCCGTTATTAGTTGGATCATAAGTTTGAATTGAGAGAGTGTTAACCATTCCGGTTTTAGATTAAGTAAAGTTAAATATGGATCTGGTTGTATTATTTTTTTAAATATTTTAGATGCAATCACGAAGACTTCCTTCCAGAAGGTTTGGGTTACTGGGCACGTCCACCATATGTGTAAATATGTGCCTATTTCTGGGCATCCTCGAAAACAAAGAGCTGAGGTATTAGGTGAATATTTTGCCACTCTAGCGGGTACAAGGTACCAGCGAGTTAGGACTTTATAATTTGTCTCCAGTGCTAAGATGTTGGGTGAAGATGACTTAGATGTGAGCCATATGTTAGACCAGTCCGTGTCTTCTAAAGTTCGTCCCAGGTCCTCCTCCCACCTCTGAACGTAAGAGGGTCTATTAAGATTTGCTACTCCATATAATTGATTATAAAATGATGAAATTGTACCTTTAGAAAATGGATCTTTTGTACAGATTGATTCAAAAGTGGATAATTGGGATAATGGTGTATCCCCCTTTAGGAATGGTGTATAGAAATTTTTGATTTGGAGATATCTAAATATCTCAGAGTTTGGTAGATCATATTTTTCTCTAAGCGATGGGAATGAAAGGAATGATTTAGATGCTATGAAGTCATTTAGTGTCTGAATGCCTGATGTTGTCCAAGCTTTAAAAGACTTTGGGTAGATCCATGCCGGATAAAAGGCCGGATTTCTGATAAAAGAAAGGAGAGGATTGTGTGGAGATTGTAACTGATATTTGGTTTTTAGTTTATCCCAGAGAGATAAGAAGTGTTTAGTTATGGGATTATGAATTTTAAAGCGGTCTTTAGGATCAAGCCATAATAAATTTGATATTAATAGAGGGTCATTTTCTGAAGCCTCTATAAATACCCATAATGGGATTTCCTGTTTTGCATGGTATTTGGACAGACTGGCCAAATGTGCTGCTCTGTAGTAGTTATTAAAATTAGGGTATCCCAGGCCTCCTTTATTTTTGGGAAGATGTAGTGTGTGTATAGGTATACGTGGTTTAGAAGAGCCCCATATGAATGAAGTTGCTCTTTTTTGTACTATTCTCAAAAAATAGGAAGGAATTGGAATAGGGAGGACTCTGAATAGATAAAGCAATTTGGGTAGAATAGTCATTTTGATTGCATCAATCTTCCCTATCCAGGATAAAGGAAGTTGCGACCATTGTTTTATTAGATTTGTGATCTGTCTTAATACAGGAGGATAATTGGTTGAGAATAAGTCAGAATGAGATGCTGTTAAATGAATTCCAAGATATGGGATTGATTTTTCTGCCCATGTGAATGGGAGTGCAGCCCTAGCCGGGATCAATTCCATGTTTGTGAGTGAAATATTAAGCACTAGGCATTTCTTAGGATTAATCATAAGGCCGGATAGGGCTGCAAATCCATCAAGAGCTGGTATTAAGTTAGGACCAGAGACCTGTGGTGATGATAGAAAAAGTAATATATCGTCTGCAAATATACATAATATGTGTGTAATACCTCCTACTTCAATGCCAGTTATAGTTTGGTTTGTTCTGATGTATTGGGCCATGGGTTCGAGTATAAGGGCAAATAATAAGGGAGATAATGGGCAACCCTGTCGGGTACCTCTTTCGATATTAAAGGCATCAGATTTGTATCCAGCATATTTTATATAGGCTTTGGGTTTATTATATAATGCTTTGATCCATGTTAAAAAGTGGGGTCCAAAACCCCATTTTTGTAATGAATATTGCATATATTGCCAGGATACTGTGTCAAATGCCCTCTTAATATCGAGAGATAGAAAACATAAAGGGATTTTCCGTTTTTTAGCAATATGTGCCAATAACACTGCCCTGCGTATATTATTGCCTGCCTGTCTATTTGGCATGAAGCCTATTTGATCTCTATGTATTAATTTTCCTATAATGCTATTGAGGCGTTTTGCTATTATTTTTGCTAATAATTTAATATCGAGGTTTAACAGAGAGATAGGCCGATAATTCACACAGGAAGTATCATCAGAAAGGGGTTTTGGGATCATACAAACAATTGCCATTAGTGTTTCTTGCCGAAAAGAATGTCCATCTAGAAGTTTGTTAAAAGCTTCAGTGAGAATGGGAGAGAGTATTTCTGAGAATGTTTTATAGTATAAAGCTGAGTAGCCATCTGGGCCTGGTCTTTTGTTAAGTTTTAGGTCTTTTATGGCGTTAGCAACTTCATCTATAGTTATAGGCTCATCCAAACTGCTTTTTTGATTCTGAGATAACTCAGGTAAGGTTATTTTTGAGAAGAAGGATTCAGCCTCTGTAGGATTAAATTCATTGTTTGTCTTGTATAAAGTTGCGAGATGTGAGTGAAATTTATGGACTATTTTAACTGGATTACAAGTGTAAACATTTTTTGATAATTTCAAACGTATTGGTTTGAAAGATTTGTTAGTTGGATTTAATGCCCGAGCCAAATATGTACCTGGTTTGTTTGTATTCATGTAGAAATTGTGTTTGGAGCGTTTGAGGGATTTATCAACTGACTCAGTGAGAAATAGATCGTATTCCAAGCTAGATTTTTCCAGATGAGATTTTGTACTCTGAGATCGATTATCTTGAAATGATATGTAGGCTGCATTAAAATTGAGTTCTAGTTTTTTTGCTAGATTTTTGCGTTCCCGTTTAAATAGTGCCATTTGTCTTTGTATTGTACCACGCAAGACAGGCTTATGAGCTTCCCACAGTGTTATTGGGGAGATGTCTGTTGTATTATTAATTGATATGTATTCCTTTAAAGCTTGTTCAATGGCCATCTGATGTAGTGGGTGTTTGAGCATTATGTCCGGTAAGTACCACGTTGAGTCATGCGCTTTTGGCTATAGTATGGCTGAGGCTATAGTAGTGTATACTGCATTATGGTCAGACCACGGAATCGGAATTATATCTGATGCAATAATTTCTGGTATCATTCCTATTGTTAGAAAAATATGATCTATTCTGGTGAAGGTTTGATGAGGGTGCGAGAAATAAGTGAATTTCTTTTTCATTGGGTTACTTTCTCTCCACGAATCTACCAGATTGTATTTGGAAAGAAGTTGAGAAAAAGGTAATCTAGAGGTTATTTTGGATGGTGTAAAAGGTGATTTATCTAGAAATGGGAGGAGGACCTGGTTCGAATCACCACACATTATCACTGTTCCTATTTTGTGTGTATTAATCACTTGTAATATATGTGAGAGGAATGGTGTAGGTTGTTTGTTAGGAGCGTAGTAGGAAGTCACCGTGATTGCTGTATCCATTATATAACCCATGAGTATCAGGTATCTACCTTCTGGGTCTTTAATTTCTGATGATAAGGTGAATGGTGTGGATCGGTGAAATGCAATTAGAGTTCCCCTTTGCTTGGTACAGGCAGAAGCCGTGTAAATTTGTTGATAAAAAGGAGAAATATATTTTGGAGTAGAATCTTTGGTGAAGTGTGTTTCTTGGAGGCATACTATGTGAGCCTTCTTGTTATGAAAAGTACGGAAGGCTTTGGTCCTTTTTTGAGGGACATTTATTCCCTGAACATTCAGGGAAAGTATATTCAGTGGTGCCATGGCAACAGATCAAATAGTTTTGACTTTCTTTTTGTTATGCAGAGCTGACTGCGCAGATCAACCTGTGTGGACTGAAGAGATGGAAAGATAGAAAAGAAACCAGTGAATTCTGGAGTAGAGAGTAAACAAAAAACATATGAGATTAGATGATACATTGTATAAATTATTTTTTGCAAGTAATCACAATTTACCCGTGAAAGAGAATAAATATCTCTCTCAGGGGAATAAGTGCCTTCGTCACACTCCCACATATGATTGGGAGAATGAGGAGGGCTAATGGGGGTACACGGATCTTCCGCTTACAGGAGAGAAGTGCTATGTCAAAAGACTTCAAAATGATGTTTCATTAATTGGAGTGCAGAATATAGTTTTTGTTGAAATTATTTATTCCAGGGTGGTTGTATATGGTTAGTCTTGCCCTAGGCTAAATAATTCAGTTAGAAAGGTACTGTTAATAACTTTGGTATTGATGAAAATAGTTTGAATTATTTTGGGATTTTAACCCTTTTAGAGTAAACAATTACATATTTTATTCATATGTAACTGTTTAGATATGTTAACTCATAAAATTGAGGTTGTATTGCTTCAGATTAGAATAAACAAAAACATAATTCTAGGAACTAGTTAGGTAATAATATATTTGTTTTCAGAAAAGAAAGAAAAAGCTTCCATTACTTCTGGATTATTGAACATATTTGTCCTAAAAAGTAATAAATCTATTGATAATATATAACTGAACAAGAATTTCCTTATTTCACTTATATATTCTAAGGCTATATGAATCAGAAGTAATAAGAAATATAACTGGAATGTAACATGATCCCACACAGTGTGTGACTATCAGAATGCAGTTACATTCAGTTATAAATACAGGTTTTTTATAGAGAACCATCTCTTAGTATAATAAATGAAGAGATATCAGGAATTAGGATGTCAGTCCATTGAATCTTCTTGGTCCATGGATAATGTGGCATAATGGCCTCTTGTGTGAGAATGATGAGTCCCATTTTGTTCTGAAATTTTCTGAGTGCTGCCTGGAGGTGAAGATGATGTCATTCTTATGCGTGTGGGAGAGTTGCTGCTTGTGGGTTCTGTCAGATTTAATTTTAAAAGGGTTTGTTGTAGTTCATCTGCTGATCTGCTTCTGTAAATTGTACCTTGGTAGTTAAATCTGACTGAAAAGGGGAAGCCCCATTGATACATAATGTTGTGGCGTTGCAGTTCCATTAGTTGGGGTTTCATGGATCGTCTTTTATTAATAGTAAGTTGGGATAGGTCAGCAAAAATTTGATAATTGTGTCCTTGAAAATTAAGTTCCTTTTTTTCTCTTGCAGCAATTAGTATTTGTTCTTTCGTTCTGTAATAATGAAATTTTGTGATTATATCACGTGGGGGTCCATCTTTCTTTTTGGCTGTGAGGGCTCTGTGTACTCTGTCCAGTTCTAAACGTTCAATAGGGATATCTGGCTTTAGTTCTTGTAATAGAGCAGTAATAGTAGATTGCAGGTCTGTCACAGTTTCAGGTATTCCCCTTATGCGCAAGTTTGAACGTCTGGCTCTATTTTCGTAATCTTCGAGCTTAGTTTGAAGTATTAAATTTTATTCTTTTAATTGTTCCAATTCTGTTATATTTACTTGGGTTGTAATTTCAATTTCATCCATTTTTATTTCTAGGGCTGCGGTGCGGTTTCCCAGCTCTCTTATTTCTTTGGTTAGGCTTTTTGTTATTTGGTCTGAGGTTTGTTTTAAAGCCTTATGAAGCATCTTTTCAAATTGTAATAATATTACTGGGGATGCTGAGGAGGCTTGTGGAGAAGTTTGTGAGAGGATTTGTTCTGTATCTGACTCAAATGGAGAGTCTTGCTGTGACATTTTCTGTCTGTGAGAGCACCCTGATGCTGTATCTTGTGAGGTGACTGGAGCTGCTTTAGTTGCAGTGAGTGCCTGTGAGCTCTTTGTGAGGTGATTTTTATTTCTGCCACGGTTTCCTCCCAGTACCATATTTCCTGCCCAAACTTTCACAGTTTGTTCCCTGGGGCAAAAAGGTTCAAATGGATACCTTTTGAGCCTGCAGGCTCCGCTTTGTCCTTCTCTTCTCTCCTCAGCGGTGCAGAGCTCTAACAATGCATGTCTGCTCCGCTAGGCTCCGCCCATCTCCCCCAAGCATTCTTTTTTTACCTCCTTCCTGGATAAGCATTCCACATAGAGAAGCACTCTCTCAACATCTCACAACATCTACAAACTGGCCTTATTCATACCCTCGCATATGACACTGGGGTTGCAGAATAGTAAAAGACAGATTACTGTGCTTTGAAAAACAGCACAGAAAGCTCCAGCTTCACACAGTCCTTATTCTAGGAACAAGCAACAGTGACAGAGCTCTCTGACAAAAGGGACTGCAAGCAACCTTACAACAATTCTGTCTATTTGGAGCCCTCCCTCTGCATAGCGTTACAGTGAGGAGCAGCCATCTTACCTACCCCTGCGCATGCCACCATTCAGCTGCCAAGATGAGGGTCAAGCACCAGGATACCTGTGAGTCCAGCTACCTCTACGCTGACCGTTGCCGGACACTGAACGGCAACATCTAAAACTGTTGCCCATCGCTGACTAGGTAACAGACCACACGCCACACATGCTGACTAAAGGCCTACACACACCGGCAGCATGCCAAAACGCAAGCCCTCACTAGACACCGCGCAGGACAGTGATAACTTGGACACTGAGACCATTACACAACTGCGAGCAACGCAAGAAGGCGCAGTGCCTAAACGAACAATCACTCATACACAAAAGGCCCGCCAAAATTAGGAAGCTAACATTGACGCGCACCACGCCAGGTTAGAAAGGGCTTGGGAAGACACAATACTTGAAATATGTAATGCCACAGGTGTTAGCAGTCAAGGACAGATTATGCAAGCCATAACTCAGATTAAGTCATGCCATGGACGTTACGTAGTGCTGTCACAGACTTACTTCACTTATCTGACTAGAATGAACACAAACGACAGCCTGCAAGAACGTGACCTGCAAAAAGCGATTGATCTGGAGCGAGAAGGCATTGTGGAGATGGCCATCACGAAAGCACAAAAAGAAAGAAAGGAGCTCCTCCTGGAGACGGTGTCACTGTGCTCTAGCAAATCCAGACACTCCTCAAGGTCAGGCAAATCAGTGCAATCAAAAGCATCCAGTGCAAGCGCAAATGCTATCAAGGCTTGAGTCACCGTGGAGGCTACATGTGCTAGGGCCAAATATGGCCAGAAAGAGGCAGCCATAAGAGCTGAGAGAGCACGCATAGAAGAGGAGGAGCAGACAGCCGCCGCCAAAGCAGCCACCGCGCGTAAAAAGGCTGAATTGGACACAACCTTAGAAGCCCTAAGTAAGGAAGAGGACGCAGCAGCCGCCATAGCCCAGGCTGAAGTCTTGGAAGCAGCTGTGCAACTGGACGGCGGGGATCAAAAGTATGTCCTGACATTGCCAGAGGGTCCAGGCAGTCATACGGCAGATTACGTGAGGAGCCTTCACCGCTTCGACATCGGTGCACTCAGTGCAGTGAGGGCGACATATCTGACACCAAACACTTGCTAGACCTGAGATAAGATGCTGTTCCTCCAAGGGTACTAGGTGCCTGGGATATCAGCTGTCAAAGAAGTCATCCACATGCCAGTGTGCTCATGGATACACCACAACAGGCTCGCCATGTGGCTGTGCTAAGACAGAGAGATACAGCTATACACACTAGCCAGCAATCATCAAACACTTGCATCAAAGAGGAGGCGATCACAAGACCCTTCCAGGGAACCATGGCAGAGCAAGACCAGCACACCAATGTATCAGGCCTGACCGACATGGGGAAGTATATAATCCGGCGTGACATGGTGCAGACAGGACTCACCAACTTTGATGACCATCCCGAGAATTACAGGATATGGAAGTTCACATTCAAGGACGCTATTAGGAGTCTGGGCTTCTCCGCCAGGGAAGAACAAAACCTGCTAACCAAATGGCTGGGGAAAGAATCTGTGGAACATGGTAAGAGGCTTAGGGCAGCCAACGTGAACCACCCCGAGTAGGTTTGGACTTAGTATGGGAAAGGCTAGAGGAGTGCTATGGTAGCCCCAAGGCAGTCAAAGATGCACTCTTCAAGAGGATCGACAATTTCCCCAGAATTACTGCCAAAGACTATACAAAGTTATGAGAACTCTGGGATTTGATGCAGGAGCTAGAGTCTGCAAGAAAAGATCAATCCCTAACAGTCCTCATCATCCTGGACTCCGCTCGTGGAGTGAGACCAATCTTGGAGAAGCTACCCTACAACCTCCAAGAACGATGAATGTCGCAAGGCTCCAAATACAAAAGGGAGTAGGAGTCCTTTGTAAGTCGGATGTTTGAAAACAGGGGACCGCCTATATATACACTATATGGCCTGCCCTATACATTCTGTGGAAAATTGGGCCTTAGGTGTTGGTGGTACCAGAACACTGTAAGCCCTCACAGTTACACTTGGCGGGCGGTGGAACAGGTCCTGCTGTGAAATATTATATCAAGAATTGTAATTACGTGCCCCTGTTAAACAGGGGCATAAAAATTGGGCCTTCGGCGGTGGTGGTGGCACAACACTATAAAGCCTAACAGATACTTTTGTTGCGCATGAACAGACCCTGCTGTGAAATATTAGATCAAAAATTGTAATTACGCACCCCTGTTGAACAGGGGCTGAAAAATTGGGCCTTAGGTGGTGGTGGTGGTGGCGGCACAACACTGTAAAGCCTCACAGATACTTTTGTTTAATGCAGCAACAGGCCCTGCTGTGAAATATTAGATCAAAAAGTGTAATTACTCACCCCTTAGGCAGGGGCCTTAGGCAGTGGTGGTGGTGCCCTGAACTGAAAATATTCCTAGAAGCTATCATCTTGAAGATTGAGGAGGAATAGGATAGTCACTCAGCATAATAGGATAGTAACTCAGCATATGCAGTCTTCAAGGGATCCCACATCTATAGAAAAATCAATCGGTTACATCAGCATCAGGTGCTTGGTAGCTGGTGATCCAAGACTGATTCATTTTTATGAATGTGAGCCGATCAACAGAGTCTGTGGACAGGCGCACTCTGTGATCGGTTACAAAGCCTCCAGCAGCACTGAATGTGCATTCAGAAAGAATGCTGGATGCAGGACAGGCCTGTAGCTCAATTGCATATTGAGCAAGCTCTGGCCAGTGGTCCATCCTCAAGACCCAGTAACCCAGTGGATGTTCTGGTGGAAAGGTCTCCAAGTCTGATCTTGTCCCTAGATATTCCTGCAGCATGTAATTCAGACGCTGGCGATGGTTGCTGGAACCGATCAGACCTGGGTGCTGAGGACTGAAGGATTGTCTGAAGGCATCGGTCAGCCAGCCACCTTCTCCACTGCTCTTTCTGTGACTGAAGGAAGCCTCAGCAACACGTTGTCCAGCACCAGGAAATTGTAACCTCCCAGGCTCTGGAAACGCATTGCACAAACCTTTCTGCAAGGCCTCCCGAAGATGTTTCATCCTCTGTGAAGGCTGGATAAGTTCTGCAACCTTACCCTTGTAACATGGATCAAGAAGGGTTGCCAGCCAGTAATGGTCCCTCTCCTTGATACCTATGGTCCTATCGCAGACTTTGCAGGATCAGGGAGGCCATGCAGTGTAAGTTTGCAGAGGCATTCGATCCTGAGTCCTCTGGGTCACTAAGGATCACATGATCCTCAACCACCTCCTCCCAGCCACGTACAACTCCATGGGTTTCTGGGAACTGCAAACGATCCCTTGAAGACTGCTGCTGATGCTGAGTGTTATCCTCCACCTCCATGCTGACACAATCCTCCTCTTCTTCTTCCTGTGTGATCGGCGGGTCTGCAGGAATACTAATATCTGGATAAAGGGGGCCTTGAGAGGTAAGAAAGTCCTCCTCTTCCTCCCACTGTTCTGCCTCAAGTGCCCTGTCCATTATTCCAAAAAGCGTGTGCTCCAACAGGTAGACAAGAGGGACAGTATCACTGATGCATGCACTGTCACTGCTCACAATCCTCGTGGCCTCCTCAAATGGTGACAGGACAGTGCATGCATCCTTGACCAGTAACCACTGGCGTGGCGAAAAAAACAAGCTCCTCTGACCCTATCCTGGTGCCATACTCACACAGGCACTCATTGATGACCCTCTGCTGCATGTGCAGCTGCTGCAGCATTGCCAATGTTGAGTTCCACCGGGTGGGCATGTCACAAATGAGACGGTTCATGGGCAGGTTGCATTCTCTTTGAATGTCAGCCAGCCGAGCACTGGCATTATATGACCGGCGGAAATGACCACAGACTTTCCTGGCCTGCCTCAGGAGATCCTGTAAGCCAGGGTACCTGCTCAAGAACCGCTGCACCACCAAATTTAGGACGTGAGCCAAACAGGGAACATGGGTCAAGTGTCCCTGTCAGAGGGCGGAGGTCCTGGCTGAAGCTGGCGTGGCATCAACCACCTCTGAGCCTGCCCCTGCAGAGCTGACAAAATCTCTGCTCCAGTGCTCCAGTGTCCCCTAGGCAGACCAACTCAAACACTACATGGCATCTTTTTTGCCTGAGTGCTTGCGTAGCCCCTTGAACGCCTACGGAGCACCGCTGGTTCAGAGGAGAAATCTGCAGAGGAAGAGGCCATAGGGGAAGAAGAAGAGGAGGTGGTGGAGAGCTGTGGCAGAATCACCACTAGCATTTTGGAGGCGTGGTGGCGGAACAAGCTCCAACAATATTGCACCCTGTCCTGCATCCTTCCCAGCTGACAGCAGAGTTACCCAGTGCGCCGTGAAAGAAAGGTAACGTCCCTGTCCGTGCCTGCTGGACCATGAGTCAGCAGTAATATGCACCTTACTGCTGACCACCCTGTCCAACAAGGCCAAGACATTGCCTTCCACAGGCTGGTAGAGAGCCGGAATGGCCTTCCGTGAAAACAAATGGCGTTTGAGAACCTGCCACTGAGGTACCACACATTCCACAAATTCACGAAAGGGGGCAGAATTTACCAGCTGAAAAGGCAGCAGTTGCAGTGCTAGCAATTTAGCCAAGCTAGCATTCAGACGCTGAACATGTGGATGGCTGGGACCGAATTTCTTTCAATGGTTTAGCAACTGGGGTAGGGAAATTCACCTGCTAAAATCTGATTTTGGTGTATCGCTAGCAAATTGGCTGCAAGTACTTAGGACACCTATTTCTATACCTTCATTCCTCTCAGGTTTCTGAGAGGACTGGAGGTATAGTGGGGTTGGAGATCCCAGCTGATGAGGAGCAAGGAGAGGTCCGCCTTGTTCTTTGATGTGGGTCTTTTAAGTGCTGTTGCCAACAGACTGCATGGGAGGTCGTCATATGTCTGGTCAAGCATGTGGTGCTGTTTTGGTCACGCTTGATACGCTTCAGACATATCTTGCAAACAGCAACAGTGCGATCTGCTGCACACGTGTCAAAAAAGGCCCATACCAAAGAACTTTTCAAAATATGTGAGGAGTCAGCAGCGCCCTGCACCTGCTTAGCTCTGTGGTTTGATGCAGTAGGGTGTCTGCCCTTAAGCTGTTCCCTGGAGGGCATCCTGCCTCGTTGGAGATGTGCCTCCTCCTCCTCTCAGGCACCCAAGTAGAGTGATCTCATCATCCCCTCCCTCCTCGTCACTGGAGCAAACTTGGCAGTGTGCTTCTGCTCGGGGAACATGACTGCCAGTTTCTCAATCTCAATCTAAATGACACTCTCTCTCCGTCCAACAACACACTACACTGGGCCGACGTGCAGGCAGCCTTATATAGTGTGGGGCGTAGACTTACTCCCCCTGAGCCATGATTGGAAAAAGGCACCCTGCCCTTGGCCAATTATGGCTCTCTTAGCTGAGGGTGCTGGGATTGGCCAAAGCATGCAGGTCATGGTGCATACTTTGGCCAATCATCATACAGCAATGCACTGCGCTCCCACAGTGTATTGTGGGCCGTTACGCGCCGCTCAAATTTGCTTCGAACGGCTCATAATGTTCGGTTTTTAATGAACGGGCGAACAGCCAATGTTCGAGTCTAACTCATGTTCGACCTGAACAGAAAGCTCATCCCTACTCACTACTTTACATTGTAGCAAAGTGTCATTTCTTCAGTGTTGCCACATGAAAATATATACCGGTAATAAACTATTTACAAAAATGTAAAATGTGAGGGGTGTGCTCACTTTTGTGAGATACTGTAACTACTGGGAATACCATGACTATAAGGCACTTTGTCGGTAGTGTGATGTCTCTGCTTTTAATAATGTTGTCTAGGTTTGCCATTGCTTTCCTCCCAAGAAGCTAGCGTCTCTCTTAATTACATAGCTTCAGTCACCGTTTGCCATAATCTTGGAGCCTGGGAAGATAAAATCTGTCACTGTTTCCATTTCTTTTCCTTGTATTTGCCAATGAGTGATGTGACTGGTTGCCATGATCTTAGTTTTCTTAAAGAGGTTGTATACACTTTTTTTTTAATTTTTACCTACAGGTAAGCCTATAATAAGGCTTACTTGTAGGTAAAATGAATATCTCCTAAACCTGTACGGTTTAGGAGAGATTCACTTTGCATGCAACCACTGCCGGATCTTGCCAGGAAGAAGACTCCTGCGCGTATGCACGGGAGGGACGTAATCGCGGCTCTGGCCACTCACAGCGCCGGAGCCGTGAACCCGGAAGAATAGCTGAGGGCAAAATGTCAGCTCCCTCTGCGTGGACCAGGATCAGATGCCGGTGCCCCGTTCTAAGGTGAGTATTTCATAAATAGCTAATATGTGCTGCATACTAGCTCATTAGGCCTTTGCCTTACAGGTTATTTTGTTTTAAAAAAACAAAAAAAATTTCTGTGCGTGTAAACAACCGCTTTAATGTTCAATTTCAGGCCAGCTTTTGGCGCTCTCCTCTTTCACCTTCATTAAGAGACTCTTTAGTTCTTCTTCACTTTCTGCCATTAGGCTCGATTTACATCTATGCATGTTGCTTTTAAACGTTTCTGCAGATTTGTGTTTTACGTTTTTTTTTTTACACTGTATATAGCTGGTTGCAAGGTGTGGGGTTGCCCCCAAAGTCCATACCAGACCCTTATCCGCGCATGCAGCCTGGCAGGTCAGGAAAGAGAGGGGATGAGCGAGCGCCCCCCCCCTCCTGAACCATACCAGACCGCAAGCCCTCAACATGGGGGGGTTTGAGGCAGGGGGGGCTCTAGGCCCCCCACCCCAAAGCACCTTTCCCCGTGTTGATGGGGACAAGGGCCTCTTCCCGACAACCCTGGCCGGTGGTTGTCGGGGTCCGCAGGCGGGGGGCTTATCAGAATCCAGAAGCCCCAAGGGATCCCCCAGATCCCAGCCTCCCCCCCATGTGAATGAGTATGGAGTACATTGTACCCCTACCCATTCACCAACAAAAAGTAGTGTAGTGTGACAAAGGACAATAGACAGTTTTTGACAAGTCCTTTATTAAAAATGTCTTCTTCTTCTCTGCTTCTTCCTCCTTCAGGCTTCTCCTTCTAAAGGAGGTTGTTGAGGACGCGGCGGCCGGCTTCCTAGCCCTTTAATTAGCAACCAGCTATATACAGTGAAAAAAAATAAAATTGCAGCAAAAAACGCAGTACTTGCGTTTTGAATACGGGTCCATTGAAGTCTATTACATGCAAAACGCTGCATTTTGAGGGAAAAAAGTCCCCGATCCTTTCCAAAAATGCAGAGGCACAAAAATGCATTAATGTGAACGTGTTCCATAGGAACCCATGTTAAAAGAAATTCCCTGCATTTTTGCAAAATGCATCAAAAACACATTAGTGTGAATCGAGCCTTAGTGTGGTATTGTCTGCATATGTCAGGTTGTTGATATTTCTCCCTGCTATCTTAATTCCGGCTTATGATTCGTAGATCCGGGCATTTTGCATGATGTACTCTGCATATAAGTTAAATAAGTAGGGTGACAATATACAGGTGATACTTGAAAAATTAGAATATCGTGCAAAAGTTAATTTATTTTACTAATGCAACTTAAAATATGAAACTAATATATGAGATAGACTCAATACATGCAAAGCAAGATAGTTCAAGCCATGATTTGTCATAATTGTGATGATTATGGCTTACAGCTCATGAAAACCCCAAATCCACAATCTCAGAAAATTAGAATATTACACGCAATCAATAAAACAAGGATTGTACATAGAACAATATCAGACCTCTGAAAAGTATAAGCATGCATATGTACTCAGTACTTGGTTTGGGCCCCTTTTGCAGCAATTACTGCCTCAATGCAGCATGGCATGGAAGCTATCAGCCTGTGGCACTGCTGAGGTGTTATGAAGACCAGGATGCCTTAAGCTCTTCTGCATTGTTCGGTCTCATGTCTCTCATCTTTCTCTTGGCAATGCCCCATAGATTCTCTATGGGGTTCAGGTCAGGCGAGTTTGCTGGCCAATTAAGCACAGTAATCCCACGGTCATTGAACCAGGTTTTGGTGCTTTTCCTGCTGGAAAATGAAGTCAGCATCCCCATAGAGCTTGTCTGCAGAAGGAAGCATGAAGTGCTCCAAAATCTCCTGGTAGACGGCTGCATTGACCCTGGACTTAATGAAGCACAGTGGACCAACACCAGCAGATGACATGGCTCCCTAAATCAACACAGACAGTTGAAACTTCACACTGGACTTCAAGCATCTTGCAGTGTGTGCCTCTCCCATTCTTCCTCCATACTCTGGGTCCTTGGTTTCCAAATGAGATGCAAAATTTGCTTTAGCCCAGGTAAGACACTTCTGACGTTGCTTGTTATTCAGGAGTGGCTTGACAAGAGGAATATGACATTTGAAGCCCATGTCCAGGATACATCTGTGTGTGGTGACTCTTGATGCACTGACTCCAGCCTCAATCCACTCTGTTACGTACCTGGGATGTGAGCCTGACGTGTAGAGGAAGGCCTCTCGTACAACTCCGGCTCGCGGACTACTGGTAGTGATACAGAAGCCACAGGAGCACGGTGGGGGATGAGTGCCTGTAAACAGTTCAATAGTCCGTGTAGTAGCAGTGATCAGCAAGCAGATAGTAGATGAGCTGACACGATGCTTGACTGGTGGCAGGCTGGGATGAACCACAGAGCAGTACCAGATGCAGGCTTGCAGGGCTGGGAGCTGTAGCAGGCTGGATGAGCAAGATGCAGGCTCAGACAGGCCGGGTCGGTAATAATCAGGCAGATCAGGCATAGACGGTAGGCAGAAGAGAGGTCAGGTCACAAGCCGAGTAGTACCGGAAGATCAGCAGACAGAATCAGCAGGCAGGATCAGAGTCTATGGGAAGCCAGGATCAGAACAGGGGGCAGGCAATCAGAAGGTAACAACAAGCTGGATCAGAATCAGAGGTCACACAGGAAACAGGATACAACACAGGAGCTGCAGACCAAACAGCAATGAACCTCTGTAGGAGCCCTGTTTAAATAGCCCGCCTGACTTCAGTATTAGTGACAGGTGTGTGTCTTAAAGTGCTAGTACGCATGCGTGGACGCCGGGCGCTTACATGGAAAGCCTGTCTTCCCTGACATTGCCCCCTCCGGGTGCCCAACCTCCGGGTGCCCAACTGGTTCCTCTTTTGTGGGTTCCTGCGGAAGAAGGCACGGATCAAGTCTGTGGCATGTACATTTCGTGCGGGTTCCCAGGAATTCTCCTCTGGACCATAACCCTTCCACTTGATTAAATATTGTGTCTGCCCCCTTCTTTTCCTGCAGTCTAAAACAGACTCAACCTCAAATTCCTCATCCCCATCAATAATAATAGGTGCGGGAGGACCTGGTCTATGATCCGGAAATGGATCTGGCACAACAGGCTTTAGCAAGGATACATGAAACACTGGGTGGATTTTAAAAGACTCAGGTAAGGTTAATTCAAAAGAAACATTCATTTTTCTCCTTACCGGAAATGGTCCTACGAACCTTGGTGCCAGCTTCCTTGAAGGACATAGCATCTTCAAATTTGTTGTTGAAAGCCATACTTGATCTCCTGGTTGCAAGATCAGTTCCCCCCTTCTTTTCTTGTCAAATGATTTCTTGCTGTCCTCCTGCGCTTTCGCGATGGTTTCTTGTAACAACATATTATTGCGAGAGAAAAAGTCCAGAGTATCCTGGACGGCTGGAACGGAAGATTCTGTGACAAGATTAGGTAAGAAGGTGCAATGGAATCCATAATTAGCAAAGAACAGAGATTGCTTGGTGGCAGAATGGCTGGCATTATTATAGGCAAATTCCGCCAGGGGTAACAATGATACCCAATCATCCTGGACAAAAGAAGTAAAACAACGGATGTATTGTTCTAGGGTTTGATTAGTCCTCTCCGTCTGCCCATTAGTAAGGTCAGTGTGTAGTAGTAAGAAATTTCCAGCTGATAAAATGGTGTCTGGTATTAGGATGTCTCTTGGATCTTCGAACATGCGCGACAACGCATCAGGCTTAGTGTTCTTTGATCCTGGCCTGTACGTAATATGGAATAAGAATCTTAAGAAAAAGAGTGCCCAGCGAGCTTGGCGTGGTTTGAGGCTTTTAGCGGATCGCAGATATTCAAGATTCTTATGATCCGTGTAGATCAGAATTGGATGGGCCGCTCCCTCCAACAAGTACCTCCATTCCTCCAACGCGGCTTTGATCGCCAAAAGTTCCTGATCCCCTACATCGTAGTTTCTTTCAGCTGACGTGAGTTTGCGTGAAAAGAATGCCACTGGATGGGTCACTTCTTTGAGGCCTTGACGTTGTGATAGAATGGCCCCAACTGCACTTTCTGAAGCATCCACCTCCACAATATAGAGCAAGGTAGAGTCTGGGCGTTTTAAGACAGGAGCAATGGTAAACCGTCTCTTCAAAATTTCAAAAACAGCTTGAGCCTGAGAAGTCCAACAGAAACGGATAGCCTTGTTTGGTCAGCTGTGTAATAGGGTAAATGATAGCAGAAAAGTTCTTGATAAACTTGCGATAAAAATTGGCAAAGCCCACGAATCGTTGTATTCCCTTCTTGTCTGTGGGGGCTGGCCAATCTAGTATCGCTGAGACTTTCTGTGGGTCCATCTTGATCCCTTCGGTCAAAATGATCAGACCTAAGAACTGGATGCTCCGTTGCTCAAAGTTGCGGCTTTGGCATAAAGTCCATATTTGCAGAGCCGGCACAATACGCTTTTAACATGCCCTCGGAGCACCTCTAATGATACAGAGAATATCAAGATGTCATCAAGGTAGACAATCATGAAAATATCCAGAAAGTCTTTGAAAATGTCGTTAATAAAGTACTGGAAGGTGGCAGGGGCATTACAAAGGCCAAAGGGCATAACTAGATATTCAAAGTGCCTAAATCGGGTACGGAAGGCAGTTTTCCATTCATCCCCTTCTCGTATGCGAACCAGGTTATAGGCCCCTCTTAAATCCAGCTTAGTTAAAAATGCTTGCTGATTTGAGTCTTTGGAACAGTTCAGGGACTAGAGAAAGGGGGTAGCGATTTTTCACTGTTATTTTATTTAGGTCACGATAGTCCAAACATGGTCTCAGGGAATGATCCTTCTTTTCTACGAAAAATATACCAGCACCGGCCAGTGAAGTAGAGGGAAGGATGAATCCTTTCTGCAGATTCTCATTAATATAGTCCTTCAGAACTCCTGATTCCTGCTCAGATAAAGGGAAGATGCGCCCGAATGGAATCTCGGCCCCAGGAAGGAGCTCAATGGGGCAGTCATAAGGTCTGTGTGGAGGAAGGGTGCCTGCTCCTCGTTTACTGAAACGGCCAGGTATTCGTGGTAAGAATTCAGAACTACTTGACATAATTCAGGGTCTGCGTCCATACACAGCAGGGTAGCAGGTGATGGTGGTGAAGTTTCCAAACAGTGTCTCTGGCAATCTGCTGACTGGAACTTGACACTTCCGGATTCCCAGTCTCTGTGGGTTGTGGGCCTGTAGCCAGGGTAGGCCCAGGATGATGGGGAATAAGGGTGAAGAGATTGCGTCTAAACGCAGCAGCTCTTGGTGGTTGGTGGAGGAGATGGTCAGCATCGGTGGGGTCTCCTTGGTTACCAGTCCAGATTTAATGCGAGACCCATCGGCCAGGAATACAGTGAGTCCTTGTACTCTGGTTTGTAGAGGAATGGGTTGCTGAGCTGCGAAGGACTGGTCGATGAAACAGCTACACGCTCCATAATCAATAAGAGCGGTCACTGATACGGTTCTTCCCGGTAGTTGAAAGGAAACAGGCAGAGCGATATGAGCTGAGCTGGCAGACAAGGCAGGCAGGGGTGACTGCTTGAGTAGAGAAAGTGAAAGACACTTACGCAGCTTGGCAGGACAGGTATGTACGAAGTGACCGGCTTCTCCACAGTACAGGCATAGGTTATTTACTCGTCGGCGTTGGCGTTCTTCTGGAGTCAAAAAAGAGCGAATAAGGCCCAATTGCATGGGTTTAGGCACCTCTGGAGTGGGGAAAGCAGAATTTCCAGGAGCCAGGTTAGGAGAAGCAGGGATCTTAGGTAACATCCAGGTTGGACGGAATTGCTGTGTGGTTCTTTCAGACCTGAGTTCTCGTAGGCGGCGGTCAATCTGAATGAACAGAGTGATTAGGGCTTCCAGAGAGCTTGGTACCCCGACCCGATCGAGCTCATCTTTTAGGCTTTCTGAGAGACCCAGACGAAATTAATGACGCAGGGCTGCGTCATTCCAGCTAGTGTCTGCACTCCAGCGTCTAAAGTCAGTGACATAGTCCTCTGCCACTCTACGGCCTTGCTGGAGTGCATCAAGAGCGGCTTCAGCAGTGGTGGTACGTTGTGGGTCAGCATAAATCAGTGCCATGGCGTCAAAGAACATTTGCATGGTGTTTAGTTGTGCGTTGTTCTCTTCTAACAGCCGGTGGGCCCAAGACTGCGGTTCCCCTTGGAGGAGGCAAATAATGAATCTCACCTTGGTGGTTTCCAGGGGAAAAGTCTGTTGCTGGAGAGCAAAGTAGAGCTGACAGGCATTGCAAAAGGCTCTAAATTTACTCCGATCACCGGAAAACCTCTCAGGAGTAGGTACACGGGGCTCAGGGGGTAACATCATTACTGTATGGCTGGCTAAAGCCCCAGCTTGGGTGATGGAGGAAGCAGGATCAGATGCAGGGGCTGTGGTTGCTGGAGTGGACAGGGACTGTACCCGCTCTTCCAGACGCACGTATCCTTCCTGCAGCGACTTAACCGCTTGTGTAAGAGCAGCAAGGTGCTGACATATTTCATTCACTGGACAGGGTCCTCTTGCAGGCTCAGACATGGCTGTTTGGTACTGTTACGTACCTGGGATGTGAGCCTGACGTGTAGAGGAAGGCCTCTTGTACAACTCCGGCTCGCGGACTACTGGTAGTGATACAGAAGCCACAGGAGCACGGTGGGGTATGAGTGCCTGTAAACAGTTCAATAGTCTGTGTAGTAGTGGTGATCAGCAGGCAGATAGTAGATGAGCTGACACGATGCTTGACTGGTGGCAGGCTGGGATGAACCACAGAGCAGTGCCAGATGCAGGCTTGCAGGGCTGGGAGCTGTAGCAGGCTGGATGAGCAAGATGCAGGGTCAGACAGGCCGGGTCGGTAATAATCAGGCAGATCAGGCATAGACGGTAGGCAGAAGAGAGGTCAGGTCACAAGCCGAGTAGTACCGGAAGATCAGCAGACAGAATCAGCAGGCAGGATCAGAGTCTATGGGAAGCTGGGATCAGAACAGGCAGCAGGCAATCAGAAGGTAACAACAAGCTGGATCAGAATCAGAGGTCACACAGGAAACAGGATACAACACAGGAGCTGCAGACCAAACAGCAATGAACCTCTGTAGGAGGTTTAAATAGCCCGCCTGACTTCAGTATTAGTGAGAGGTGTGTCTTAAAGCGCTAGTACGCATGCGTGCACGCCGGGCGCTTACATGGAACAAGGTTATGTTGAAGCCTAGCTTGAAGAACTTTCAGCATAACCTTGCTAGCGTGTGAGATGAGTGTGATCGTACGGTAGTTTGAACATTCTTTGGCACTGCCTTTCTTTGGTATCGGAATGTAAACAGATCTCTTCGAATCCTGTGGCCATTGTTGAGTTTTTTGTTGGCATATTGAGTGCAGCACTTTAACAGCATCATCTTTAAGGATTTTAAATAACGTAGCTGGGATATTATCACTTCCGCTAACTTTGCCATTAGCAATGCTTTCTAAGGCCCACTTGACTTCACTCTTCAGGATATCTGGTTCAAGGTCAGTGATTGCATCATCGTGGTTATATGAGACATTCAAATCAGTAGTGTATAGTTCTTCTGTGTATTCTTGCCATCTCTTCTTTAACTCTTCTGCTTCTGCCAGGTCCTTGCCATTTTTGTCTATTATCGTGCCCATCTTTGCACAAAACTTTCCCTTAATAGCTCCATTTTTTTTTAAAAGCTCACTAGTCTTGTAAACCGCTAGAGGTTTTTTTTTTCCTGACCTGCAAGGTAATTTCATAATGTGCTAGTATGCACCGCAGCAAGTTGTACTGCACACTACTGCTTCACAAGAGCGCTGTGTGTATAGATGTTTTTGACATCAGTGTATCAGCATTGTTCCTGCCGATGCACACTAGCAGCCGTGTGTTCACTACAGCTGTCTGGTGTAAACAAGTCCTTAAAACGAAGGTTCCTAAAACAGTATAAAACATGGTTACAAAATATTCACAAAGCGTTGCAAGCTTGATACTTGAAACTAATTGCACTATAGATGTAGAAACTGAATTTATATGATCTCATATAATCTTCAAGTAAACACCACCTGTGCGTATATTAGATCAGAAGGCTGTGAGTGTTGACCTTAGATTAAGGTGACCAGATTTTCAAAATGAAATCCGGGGACATTTTTTTTTGGCAAATGCTAAACGATTTTATAAGCATATATTCCTCAAATTATATATTCAGTGTATGTGGTATATGTTTATGGAAGGAATATATGATATATACGTTATTTCTCACTAGCCCCCCCCATTAGTATAGAATCCACCCAGTGCAGAGCCCCCATTAGTGTAGAATCCCCCCAGTGCAGAGCCCCCCATTAGTATAGAATCCCCCCAGTGCAGAGCCCCCCCCATTAGTATAGAATCCCCCCAGTGCAGAGCCCCCATTAGTATAGAATCCCCCCAGTGCAGAGCCCCCCCATTAGTATAGAATCCCCCCAGTGCAGAGCCCCAATTAGTATAGAATCCCCCCAGTGCAGAGCTCCCCCATTAGTATAGAATCCCCCCAGTGCAGAGCCCCCCCCCCATTAGTATAGAATCCCCCCAGTGCAGAGCCCCCATTAGTATAGAATCCCCCCAGTGCAGAGCCCCCCCCATTAGTATAGAATCCCCCCAGTGCAGAGCCCCCCCCCCATTAGTATAGAATCCCCCCAGTGCAGAGCCCCCCCATTAGTATAGAATCCCCCCAGTGCAGAGCCCCCCCCCATTAGTATAGAATCTCCCCAGTGCAGAGCCCCCATTAGTATAGAATCCCCCCAGTGCAGAGCCCCCCCATTAGTATAGAATCCCCCCAGTGCAGAGCCCCCCCCCATTAGTATAGAATCCCCCCAGTGCAGAGCCCCCCATTAGTATAGAATCCCCCCAGTGCAGAGCCCCCCATTAGTATAGAATCCCCCCAGTGCAGAGCTCCCCCATTAGTATAGAATCCCCCCAGTGCAGAGCCCCCCCCCATTAGTATAGAATCCCCCCAGTGCAGAGCCCCCCCCATTAGTATAGAATCCCCCCAGTGCAGAGCCCCCCCATTAGTATAGAATCCCCCCAGTGCAGAGCCCCCCCCATTAGTATAGAATCCCCCCAGTGCAGAGCCCCCATTAGTATAGAATCCCCCCAGTGCAGAGCCCCCCCATTAGTATAGAATCCCCCCAGTGCAGAGCCCCCATTAGTATAGAATCCCCCCAGTGCAAAGCCCCCCATTAGTATAGAATCCCCCCAGTGCAGAGCCCCCCCATTAGTATAGAATCCCCCCAGTGCAGAGCCCCCCCATTAGTATAGAATCCCCCCAGTGCAGAGCCCCCCCATTAGTATAGAATCCCCCAGTGCAGAGCCCCCATTAGTATAGAATCCCCCCAGTGCAGAGCCCCCCCCCCCCCATTAGTATAGAATCCCCCAGTGCAGAGCCCCCATTAGTATAGAATCCCCCCAGTGCAGAGCCCCCCCATTAGTATAGAATCCCCCCAGTGCAGAGCCCCCCCATTAGTATAGAATCCCCCAGTGCAGAGCCCCCATTAGTATAGAATCCCCCCAGTGCAGAGCCCCCCCCCCATTAGTATAGAATCCCCCAGTGCAGAGCCCCCATTAGTATAGAATCCCCCCAGTGCAGAGCCCCCCCATTAGTATAGAATCCCCCCAGTGCAGAGCCCCCATTAGTATAGAATCCCCCCCATTAGTATAGAATCCCCCCAGTGCAGAGCCCCCATTAGTATAGAATCCCCCCAGTGCAGAGCCCCCATTAGTATAGAATCCCCCCAGTGCAGAGCCCCCCCATTAGTATAGAATCCCCCCAGTGCAGAGCCCCCCCATTAGTATAGAATCCCCCAGTGCAGAGCCCCCCCCCATTAGTATAGAATCCCCCCAGTGCAGAGCCCCCCCCATTAGTATAGAATCCCCCCAGTGCAGAGCCCCCCCCATTAGTATAGAATCCCCCAGTGCAGAGCCCCCATTAGTATAGAATCCCCCCAGTGCAGAGCCCCCCCATTAGTATAGAATCCCCCCAGTGCAGAGCCCCCATTAGTATAGAATCCCCCCCATTAGTATAGAATCCCCCCAGTGCAGAGCCCCCATTAGTATAGAATCCCCCCAGTGCAGAGCCCCCATTAGTATAGAATCCCCCCAGTGCAGAGCCCCCCCATTAGTATAGAATCCCCCCAGTGCAGAGCCCCCCCATTAGTATAGAATCCCCCCAGTGCAGAGCCCCCATTAGTATAGAATCCCCCCCATTAGTATAGAATCCCCCCAGTGCAGAGCCCCCATTAGTATAGAATCCCCCCAGTGCAGAGCCCCCATTAGTATAGAATCCCCCCAGTGCAGAGCCCCCCCATTAGTATAGAATCCCCCGAGTGCAGAGCCCCCCCATTAGTATAGAATCCCCCAGTGCAGAGCCCCCATTAGTATAGAATCCCCCCAGTGCAGAGCCCCCCCCATTAGTATAGAATCCCCCAGTGCAGAGCCCCCATTAGTATAGAATCCCCCCAGTGCAGAGCCCCCATTAGTATAGAATCCCCCCCAGTGCAGAGCCCCCCCCCATATTAGTATAGAATCCCCCCAGTGCAGAGCCCCCCCCCCCATTAGTATAGAATCCCCCCAGTGCAGAGCCCCCCCCCATTAGTATAGAATCCCCCAGTGCAGAGCCCCCATTAGTATAGAATCCCCCCAGTGCAGAGCCCCCATTAGTATAGAATCCCCCCAGTGCAGAGCCCCCCCATTAGTATAGAATCCCCCCAGTGCAGAGCCCCCCCCATTAGTATAGAATCCCCCAGTGCAGAGCCCCCCCCATTAGTATAGAATCCCCCCAGTGCAGAGCCCCCCCCATTAGTATAGAATCCCCCCAGTGCAGAGCCCCCCCCCATTAGTATAGAATCCCCCCAGTGCAGAGCCCCCCCCCATTAGTATAGAATCCCCCCAGTGCAGAGCCCCCCCCATTAGTATAGAATCCCCCCAGTGCAGAGCCCCCCCCATTAGTATAGAATCCCCCCAGTGCAGAGCCCCCCCCATTAGTATAGAATCCCCCCAGTGCAGAGCCCCCCCCATTAGTATAGAATCCCCCCAGTGCAGAGCCCCCATTAGTATAGAATCCCCCCAGTGCAGAGCCCCCCCCCCCATTAGTATAGAATCCCCCCAGTGCAGAGCCCCCCCCCCCCCATTAGTATAGAATCCCCCCAGTGCAGAGCCCCCCCCCCCATTAGTATAGAATCCCCCAGTGCAGAGCCCCCCCCCCCATTAGTATAGAATCCCCCCAGTGCAGAGCCCCCCCCCCCCCATTAGTATAGAATCCCCCCAGTGCAGAGCCCCCCCCCATTAGTATAGAATCCCCCAGTGCAGAGCCCCCCCCCCCCCATTAGTATAGAATCCCCCCAGTGCAGAGCCCCCCCCCCCCATTAGTATAGAATCCCCCCAGTGCAGAGCCCCCCCCCCCATTAGTATAGAATCCCCCAGTGCAGAGCCCCCCCCCCCATTAGTATAGAATCCCCCCAGTGCAGAGCCCCCCCCCCCCCATTAGTATAGAATCCCCCCAGTGCAGAGCCCCCCCCCATTAGTATAGAATCCCCCAGTGCAGAGCCCCCCCCCCCCATTAGTATAGAATCCCCCCAGTGCAGAGCCCCCCCCCCCCCATTAGTATAGAATCCCCCCAGTGCAGAGCCCCCCCCCCCCCCCCCATTAGTATAGAATCCCCTGCACATGTCCACCACATAGTATACTGTAAATAAATGAAGTTTACAGACCTCAGAACAGCGCGGATGATACACACAGCCGTGTGTGTCCCTCGGGCTCCTCCTCCTCCTGTGTGAATGTAAACAGAGAGGAGGGGGAGGCGGCTTCAGTCCGCTGTGCTGCGGGACACATCGCAAGTCCCGTGGCACAGATCAGGGCAACGGCCAGAGTTAGCGGTGCGTTCCGCTACGTTCCTGAGTGCCGCCCCTGCAATCCGGGGACAAATCCGGGGACAGACGGGCTCCGGGGAGAGTGTCCTCAATCCGGGGACTGTCCCCGGAAAACGGGGACGTCTGGTCACCCTACCTTAGATCCTGCTGCACTGTTTACAAGGTAGCCATACATGTGTTTAACTGCACATTGTTCCCATGCCATGTAATAAAATCAATACAACCAGCGAAGGTACAGCAACCGATAACATTTCAGTCTAATTTAAAATGCTTGAAATACAAGTAATCACAGCTTAATTGACCTTGATAAACCATACTAAAAACTGCTCTTATAGGCAGCTTTCTCTGTAGCTACACATCCAATACCAGAGCGTCTGATGATCTGATCAACTCACTGATACACTTACTTCACAAATTCCTCATAGTCATTCTACATGTATGACAGTACAACACAGAGGAGGGGCGATCCAATAAACCACTGATTGCAGACCGCACAAGCACCCCCTTAACCAAAAAATTAAGAAAACCACCTGAAATAGAAAAATTAATAAAAAGAACAACAAAAGACAATCATCTTGAAAATGATTAGGCAGCACCCCTTTATTGGGGTGAAAGCAGGGCTTTTTTCAGTAGAAATGCGGGGGAACGCAGTTCCGGCACTTCTAGGACTGTGTGTATGTAATGGCAAGGGGTGCTGGGGTGTGCTGCAGGGTCTGTTGATGCTGGCGGCTGGGGCTCTATTGTCTCTGGAGGGGATCTATTTTTGAAGGGGGAGGGAAAAGTAGTTGCTGGGGAGGTCTATTGTTGCTGGCATGGGATCTATTGTTGCTGAGGTTTGGGTCTTAGGTTGCTGGGGGGCAGTTGTTGCTGAGAGGGATCTACTGTTGAGGGAGGGGTCTATTGTTGCTGGCTGTTGGAAGATCTTTGTTGCTGCAGGGGGTCTGTTGTTGCTGAGGGATGGGGGTGGTATTTTCTTGTAGGTGGTCCATTGTTGCTGGGGGTCTATTGATGCTGGCTTAGAGGAGATCTGTTATTGGGGTCTATTGTTGCTGGGGGGTATTTTGTTGCGGGTGGTCCATTGTTGCTGGGGGGGGATCTATTGTTGCTGGCTGCAGGGGATCTATTATACTGCTTTTCTTTTTATCATGAACAAGTTCTATACAAAAAGTTAGTACCAAAAATGTTACTGTATTCTCTAAAAGGGGTGGTGTTGAGAGTGGGTAGGGGGTGGAACCAAGGAATGGTGCTCGGAGGTGGGTAGGGCCGGAGACAAGGGGCTATTTGGAAAGGGGGAGTTTCTGCACCTATTCTCTGAGAAAAAAGCCCTGGTTAAAAGTATTTAACCACTTCAATCCCGGAAGAATTGGACCCTCAATGACCAGAGCACTTTTTACAATTTGTCACTGCTCTGTTTTAACTGGTAATTGCGCAATCATGCAATGCTGTACCCAAACTAAATTTGCATCCTTTTTTTTCCACAAATAGAGCTTTCTTTTGATGGTATTTGATTGCCTCTGCGATTTTTAATTTTTGCCATATAAACGGAAAAAGACTGAATATTTTGAAAAAAAATTATATTTTCTACTTTTTGTTAGAAAAAAATCCAATAAACTCATTTTTAGTCATACATTTAGGCCAAAATGTATTCAAGCACATGTCTTTGGTAAAAAAAATGTCAATAAGCGTATTTTTATTGGTTTGCGCAAAAGTTATAGTGTCTACAAACTAGGGTACATTTTCTGGAATTTACACAGCTTTTAGTTTATGACTGCCTATGTTATTTCTTGAGGTGTTAAAATGGCAGGGCAGTACAACCCCCCCCCCCCAATGACCCCATTTTGGAAAGTAGAAAAGTAGACACCCCAAGCAAATTGCTGAGTTGCTGAGAGGCATGCTGAGCCCATTGAATATTTTATTTTTTGTCAGAAGTGATTGAAAAATTACAAAAAATAAATAAAAAATTACACAAAGTTGTCACTAAATGATATATTGCTCACACATGCCATGGTTATAAGTGGAATTACACCCAAAAAAAACATTCTGCTGCTTCTCCTAGTATGGGAATACCACATGTGTGAGACTTTTTGGGAGCCTAGCCATGTACAGAAATCAAACGCCCTTAGAAAGCCTGAAGGCGGTGATTGGTTTTCGGGGTCCTGTACACGGCTAGGCTCCCAAAACGTCTCACACATGTGGTATCCCCGTACTCAGGAGAAGCAGCAGAATGTATTTTGGGGTGAAATTCCACATATGCCCATGGCATGTTAGAGCAATATATCATTTAGTGACAACTTTGTGCAAAAAAAAAGTTTCGAAATTTCCCGAAACTTGTGGCAAAATATAAAATATTCCATGGACTCAACGTGCCTATCAGCAAATAGCTTGGGGTGTCTACTTTCAAAAAGGGGTCATTTCGGGGGGGGGTTGAACTGTCCTGGCATTTTATGCACAACATTAGAAGCTTATGTCACACATCACCCACTCTTCTAACCACTTGAAGGCAAAGCCCTTTCTGACACTTTTTGTTTACATGAAAAAAATTTTTTTTTTTGCTCGAAAATTACTTTGAACCCCCAAACATTATATATATTTTTTTTAAAGCAAAGGCCCTACAGATTAAAATGGTGGGTGTTGCAATTTTTTTTCACACAAGATTTGGGCAGCAATTTTTTTAACCCAATTTTTTGGGAAAAAAAAAACACTTTTTTAAATTTTAATGCACTAAAACACACTGTATTGCCAAAAAAGAAGATCTTATGCCGAGTACATGGATACCAAACACGACATGCTTTAAAATTGCGCACAAACATGCAGTTACTGCTCTCGATCTGACCTTCACGGTGATACCTCACATGCATGGTGCAATTTCTGTTTACATATGACACCAGACCGACGCTCGCTTTGCGCGTGAGGGGTGTTTTTTTGTTATTATTATTATTTATTTTGCTTTTTTATTTTATTTTTAAACTGTTCCTTTCATTTTTTTCTTTTTTTTAATCATTTTTATTGTTATCTTAGGGAATGTAAATATCCCCTATGATAGCAATAGGTAGTGACAGATACTCTTTTTTGAAAAAATTGGGGTCTATTAGACCCTTGATCTCTCCTCTGCCCTCAAAGCATCTGACCACACCAAGATCAATGTAATAAAATGCTTTCCCAATTTCCCAATGGCGCTGTTTATATCCGGCGTCATAAAATGCTGGTAGGTTCTGGTCTCTTAGGCCATAGAGATGATTGGAGCCATTCTGGTCTCCGATCAGCTCTGTGGTCAGTTGGCGGAACCACCGGCTGCATTCTCGGGCTCCCGGTTGGGAGAAAACCATGGAAGAAGGTGGGGGGGCGTTCCCTCCCACTGCTTTTTAAAGCAGTCTAGAGACTAATTAGCCAATAGGATTGCTTTTAAATGAAAGCCGACCACTGGCTGAAAAGAATGATACCAAGATGATACCTAAACCTGCAGGCATCATTCGGGTATAACCACTAAGTCCAGCAACATACCAGTTCGTTCCTGGTCCTTGTTGGGCATATATTGTAATGTTCTTATTTTCATGCAGCATGTGGGCTGAACGAAAAAAATTGATTGATGGTGGGTATGCCCACCATTTGAATACCGCCCTTCATCCACCCACTTCTAATGATGGGAATACATGCACCATTTTTTTTTAACTGTGGTGGTGAAATCACTGGAGTCGCTGATTTACGTATTGTGAGAGCAAATGCTGTTCCTGTCAACATAAATAAATCAGTGCTGCAGCTGAATGGCGTACCTGAAAAGCAAACAATGGTAATGATAAAACATTAACCCAATAAAACAACTTGATTTGATTTGTGCCTAAAAAATATATACCGAAGCATGGGGGCAATCCGCCCCTAATGTTAGGAGCAAATCGCTCCTCCACCCCTGCCCCCATGCTTCGGCATATATGCTCTTTTTTTTAACTGTGGTGGTGAAATCACCTTCTATAGCGTTGGAGTCACGGCTTTACGTATCGTGGGAGCAAACGCTGTTGCTGTCAGAATAAATAAACCCGTGCTGCAGCTGAATTGCGTACCTGCTAAGAAAATGATGGTTAACAATAAAACATAGTAACATTACAGTATAAGGCCCCTTTCACACGAACGGACCATTCAGGTCCACCTGTCAGTTTTGTTGGCGGACCTGAACGGGAGCTCCATGCTAGTCTATGGAGCGACGGATGTCAGCGATGATGGCGATACGTTCGCATCCGTCCCTGGCGGATCAGATCAGGTGAGATCTGATGAAAACAGACATGCTGTCCGTTTTCGTCCGATCTCTCCATAGTAACCAGTGGCGCTCGACAAGCCCCTCCCCGCTCAGTGAGCAGAGAGGGACCTGTCATCCGCCGGCTCAGCGGAGATCAACGGAGAGATCTCCCGCTGAGCTGGCGGACAGAGGCGGACTCCGTGGTAGCGGATCCGCCTTGTGTGAATGAGGCCTAACAGTAAGACATACTATACCTGCAAACCAGGTACAATACAATAAAACATAGTAAAAATAAAAACAGTTCTAAAATACAGTAACAATAGAGAGAGAACAATAGATATAGCACAATAGGGAGCGAACAATAGAGCAGACAATAGAGAGCGAACATAAGAGAGAGAACAATAGAGAGAGAAGAAAAATATATTTATTTTATATTTTTGTGTGTTTTTTTTTTTTGCACTTTTAGATAAAAATTGTATACCGCTCCTCCACCACTCCTGCCCATCGAAGTCAATGGGGCAGTGCGGCTATACGGCCAGCAAAGCGCTGCTGCAGCAGCGCTTTGCGGGTGGTTTGAACCATTTTTCGCGCGCTAGCGGGGGTTAAAAGCGCCCCGCTGGCAGCCGAATACCCCCGCAAATACGACGGTAAAGCTTCGCTAAAAATAGCGCCGCTTTACCGCCAACGCCGCTCCGGCCCCAGTGTGAAAGGGGCCTTAAAACTGTAATTTTCTAATTTTTGGAAATGCCAGTGAAAACTCGGCTGTGCCAGGAAATTTTGGGTGTCGTGTCAGTATATTTCAATCTGGTAGGTTGACAACACTGGCTTCTTTAGGCGGGCATAAGTAGGGTCGCCACATCATCCCTTTAATCCAGGAAGAACCATGGCTCAACCACCTCCTTTTGACACCCCCGGCTGCTCATGAATGAGCTCTTTAAGAATTCCATTGATAAGTGTTTTGAGATAACTTCAGTCTTGCAGGTTACTGGATTTCCTTTCTTTCTACTAGTTTGAGCAGACAGCAGTGACATGGCACAAACACAATGCTGAGGAGAGGAGCAGAGCAGTCACACCCTCCTCAGTATTGCTGTGTAGCAGCTTCCGTGTGTGTGTGTCTCTAGCTCCTCCCCAGACAGAGGAAGAGGCCAGTGCTGGGAGAGCAGCTGCTGGCTGTGTGTGTTGGATGAGAGAAGCTGGATGTGGAATGAAGGTGACTTACCTGAAGTAAACAGGCAACAGCTCACCTCAGCTCTCACATGAATGAGCACATGCTCTGCTAGCTGCTGTGTGGTGACTGTGCAAGTCTGTGAAGTGTAGATAGTGTTGCACAGTTGTGCCATTGCATTCCACCCTTTACTATACATATGTAATTGCTCTGTGCCTGTGGTAGTAGCTGCTCTTTGTGTGTGAGGGGATCTTCTTTTGCTACTTTTCAGGAACAGGACTGATTTCCTATGTGGTGAGCTTTGCTTTTGAAGAGGACCTGTGTGTGACATTTCATGGCTGCCCCCAAGCTCCTGTGTCTCCCACTTTTATCCTTACTTGCCCTGCTCGTTGCCTACTGGTTCCGCCATGTAGAAGAGGACAACCTGCAGAACCGGTTGGATACAGTGTTATCATCTCTGCTTGAGGCTGAGCAGAAAGCTGGACTGGATGTCCACCGCCCTCCTCGTATAGCAATCGGTGAGTACCTTATCTGTGTCACCAATCGGATGTAGAAAATCACAGTGGCAAAGATATTTATGAAGATGAAGGGAATATTTTTTAGATGTTGCATTATTATTATTATTATTATTATTATTATTATTATTATTATTTTTAAAGTTGAAGGAGTGAACAGGTTTCTAAAGTGTATGTGGCTTTCATTAAAAGCAAACACAATTTTGAAATGCTGTCAAATGACATTCGTCAAACTGTTGAATGTACTGAGAATTTTGTATACAAATGTTCGTTAAAAAATCTACTAGTGTATGGTCAGCTTTAGTTTGCCAAAGGAAGCGTAAGGTAAAGAGAAAAATGATCTAACCCATAGTCCCCTGTTGGATATGATCGTTAGCTTTTTTTGTTTCAGAGAAATCATGAGAACGTTTTTGTGATGCAACTGATGATGCATTTGTTAGATGCTGAACTCCAGGTATGAATTCTATTGCACAGTTACATTTCTCCAGCTTGGACCAAAAGTATGCATATACTATGGCTGTGGGACCGCTGTAGCAGCACAGGAGTTCACTTACTGGGCATGGGTGCCATTCACAGAATGCCTTGGATTTTTCTAATTGAATGCAAACTGTTCACTGATTGGACAAAGTGGAGATGGTGATGTCATCGCTCCACCTCATCCAGTCAGTAAACACCTTGCAATCATTCCACAGCAGTCCCACAGGTATGGCATCTGCATTCTTACTGTGGTCCAAGCTAGACCAATATAACTATGCAATAAAATCCATATGTGGAGTTCAGCTTTAAAGTGTATATAAAGCCTAAGTGCCATGCACATTACTAAAACGCACATCTGTGTGGTGTTTAGGGTACCGTTCATTGTCCAGTTTGCTCCAGATGGAGAAAAAAAGATTGATGATACCCCGATGCATAAAGCATGGCAGCACATTACATTATACATATTGTGCGTTGTGCTGGACTGCTTCGCGAATATACTGTGTGTTCATAGAGAAGCATGGGCTGCCTTAAAGTTGTTGTGAACCCCTACATATACCCAGTCAAGTGCTGGCGCCGTCATCTTGCCTAAGCCTCGGTTAACACCAGAGGCGGCACGACTTGCAGGTCGCCTCACCGAGGCGACCTGCACACGACTGCCCGGGCGACTTGCAAAACGACTTCTCTATAGAAGTCTATGCAAGTCGCCCCCAAAGTCGTACAGGAACCTTTTTCTAAGTCGGAGCGACGAACGGTTCCATTGTACTGAACGGGACGCTACTTGTCAGGCGACCTAGGTCGCCTGACAAGTCGTCCTAGTGTGAACCGAGCCTAAGGCTGGGTTCACATTGGAGAATGCAGCGGCTCACAGCAGGAGTCCGGTGTGTCTCCATTTACAGTTTCAGGTCCGATTTCAGCCCAAATTTTTGGCTGAATTCGGACCTGAAATGGACCAAAAGACACACAGGGCTCCTGTGCAATTTGCACCGGAGCCGCTCTCGAGATATGTGAGCCGGCTCCATAGAGAGCCGGTCACAATCTCCTGCTATGCGAATTGGATGCAGAGAAACCCGCATCCAATTCGCAATAGTGTGAAACTGGCTGTGAAGCCCAGTTTCCTACTGCGCATGCGCGAATTGCACTGCACTTTGTGAATGGGCCTGCTGTGGGCGGAAATAGGGGAGGGGGGGTGAGGCAGATAAGCGGAGCTTTCCCTTTTGGGTGGAGCTCCGCTTTAAGTTGTACCTGTATATCTGTAGCCCTTTCTTCTCTACATTCGTTTAAAGTGCTGAATTTAAAAACTTGCCTGAGAGGTAAAAAAAAAGTGGATGGGGAGCCGATTTACACTCTGCAGAGCTTTGACGGCTGATTGGAGGGGAGGACACGCAGATCTAAATTCGGCCAGTTCAACAAATTTCTATCTCTGTGTAGCCCTCCCGGTTCTATAGAACCGTTTGGCTTCTGTCGAATAGGGCTGCTGGAAAAAAAATTGTTCAATCAGCAGTTTGCAGCTGATCGGCTGCAGCACTGATTAGTGTATTCTGACAGCAACGAGTCCCCCACGGTCAAAATACAATGTTCCCGTGGGGGTTGGAGGGGGTTGATTCCAGCAATGCTTGTGTGGATGCAGGAATCCTGAGTTTGTGTTTTTTTTCGTTCAGCCCGCTGGTTGAATGAAAAAAAAAACTGTGTGTACCATATATTTTTTTTCTAACATATTCTTTCATCCATGCTATATAGTGCGGATGGACAAATCTCCCACTGCAGCTATTGTATTTTGACAGCTGGCACCAACAGCTGTCAAGTACCCAAACAGCGCCTGCATCTGATTGGATGCAGGCACTGTTAAGCTGACACTTTTCTGCCTGGCTCCTTTTATTTTTCAATTGAGGGACGTCAGCTTAACTAACTCCAACTAGAGTAATACCACCCACTGTGCAATTACCTGCTAGTTAAAGTGCCCCTAAGTATGTATGGAAAAATATCTAATAATCCATACAGATCTCCAGATATTGGTTTTATGTGAATTACTCTTGAAACTAGGACAATCAGACTCCTCAGTCATTATAGGGTTTAAATGAAGCCAATATGTCTTCTCTTAAGTTTGGCTGGTGTTTAAACCTCTGGTAGGTTTTTGTTTTTTTGTTTTTTCTGTCACTGCTGGGTGGATTCACCTTTACCAACAGAAAATCAGCAAAAGTCCAAAGTGTTACAGATGTGTGGGGACATAAGACAATAAATGAAAAAAAAAAAGATACAATGAGAGAGGAAATAAGACATGACCGCGAGGGAACAGGGCCAGCTACTGATGGTGTGTTTTTTTTGTTCTTTGTTTTTTTTTATTATTATTATTTTTTTGTGGAGGTAAGCAGATGAGGGCAATGGGGATATGGGGGGGGGGGGGGGGTATTCAACGGTGCAAAGGTGAGGGATGAGGGGGTTCCACTGTGCACTGTGGACACAGGTTTGCTATAGCTGGGGGTGTAGAGGTGATCTGTGGAGGGGGGTAATTGTGGGGAGCAAAGCTGTAAGGGGTGTGGAGGTGAGTTTCAGAAAGGGGGAGGGATGTGCAAAGGTGAACTGCAGCCAGGGGGGGGATGCAGGAGTGAGTGGGGGGGGGGGAGGTTAGCTATGGCTGGGAGTGCAGAGGTGAGCAGTGGAAGGGGAGAAGCCTGCAGAGGTGAGCTGTGGATGGAGGTGAAGAGGTGAGTCTCGGACAAAAGGTGTTGAGAGGATCTGTGGATAGGGATACAGAGGTGAGCTGTGGATGGTGAGGTACAAAGGTGAGCTTTGGACAGGAGTTCAGGGGTAAGCTTTGGACAAGGGAGCATAGATGACCTGTGGAAGGGAGGTGCAGAGGCGAGCTTTGGATGGTGGGGTGCAGGGGCAAGCTTTGGAAAGACAATCCGCCGATCCTCTGAGTGCAAGACTGGTCCCCCGCACCCTAGCGGTTTTGTGAATGATGTCATCACACCCATAGACCGGCTCTGGACGTGAGGACGGCAGGAACAGTCCACCGCTGGATGTGGGGAGCTACGTTTTCCAGTGGAAGGATCGGGTAAGTACAGCACCCCGGATAAATCGAATCGTTAACCCATGCAGTGCAGGTACAGCCCTACTGCATGGGTAAATTAGAAAATTTACCTGGAATTCTTTTTTTAATGTTGCACTTTTAAGACCCTCTTGCTGTAATTTGCCAAAAATCACCTAATGATGTGCACTAAAAGCCACATGATTACTCCCCTCAGGGGGATGGGGGCAGGGTGGATGAGTTCCTGCACTTATTTTGTGACAAAAAACCTGTCATGAGGTGACAACTGTCTAAACTGTTTACCAATTGTGCTACTGCCACCTTGCGATACACAGCCCTGATGGAAGTTACTGGTTTCTCTACTGAAACACATTGACATTGTACAGGTATGGTCCATCATTGTCAGTATAAGGCCCCTTTCACATGGACTGATAGAATTGTGCTTTTAGCTGCAGATTTTCTAGTTTTCTACCGCAGCTAAAAGCACACAATGCTTTCCTATGGCCCCATTCACACATTGCGTTTAGCTGCGATTCAGTTACATGCGGTTTGGTGCGGATAGAAAAAATAGAATTGACTGCGTCCAGGAGCGATTTACTGCAATAACTGCAGGTAATCGCAGTGTACAATTTCTCCTGCGGATAGCAGCGGCAACAAGGAAAGAAAAGCAACAGGAAGCACATCAGAAATGGCAAGAATGTTCTAAACGCAGCTAAACGCAGCTGCATGTACACGCACGTAAACAAAGGTAATCAAACTGTACAAATGCAGCTGATCACAGTGCCTGGAGTCTTGAATTTCACAGAACATATTATATGCTTTTAACTGCGGCACAACAGCGTCCGTGTGAAAGGCGCCTAACAATGTCGGTACTGAGTAATGATGTGGATCTTATGCTGGAGCAAGTGCATGTAGACAGGAAGTAACTAAAATAGAAAGATGAAGATTGGCAGCACTGAGATGCAAAAAAGGATGGAAAAAAGCATATACATTGTTTATGCTTTGGCAAACTAAAAAAAAATATTCCAGTTAGGGTTTAGTTTGACTTTAACCACTTACGGACCACCGCACGCCGATCTACGTCCTAGGTTTGAAGAAGAATATCGTTGTTATGGCAGCAGCTAGCTGCCATAAACCCGGTATCCTCTTCTTCGGCCAGCAGTCCGCTTTCCGATAAGAGTGGTCTCTGCAGCGGATTTGGCGCAAGATCACTTTTATTGGCAGAGCTCTGGTGCCCTCCGCCACTTACTGGAGCGGTCGGCAGCGGCGGAGGCGATCGGATGTTACCCCTTGCTGGGTATGGAGACGAGTGAGGGGAAGATGGCCTCCACCTGTCGCTATAACATTGCAGGGCGGAAGCGACGTCAAAACGTCACTTCTGCCCGTAGCTCTTAAAGGGCCTTTTTATTTTATTTTTTTTAATGACAACATTTTTTTTATTTTTTTTAATGCATTTTAGTGTATATATGAGATCTGAGGTCTTTTTGATCCCAGATCTCATGTTTAAGAGGTCCTGTCACTTTTTTTTTATATTACAAGGGATGTTTACATCCCTTGTAATAGGAATAAAAGTGACACAATTTTTTTTTTTTTTTAAACAGTGTAAAAATAAAAGTTAAAATAAATAAGAAAAAAAAATGTTTTTTTAAACGTGCCCTGTCCCGCCGAGCTCGCGTGCAGAATCGAACGCATACTTGAGTAGCGCCCGCATATGAAAACGGTGTTCAAACCACACATATGAGGTATTGCCGTGATCGGTAGAGCGAGCACAATAATTCTAGCCCTAGGCCTCTGTAACTCAAAACATGCAACCTGTAGCATTTTTTAAAGGTCGCCTATGGAGATTTTTAAGGGTAAAAGTTTATCGCCATTCCACGAGCGGGCGCAATTTTGAAGCGTGACATGTTTGGTATCAATTTACTCGGCTTAACATTATATTTCACAATATAAAAAAAATGGGCTAACTTTACTGTTGTCTTCTTTTTTAATTGAAAAGGTGTATTTTTTCCAAAAAAAGTGCGCTTGTAAGACCGCTGCGCAAATACGGTGTGACAGAAAGTATTGCAACGACCGCCATTTTATTCTCCAGGGTGTTCGAAATAAAATGTATAATGTTTGGAGATTTTAAGTAATTTTCTAGCAAAAAAAATAAATGTTTTTAACTTGTAAACACATCTCAAAAAGAGGCTCGGTCCTTAAGTGGTTAAGCAGGGATTTGTAATGGGTACAAGACAATGTTTGGCCTTCAGGCCCGAGCAACCAGTTGCAGCTAGTTTGTCATGTGGGGACGAAAAGTATTCTAATCTTGGATAGTCTGCATAAGACATTAGGTTTGACATTCGGCATGAATACAGCTAAATACCATTCTCGCATTCCGTTTTAAAAACCCAGCAAATTTTACCTTGCATTGACTTCAGATAAGGATACAAATAATGAATGCTTCTGAGTAGCTGCTTATGTTTCTGCCACAAACCATTTAGAGTCTGCAAATAAGAAAGTCTCAAAACCTAGCTCCACAAAAAGATGTATATGGCCTCATGTTCTGGTAGCAGGTTTGCTGCATCTTACATAGTTGCATAGTAGGCGAGGTTGAAAAAAGACACAAGTCCATCAGGTCCAGCCTATGTGTGTGATTTTATATCCCTGTATGTTGTTATCGTTCAGGTGCTTATCTAATAGTTTTTTGAAAAAATCTATGCTCCCTGCTGAAACCACTACCTGTGGAAGAGAATTCCACATCATTACTGCTCTTATAGTAAAGAACCCTCTACACAGTTTAAGGTTTTCTTCTAATTTTAGTGAATAGCCGCGTGTCTTATTGAATTCCCTTTCGCGGAAAAGGTTTATCCCTATTGTGGAGCCACCGGTATGGTATTTGTACATGGATATCATATCCCCTCTCAAGCATCTCTTCAGAGAGAGTAAGTACAGTGCTCGCAACCTTTCTTCATTTCCCCAACTAATTTCCTTCAGTCCCTTTATTAGTTTTGTTCCCCTTCTCTGGACTGTCTCCAGTTCCAGCACATCCTTCCTGAGGACTGGTGCCCAGAACCGGATGGCGTACTCCAGGTGTGGCCAGACCAAAGTCTTGTAGAGTGGGTGAATTATCGTTTTATCTCCTTTTTAATGCATGCCAATATTCTGTTTGCTTTGCTGGCAGCAGCTTGGCATTGCATGCCATTGTTGAGCCTATCATCTACTAGGACCCCCAAGTCCTTTTCCATCCTAGATTCCCCCAGAGGTTCTCCCCCCAGTGAGTAGATTGCATTCATATTTTTGCCACCCAAATGCATTATTTTTCATTTTTCTACATTAAACTTCATTCGCCATGTAGTTGCCCATCCCATTAATTTGTTCAGATCTTCTTGCAAGGTTTCCACATCCTGCAGAGAAGTTATTGCCCTGCTTAGCTTAGTATCGTCCGCAAATACAGAGATTGAGCTGTTTATCGCATCCTCCAGGTTGTTTATGAATAAATTAAATAGGATTGATTCCAGGACAGAAGCCTGGGGACCCCACTTTCCACCCCTGACCATTGCAAGTACTCCCCATTTTTCACTAACCTCTGAACTTACCCCTTTAGCCAGTTTTCAATCCATGTACTCACCCTATGGTCCATGCCAATGGACCTTACTTTGTACAGTAAACGTTTACAGGGAACTGTATCAAATGCTTTTGCAAAATCCAGATATACCACATCCACAGGCCTTCTTTTATCTAGATGGCAGCTCACCACCACATAGAAGGGTAATAGATTGGTTTGGCAAGAACAATTCTTCATGAATCCATGCTGAAATGCATACTCCTGACCCCTGCACTCTGTAAGCAGTGTTTTCTGTTAAATATTTCTGTTCTTTGCCTACAGTTGCTGGTTAGTATGGCAACAACTGCATAGTGTGTGTGCAATGTAATCTGTGAGTAGACTCTGGTTCCAATTTACCTTGCCCTCTTACAACACTTCCACTGCCTATGCAGTAGAAATCCATGGACTGATCGTCTTGAAAGATGACCCCATAGAATTTATAGGGATTTACTATGCAGGCACCACCAGGACACTGAAGACTTTCAGTGCAACATACAAACCCAGGAGGCTGCGGCCTAAGTAAGCATCTGGTGACGGGGAGGGTGGAATAGATTCAGTCAAGTAAGGGGCCCAAATTGAAAATGTTCATTGTTTTCTAGTGTACTTATTGTTTAGGCCCAGTTCACACTAGTGCAATTTCAGATGCAACTTGAGTCGCACAGAATCACATGACAATGGAAATCACATGAATTTCAATGGTGCCTGTTCACATCAATGTAACGGAAATGCGATGCAACTTTGGAAATGGAACCTGCTACTTTGGTGCAATGCAGCACAATTTTGTGCCTCATAGACTTCAATGGAGACACACCAAAAACATTTTTTGCCTGCAATTTGTGTTGGGTTTAAAGGAGCCGGCACCCACTGGCATCCTAGCAACCAATGACTAATTTCTGCAGTCAGTACATGGGTTGTATGTATGGCCATAGTCATAGGTATTTCACAATACAGTTAGGACTGTATTGTGGGGGGGGGGCTGAGGACTGTGACGTAGGGGGGGTGAGGGCTGTGATGTGGGTGGGGGGGACTGAGGACTGTAATGTGGGGGGAGGGTTAAAACATTAAAGTGGGGGGGCTGAGGTCTTTGATGTGGGGGGGCTGAGGACTGTGACGTGATGGGGGTTGAGGACTGTGATGTGGGGGGGGACTGAGGACTGTGATGTGAGGGGGGACTGAGGACTGTGATGTGGGGGAGGACTGTGATGGGGGGGGGCAGCTAAGGAATGTGATGGGGGGGGCAGCTGAGGACTGTGATGGGGGGGCGGCTGAGGACTGTGATGGGGGGGCGGCTGAGGACTGTGATGGGGGGGCGGCTGAGGACTGTGATGGGGGGGCGGCTGAGGACTGTGATGGGGGGGCGGCTGAGGACTGTGATGTGGGGGGGGCGGCTGAGGACTGTGATGTGGGGGGGGCGGCTGAGGACTGTGATGTGGGGGGGGCGGCTGAGGACTGTGATGTGGGGGGGGGCGGCTGAGGACTGTGATGTGGGGGGGGGCGGCTGGGGACTGTGATGTGGGGGGGCGGCAGGGGACTGTGATGTGGGGGGGCGGCTGAGGACTGTGATGTGGGGGGGCGGCAGGGGACTGTGATGTGGGGGGGCGGCAGGGGACTGTGATGTGGGGGGGCGGCTGAGGACTGTGATGTGGGGGGGCACATGGCTGAGGACTGTGATGTGGGTGGGGGGGCGCGCCGGCTGTGGACTGTGATGTGGGTGGGGGGGGCGCGCGGCTGTGGACTGTAATGGGGGGAGGGCTGTGGACTGTGATGTGGGGACTGAGGACGATGATGTATGAATGGGTTCAGATCTGTGCATGTGCATTAGGTGGCTACGTCATGGGTAGGTTAGCCCATTTTAATGGGCTGCACTACCCGCAAGAAATGCAGAGAAGGGTCAAGGACTTCTTTTTTCTTCTTTTTTTTTTTTTTATTAAAAAATCACGGTGCACCAAGCCGCATGGAGCTGCATGGCACATGCTAAAATGCGCCATGGGTACCGATATGATATTCTTACCTCTGCTGGAAAAAAACTTTACTGACTGACAGGACCTCAGTAAATTTTAATTCAATACTCCTGTCCTAGATCAACACTCAATCCTGCCACAAATAACTGGAAAGATTGCCATTTTATGTTTAGGATTACTTTTAGGCTTCATTCCCACGAGGCTGCCATGGAGTCCGCCTCTGTCCGCTAGCTCAGCGGGAGATCTCTCCGTTGATCTCCGCTGAGCCAGCGGATGACAGGTCCCTCTCTGCTCACTGAGCGGGGAGGGGCTTGTCGAGCACCGCTGGTTGCCATGGAGAGAACGGACAAAAACGGACAGCATGTCCATTTTCATCAGATCTCATCCGATCTGCTAGGGACGGATGCGAATGTAGGGCCATCCGTCTGATTTTAGCGGATCGGACTGGACATGTCACCACTGACATCCGTCGCTCCATAGACTAACATGGAGTGCCCGTTCAGGTCCGTCGACAAAACTGATAGGCGGACCTGAACGGTCCGACAGTGTGAAAGGGGCCTTAGATACTGAAATAATCCCATCAAATTAGTTTCTGAAATGTGCAGAGCTCTTTTGAAAGTAATTTGTGGTGAAAACGAGGTTGTACCAGGTCACTGACTTCTATGTAAACAATGGATAACAAATAGATTGTGTAGCTGGAAGAACCAGTTAGGGGGTTATCGTAGCTTTAAAAGATTTGCAAGCCGTTGACAACTAAAATATCCTAATACAATTTGGAGCTGTGCCTTCAAAACTCTTGCTGGAACTGTAGACATCCAGATGGAAACTAAAGTATATGTAAACCCTCCCCCTATAAAATAACCTATTCAGTTTAAAATAGAAGTGAAAGGCAAATATTTGTGTATACATATAAAAAAAATACAAATATCCCTTTTTTTCCCCTTTTTAAAAAAAAATTATTTATTTTTTTATAAGCGATCACATAACCTCTGTTCTCAGCTGCATAAGGATCTTGGAGCACTAGGGGAGGATAAACAGCAGTGCACTGGTTTTCCCAGTGAAAGGTTGTGCAGGGGTTGAGTGCCGACACCAGTCTGATCATTGGAGGAGAGCAGGCTGAGTTCCCAGCACAGCCAGAAAACCGACCGCACTGTGCTGCCATGCCTACGGTGGTTAGTTTTTAATAGGAAAGCAGAGGGAGTGGCAGAAACACCAGGGATTTCACACAAGGAAGCAATACAAAGAGAACAGGATACTTTTTCATACAAGTACATGGTACAGCATGCACATATTAGGAATATGAAGTTCTGGGTTGACATATTCTTCAAGTAAAATGGTGTAACAAAAGAACATTACCACGTGTACCAAGTAGCATTTTAAATCTGAAATTGTGCTAAATAAATGTGTATCAATAGACAGGATACAAAGACCTCTTCAGGGGTAATGAAATGACACCCTTTTCCCTACATACAGCACATATGAATGCAGGCTTTAGCCAGTGGTCTCTTGATTTGCATGTACTGTATGCTCATCCTTCTCTTTCTTTAACACAATGGTGCTAAATAATATGTATGCACTAAGATTCGATCCCCCATAAATCAGATGAGAATTCTTTTAATAATTAATTTTATTATTTATTTAATACTTTATTAATGTCTGTTAACCCATGCTACACTAACTTAGAAGGCTGGAGTGTAAGTTGGTTTAGCTCTCCACAAACACTAAGTGAAGTATTAAAGATACTAACCTTAGGATGCTAGGGAGGAGGTGGAATCCTTATGGGTAGAGCTCCAAAGGGATGAAATTAAGGGGAAAATAATACTGGGACTATGCTATAGGCCCCCTAACCTGAGGAAGGAGGGGGAGACGGACCTCCTATCACAATTTGGATTTGGATTAGGATAGGAAGTGTCATCATAATGGGGGATTTTAATTATCCAGACATAGACTGGGCGGAAGGAACCGCGCATTTGTCTAAGGCTCGCCAGTTCCTAAATGTCTTACAGGACAATTTCATGGGTCAGATGGTAGACGCACCACTAGAAACAAAGTGTTACTAGATCTACGGATTACCAACAATACAGACCTGATCACGGATGTGGAAATAAGGGGCAATTTAGGAAACGGCGATCACAGGTCAATTAGCTTCAGTATAAATCACACAAATAGGAAACATAAGGGTAATAAAAAGACACTGAATTTCAAAAGAGCCAACTTCCCTATACTACAAACCTTGCTAGAAGAGATAAATTGTGATAAATTCTTAGGAACAAAGAACACGGAGGAGAGATGGGTTTGCTTTAAGAACATATTAAATAAGGGCATTAGCCAGTGCATCCCAATGGGAAATACATTCAAAAGAGCGAACAAAAGTCCTGGATGGCTTCACTCCAATGTAAAAATGCATATAAAAGCAAAGGAGTAGGCCTTCAAGAAGTACAAGGCTGAGGGATCTTCATCAGCATTCAGACTTTACAAAGAATGCAACAAGAAATGTAAGGATGCAATTAGGGTGGCTAAGATAGAACACGTAAGATACATATCGGAGGAGAGCGAAAAAAAAAAAATCCCAAGAAATTCTTTAAGTATATAAACAGTAAAAGAGGGAGGACAGACCTTATTGGCCGCATAAAGAATGAAGAAAGGAATCTGGTTACTAAAGATGGAGAGATGGCGAAGGTATTGAATTTATTCTTCTCCCCAGTCTTCAGTCTTCATAAGGGAATCGAGGGGCTTCAGTAACCAAAACTGGAAGTGTTTATCCTCATGACACATCTCAGGAATCACCCTCATGGCTAACAGGAGGACAGAATTAGAAATAGACTTGGAAAATGTAACATTAATAAGTACCTGGGACCAGATGGCTTGCACCCGAGGGTCCTTAGGGAACTCGGTCAAGTAATTTCCAGACCTTTGTTCCTAATTTTTACTGACCGGAATGGTACCAGCTGATTGGAGAAAAGCCAATGTAGCATCAATATTTAAGAGGGCCAAAATACATCCCTGGGAATTACAGACCAGTTAGCCTAACATCAATAGTATGCAAGCTCTTGGAGGGGATGATAAGGGACTATGTATAGGATTTTAGTAATGAAAACGGGATCATTAGCAGTAATCAGCATGGATTCGTGAAGAATCGTTCTTGCCAAACCAATCTATTAACCTTCTATGATAAGGTGAGCTGCCATCTAGATAAAGGAAAGCCCGTAGATGTGGTGTATCTGGATTTTGCTAAACATTTGACACAATTCCCCATAAATGTTTACTGTACAAAGGTCTATTGGCGTGGACCATAGGGTGAGTACATGGATTGAAAACTGGCTACAAGGGCGAGTTGAGTTGAGAGGGTGGTGATAAATGGGGAGTACTTGGAATGGTCAGGGGTAGAAAGTGGGGTCCCCCAGGGTTCTGTGCTGGGACCAATCCTATTTAATTTGTTCATAAACGACCTGGAGGATGGGGTAAACAGCTAAATCCCTGTATTTGCAGACAATACTAGGCTAAGCAGGGCAATATCTTCTCCGCAGTTTGTGGAAACCTTGCAAGAAGATCTCAACATATTAATGGGGTGGGAAAATACATGGCAAATGAGGTTTAATATGTAAAATAATGCATTTGGGTGGCAAAAATATGAATGGAATCTACTCACTTGGGGGAGAACCTCTGGGGGAATCTAGGGTGGAAAAGGACCTGGGGGTCCTAGTAGATGATACGCTCAGCAATGGCATGCAATGCCAAGCTGCTGCTAACAAAGCAAACAGAATATTGGCATGCATTAAAAAGGGGATTAACTCAAGAGATAAAGCGATAATTCTCCCACTCTACAAGACTCTGGTCCTACCTCATCTGGAGTATGCTGTCCAGTTCTGGGCACCAGTCTTCAGGAAGGATGTGCTGGAAATGGAGCGAGTACAGAGAAGGGCAACAAAGCTAATAAAGGGACTGGAGGATATTAGTTGTAAAGAAAGGTTATGAGCACTGAACTTATTCTCTCTGGAGAAGAGACGCTTGAGAGGGGATATGATTTAAATTTACAAATACCATACTGGTGACCCCACAATAGGGATAAAAGTTTTCAGCGGAAGGGAGTTTAATAATACATGTGGCCACTCATTAAAATTAGAAGAAAAGAGGTTTAACCTCAAACTACGTAGAGGGTTCTTTACTGTAAGAGCGGCAAGGATGTGGAATTCCCTTCCACAGGAGGGGGTTTCAGCGGGGAGCATCGATAGTTTAAAAAAACTATTAGGTAAACACCTGAACGGCCGCAACATATAGGGATATACAATGTAATACTGACATATAATCACACACCTAGGTTGGACTTGATGGACTTGTGTCTTTTTTCAACCTCACCTACTATGTAAATATGTAAGTATTATATCCAGAAAAAAAGGCATTTCAACTGAACTCTATCAAAAAATAAATAACCACAGTGTAAAAAAAAAAGTTGTCTCTACTACCAAAATACTCTTTCCCCTAACTTTTATTTACCGTAATTTACACTGTGGCATATGCATGATGCAGTGTACACTGTCAACAACTGTAAGATGCAAAAGAGTGGAGCCTAATGTTGGGATAATGCAGCTCAATCACACATGTGCAGAAATTGCATTATCGCTGCCCACCTAATGGCCAAAAGAAGAAGACATTGGAGGGGATGGCAGCAATGGAGAAATGCTGGCTTCTAAAAAAAACTCAGAAGTAACTGTCATAATGTGCCAGTATACTGTGACATTTTACTTTAAAGCAGAACTTTATCCAAAAAATTATCTTTCCATGAAATGCTCAGAATTTAGCCTTTTTCTACTTAGAGCAAAGTTTTCTGTGTATACTGTGCCATGATGACAAAAGCATTTGCACTTTGCATGGTGTATTCTCTGTATCAGCGATATGCTGGAATGAAGGTTTCACAATGTGATTCTGACATCAGCAGCAGCATCGCTACAACTTATTTAGATGAGCCCACAAGTATGAAACTATGTATGCAAAGTCAAGTATGCGATCGCAGTGACAAATCACAAATTACATGTATTCAAAGCTAACACCAGTATCTGGCAGCAGAAAGGTTAACCACTTAAAGGACCGAGCCTCTTTTTGAGATGTGGTGTTTACAAGTTAAAAACTGTTTTTTCTTATTTGTTTTACCTTTTATTTTTTCCCTGTTCTTTTTTTTTTTTTTTTTTAAAAAGTCACTTTTTCCTATTACAAGGAATGTAAACACTCCTTGTAAAACAAAAAAAGCATGACAGGACCTCTTAAATATGAGATCTGGGGTCAAAAAGACCTCAGATCTCATATTTACACTGAAATGCAAATAAAAAAAAAAAACATATGGGCGGAAGTGACGTTTTGACATCGCTTCCGCCCTGCAATGGTATGGAGACGGGTGGGGGCCATGTTCCCCTCACTTGTCTCCATACCTAACACAGAAGAGGACCCGATCGCCTCCGGCGCTGCCGACGGCTCCGGTAAGTGGCAGAGGGCACCAGAGTGGCGTGAGAGGGGGGACCCTCTCCCGCCGCCGATAAAAGTGATATTGCGGTGAATTTGCCACAGAGATCACTATTATCGGAAACCAGACCGCCCACTGAAGAAGAGGATACCGGGGTTATGGCAGCTAGCTGCTGCCATGACAAAGATATGCCTCTTCAAAGAGAGGATGTATATCGGCGTACGGTAGTCCGGAAGTGGTTAAAGTGATTGTAAAGTCTGTTTTTTTTTTTTCTCTAAAAATAACAAACATGTTAACCACTTAAGGACCGCCTCACGCCGATATACGTCGGCAGAATGGCACGGGCAGGCAAAATCACGTAGATCTACGTGATCTGCCTCCCGCGGGTGGGGGGTCCAATCAGACCCCCCCCGGTCCCCCGGCGATCGGAGGTGAGGGGGTGGCTATCCGTTCGTGGCCCCCCCCCTCGTGATCGCCGCCGGCCAATGGGAACATTCCTTTGCTGCTGTATGCTAAACAGCAGCAAAGGAAATTATGTCATCTCTCCTCGGCTCTGTATTTTCCGTTCCGGCGCCGAGGAGAGAAGACATCTATGTGAGTGCACAAACACTACACACACAGTAGAACATGCCAGGCACACAAAACACCCCCGATCCACCCCTGTCACAAACTGACACCAAGCAGTTTTTTTTTTTGTTGTTTTTTTTCTGATTACTGCATGGTGTCAGTTTGTGACAGTTACTGTGGTGGGACAGTTACTGTTAGCCCCATTCAGGTCTAGGGTACCCCCCTAACCCCCCCTAATAAAGTTTTAACCCCTTGATCACCCCCCGTCACCAGTGTCACTAAGCGATCATTTTTCTGATCGCTGCATTAGTGTCACTGGTGACGCTAGTTAGGGAAGTAAATATTTAGGTTCGCCGCCAGCGTTTTATAGTGACAGGGACCCCCATATACTACCTAATAAATGTTTTAACCCCTTGATCGCCCCCTAGTTAACCCTTTCACCACTGATCACCGTATAACCGTTACGGGTGACGCTGGTTAGTTCGTTTATTTTTTATAGTGTCAGGGCACCTGCCGTTTATTACCGAATAAAGGTTTAGCCCCCTGATCTCCCGGCGGTGATATGCGTCGCCCCAGGCAGCGTCAGATTAGCACCAGTACTGCTAACACCCACACACGCACCGTACGCCTCCCTTAGTGGTATAGTATTTGACGGATCAATATCTGATCTGATCAGATCTATACTAGTGTCCCCAGCAGTTTAGGGTTCCCAAAAACGCAGTGTTAGCGGGGATCATCCCAGATACCTGCTAGCACCTGCGTTTTGCCCCTCCGCCCGGCCCAGCCCACCCAAGTGCAGTATCGATCGATCACTGTCACTTACAAAACACTAAATGCATAACTGCAGCGTTCGCAGAGTCAGGCCTGATCCCTGCGATCGCTAACAGTTTTTTTGGTAGCATTTTGGTGAACTGGCAAGCACCAGCCCCAGGCAGCGTTAGATTAGCGCCAGTACCGCTAACACCAACGCACGCAGCATACGCCTCCCTTAGTGGTATAGTATCTGAACGGATCAATATCTGATCCGATCAGATCTATACTAGCGTCCCCAGCAGCTTAGGGTTCCCAAAAACACAGTGTTAGCGGGATCAGCCCAGATACCTGCTAGCACCTGCGTTTTGCCCCTCCGCCCGGCCTAGCCCAGCCCACCCAAGTGCAGTATCGATCGATCACTGTCACTTACAAAACACTAAACGCATAACTGCAGCGTTCACAGAGTCAGGCCTGATCCCTGCGATCGCTAACAGTTTTTTTTTTTGGTAGCGTTTTGGTGAACTGGCAAGCACCAGCGGCCTAGTACACCCCGGTCGTAGAGAAACCAGCACTGCAGTAACACTTGATGACGTGGCGAGTCCCATAAGTGCAGTTCAAGCTGGTGAGGTGGCAAGCACAAGTAGTGTCCCGCTGCCACCAAAAAAGACAAACACAGGCCCGTCGCGCCCATAATGCCCTTCCTGCTGCATTCGCCAATCCTAATTGGGAACCCACCACTTCTGCAGCGCCCGTACTTCCCCCATTCACATCCCCAACCAAATGCAGTCAGCTGCATGAGAGGCATTTTCTTTATGTCCTCCCGAGTACCCCTACCCAACGAACCCCCCAAAAAAGATGTCGTGTCTGCAGCAAGCGCGGATATAGGCATGACACCCGCTATTATTGTACCTCCTGTCCTGACAATCCTGGTCTTTGCGTTGGTGAATGTTTTGAACGCTACCATTCACTAGTTGAGTATTAACGTAGGGTACAGCATTGCACAGACTAGGCACACTTTCACAGGGTCTCCCGAGATGCCATCGCATTTTGAGAGACCCGAACCTGGAACCGGTTACAGTTATAAAAGTTAGTTACAAAAAAAGTGTAAAAAAACATAAATATATAAAATAAAAAAAATAGTTGTCGTTTTATTGTTCTCTCTCTCTCTATTCTCTCTCTCTATTGTTCTGCTCTTTTTTACTGTATTCTATTCTGCAATGTTTTATTGTTATTATGTTTTATCATGTTTGTTTTTCAGGTATGCAATTTTTTTATACTTTACTGTTTACTGTGTTTTATTGTTAACCATTTTTTTGTCTTCAGGTACGCCATTCACGACTTTGAGTGGTTATACCAGAATGATGCCTGCAGGTTTAGGTATCATCTTGGTATCATTCTTTTCAGCCAGCGGTCGGCTTTCATGTAAAAGCAATCCTAGCAGCTAATTAGCCTCTAGACTGCTTTTACAAGCCGTGGGAGGGAATGCCCCCACCTTCTTCTGTGTTTTTCTCTGGCTGTCCTGTCTCAACAGGGAACCTGAGAATGCAGCCGGTGATTCAGCCAGCTGACCATAGAGCTGATCAGAGACCAGAGTGGCTCCAAACATCTCTATGGCCTAAGAAACCGGAAGCTACGAGCATTTCATGACTTAGATTTCGCCGGATGTAAACAGCGCCATTGGGAAATTGGGAAAGCATTTTATCACACCGATCTTGGTGTGGTCAGATGCTTTGAGGGCAGAGGAGAGATCTAGGGTCTAATAGACCCCAATTTTTTCAAAAAAGAGTACCTGTCGCTACCTATTGCTATCATAGGGGAAATTTACATTCCCCGAGATAACAATAAAAAGGATTAAAAAAAAAAAAATGAAAGGAACAGTTTAAAAAGATAAAAAAGCAAAAAAATAATAATAATAATAAAAAAAAAAGCACCCCTGTCGCCCCCTGCTCTCGCGCTAAGGCGAACGCAAGCGGCGGTCTGTCGCCAAGCGTAAACAGCAATTGCACCATGCATGTGAGGTATCACCGCGAAGGTCAGATCGAGGGCAGTAATTTTAGCAGTAGACCTCCTCTGTAAATCTAAAGTGGTAACCTGTAAAGGCTTTTAAAGGCTTTTAAAAATGTATTTATTTTGTTGCCACTTCACGTTTGTGCGCAATTGTAAAGCATGTCATGTTTGGTATCCATGTACTCGGCCTAAGATCATCTTTTTTATTTCATCAAACATTTTGGCACTATAGTGTGTTTTAGTGCATTCAAATTTATAAAAGTGTGTTTTTTCCCCAAAAAATGCGTTTGAAAAATCGCTGCGCAAATACTGTGTGAAAAAAAAAAATGAAACACCCACCTTTTTAATCTGTAGGGCATTTGCTTTAAAAAAATATATAATGTTTGGGGGTTCAAAGTAATTTTCTTGCAAAAAAAAATAACTTTTTCATGTAAACAAAAAGTGTCAGAAAGGGCTTTGTCTTCAAGTGGTTAGAAGAGTGGGTGATGTGTGACATAAGCTTCTAAATGTTGTGCATAAAATGCCAGGACAGTTCAAAACCCCCCCAAATGACCCCATTTTGGAAAGTAGACACCCCAAGCTATTTGCTGAGAGTCATGTCGAGTCCATGGAATATTTTATATTGTGACACAAGTTGCGGGAAAGAGACACATTTTTTTTTTTTTTTTGCACAAAGTTGTCACTAAATGATATATTGCTCAAACATGCCATGGGAATATGTGAAATTACACCCCAAAATACATTCTGCTGCTTCTCCTGAGTACGGGGATACCACATGTGTGAGACTTTTTGGGAGCCTAGCCCCGTATGGGACCCCGAAATCCAAGCACCGCCTTCAAGCTTTCTAAGGGCGTGAATTTTTGATTTCACTCTTCACTGCCTATCACAGTTTCGGAGGCCATGGAATGCCCAGGTGGCACAAAACCCCCGCAAATGACCCCATTTTGGAAAGTAGACACCCAAAGCTATTTGCTGAGAGGTATAGTGAGTATTTTGCAGACCTCACTTTTTGTCACAAAGTTTTGAAAATTGAAAAAAGAAAAAAAAAAAGTTTTTTCTTGTCTTTCTTCATTTTCAAAAACAAATGAGAGCTGCAAAATACTCACCATGCCTCTCAGCAAATAGCTTGGGGTGTCTACTTTCCAAAATGGGGTCATTTGGGGGGGTTTTGTGCCACCTGGGCATTCCATGGCCTCCGAAACTGTGATAGGCAGTGAAGAGTGAAATCAAAAATTTACACCCTTAGAAATCCTGAAGGCGGTGATTGGTTTTCGGGGCCCCGTACGTGGCTAGGCTCCCAAAAAGTCGCACACATGTGGTATTCCCATACTCAGGAGAAGCAGCTAAATGTATTTTGGGGTGCAATTCCACATAGGCCCATGGCCTGTGTGAGCAATATATCATTTAGTGACAACTTTTTATAAATATTTTTTTTTTTTTGTCATTATTCAATCACTTGGGACAAAAAAAATAAATATTCAATTAGTTCAACATGCCTCTCAGCAATTTCCTTGGGGTGTCTACTTTCCAAAATGGGGTCATTTGGGGGGGGGGGGTTGTACTGCCCTGCCATTTTAGCACCTCAAGAAATGACATAGGCAGTCATAAACTAAAAGCTCTGTAAATTCCAGAAAATGTACCCTAGTTTGTAGACACTATAACTTTTGCGCAAACCAATAAATATACGCTTATTGACATTTTTTTTACCAAAGACATGTGGCCGAATACATTTTGGCCTAAATGTATGACTAAAATTGAGTTTATTGGATTTTTTCTATAACAAAAAGTAGAAAATATCATTTTTTTTCAAAATTTTCGGTCTTTTTCCGTTTATAGCGCAAAAAATAAAAACCGCAGGGGTGATCAAATACCATCAAAAGAAAGCTCTATTTGTGGGACGAAAAGGACGCAAATTTCGTTTGGGTACACCATTGCATGACCGCGCAATTAGCAGTTAAAGCGACGCAGTGCCAAATTGGAAAAAGACCTCTGGTCCTTAGGCAGCATAATGGTCCGGGGCTCAAGTGGTTAAAACTACCTCCTCTGTATAATGGATTTGCACAGGACAGCCCAGATCCTCCTCTTCTCTGGTCCCTCTTCGGCTCTCCTGGCCCTTCTCTCCTGTCGAGTGCCCCCACAGCAAGCAGCTTGCTATAGAGGCACCTGAGCCGAGTCACAGCTCCTTGTGTCCATTCAGACACCGAGCCCCCATTCAGCCCCTCCCTGTCTCTCTCCTAAATGGCTAACTAACTTTGATTGACAGCAGCGGGAGCCAATGGTGCCGCTGTGGCGTCTCAGCCAATCAGGAGGAGAGTCGTCGACGCTGGAAAGAGATGGGGCTCAGGTAAGTAGAATGCATCCTTTAACTCAGTGTTCATTTCTTTGACAAAAATGTTTTCCTTATAGTTTTCGTCAACTGCATGTTTTCAGTGACAAAAACTAAACAAAAATAAAATTGGAATGAAGTAAATTGACAAAAACTATGACGAAATTTGATTCCAATTTTTATTTAGTTGACTAAAATCTCCAGTACATTGTAGTCGACTTAAATCTAATGGCTTTAGTAAAATTGTAATTCATTTCACTAGCGTTTCCAAACTCATTATATACTCCTGGAATAAAAATCTAATAACATGTTATTATTTATGATAATATTAAGGTTTGAACATGCACTGCAGACACAGATTTTTAGCCAATGTGATATATAACCTCTTTATAAATCCAATTTTATAAACATACCATAATGTTGCTTTTTGACAAACAGAAGTTCAACTTTAACCACTTCAGCCCCCTTCCTGACCAGGCCATTTTTTGTGATACGGCACTGCGCAGCTTTAACTGACAATTGAGTCGTGTGACGTTGTACCCAAACAAAATTGACTTCCTTTTTTACCCACAAATAGAGCTTTCTTTTGGTGGTACTTGATCACCTCTGCAGTTTTTATTTTTTGCTCTATAAACAAAAAAAAGAGCGACAATTTTGAAAAAAACCCAATATTTTTAACTTTTTGCTATATTAAATATCCCAAAAAAAAATGCCTTCATCGGTTTAAGCCAATATGTATTCTACATATCTTTGGTAAAAAAAATCGCAATAAGTGTATATTGATTGGTTTGCGCAAAAGTTATAGCGTATACAAAATAGGGGATATATTTATGGCATTTTATTATGTATTTTTTATTTTTTATACTACTAATGGCGGTGATCTGCGATTTTTAGCGAGACTGTGACATTGCAGTGGACAGATCAGACACTTAACGCTATTTTGGGACCATTGACATTTATACAGCGATCAGAGCTAAAAATAGCCACTGATTACTGTATAAAGGTCACCGGCAGGGAAGAGGGGTTAACACTAGAGGGTGATCAAGGGGTTAGGTGTGTCCTAGGGAGGTCTTTCTTACTGTGGGGGATGGGATTGACTGGGAGTAGAGAGAAATTGCTGTTCCTGATTACTAGGAACAGCAGATCTCTCTCTACTTCCCTGACAGAATGGGGATCTGTCTGTTTAGATCCCTGTTCTGTCTCTGTGAGGAGCGATCGCAGGTGGCCAGAGGACATCGCGACCACCGGCCATGCGCATCGGCAGTGTGCCATGGGCATGTGCGTACCCCCCAGAGCTCTTAAAGTGGCCGATGTACACCTATGGCGATTCGCCCAGGAGAGCCAACCTGCTGCAGTATAATGGCGGCGGCTGGTCGGCAAGCAGTTAAAATATAAAAAAAAACAAAAAAACTGTAAACTTTATTGGCTGTAATGCCAGGCTGCAAGTGGGGATGAGGAAGTAAATGGGCATGAGGGAGTGCACACGGCTGAGAACTGGACAGTCTGGGGAGGCTGTTATTTTACACAGTGGAGGGGAAACACTCACTACATCAAATCCAGACAGACACAAATCCGACTGAGGAGTTCCTCTTCTGTGGTTTGCAGGGCATTGTTCCAGAACTCCCAGGCAGCAGGCAGACAGACTTCAACCAATACAACTTGCCAATAGAATCAGGGGGCTGGGGCTTTAACAGATAGGTGAAGATCCAAGGAAAGTGGAAGTTCAGGTGGGTAAAGGATATTTGAATTGACTAAAATGTACTGGAGATTTTAGATGACTAAATTACAACTTTAACAATTCAAATGACTAAAATACAAATAATACTAAAATGGCATTTTAGTGAAAAGACTATGACTAAATTGAAATTTGACGTCAAAATTAACAGTGGTTAAACATCGCTCTAGTGTTTGGGGCCCACGGTCTGTATACACTGGAAAGCTGGAGGGGTTGCTTTGGGGATTCAAACATTCTTTTAGTTCTTCATGACTGTAGTTCTGCTAAAGGTCAACTCTGCACAAAACTATTTCGTTTTGGGAAGGCACTGGTAAATTTGAATTGTTTACCAGCTTCTGTGATGTTTGAGACTCCAATGGTGTGATGTCCTTGCTTCTTCCTCAAGCCCACAATGAAGGTGTTTTCCTCTTTCAAAGCTGGGGACTCTAGTTATTAATTTATGGAGAATCTGTAATTCGAACCTTATAGCATTTGAGTAAGTAATGGCTGTTGTTTTTTTTTGGTTTTTTTTTGTTAGGCATAGCTTATAACTAGAGCCTATATAATATAGCACGTGATTTATTTTGCTGCCTGAAACTGCAAAACCAAGATGAAGACATTGCAAACCAAGATAAAGTTTTAGATAGTTGCCATTTAATTTGGTGAAACACATTCTGACAGGAATTTTTTGGAACTTTAAGGGCCAATTTACACCTTGCTGTTCTGGTTCCCTACATTAATCCAGGCATATTATAACACATCATGTTGTGTATTGTGATAAGGCAGCATATTTTAAATGAATGGGCTATCAACATACCAGAAGGGATTGTTCACACCCTGTCTGTTGAGATCCATTTTACTGTACACATGTGTTTTGACATACATGTGCAGTGATGTGCAGTAAAACTCAGTGTTTCTCAACTCCAGTCCTCAAGGCGCCCCAATAGGTCATGTTTTCAGGCTCTCCCTTATTTTGCACAGGTGATTTGATCAGTTTCACTGCCTTAGTGATTACCATAGCTGTTTTATCTGAGGGAAATCCTGAAAACATGACCTGTTGGGGCGCCTTGAGGACTGGAGTTGAGAAACACTGGACGTGAATAGGATGAGAACAAGCCCAAATGGACATGATACATGTTTTCCATGCAGCTAGCCACGGTAATGTGTTACCATGCCTTGTGATGTGTTGCCTTAGTGCATTGAGGTGGCACCGCAATGTTATAACATGTGCCTGGTGGGTCGTGATATCATGTGCTTTACCACAACACACTGGAACAGATAGTTGTAAGTGTGCCCTATATTCTGCCTGTGATTCAGGCTGTTTTGTGAATCGCAGTGTGTGAATTGTAACATCACTGGAACTTGTGATCATAGTCCATAATTATAATTGCAGCAGTGTGTAATTGTGGCCATCTATTCAATGATCCAGGAACAAAAAACTATTTGAAAGCTTTTCTAAAGCTGTGTAATTCTAAAAATAAGGAACCAATCAAGACATCTGAATGTAAAATGTTGTTGTAAATTCAGGTATTTCATGTTTCTCATAGTGCAAGGAGCAAAATAAAATGCTAACTTGAGGAAATTTTTTGAGCAGTCACTATATCATTTTGTCATGGTCGGAAAGTTATATAAAACTAAAGGGACAGTAAGCTCCAAAGAGCACCATTTAGGATCAATCTTGAGCACCTTTTTAAACTTCTGCTACTTGTAAATAGATGTGGCTTTTCTCAAATATAATATGACTCCTGGTCATAATTTTGTTAATAAATATAAGAAGGCCTAAAATTAAATTGAATAAATCGAATTGGTGAATTGTATCAGTACAAATGCTTTTATAACCTGTAGGTTTGTATTTCCACACAGGTTTTGGTGGCTGCCTGGATATAATTGTAGATGGTGTAGCCCTGATGAAGGAAACCGGCATAGGGCCTAGTTACAACCCAATTCACCATAACTTCATTGAGACAGAGACGCAGCTGGCTGAGAGTTTTGCCTATTTCTTTCCTCCTGGTGCAGCTTCAGAGTAAGTGTTTCATTTAAAACAACACCAGAAATAAGCTTCACTTTAACCACTTCCATACAGGGCATTTTCACCCCCTTCCTGCCCAAGCCAATTTTCAGCTTTCAGCGCTGTCGCACTTTGAATAACAATTGCGCGGTCATACAACACTGCACCCAAATGAAATTTCTATCATTTTTTTTCCCCACTAATAGAGCTTTCTTTTGGTGGTATTTGCGGTTTTTATTTCTTGTGCTATAAACAAAACAAGAGTGACAAGTTTGAAAAAAACACAATATTTTTTACATTTTGCTATAATAAGTATCCAAATTTTTATTTTTTTTTTTAAACAAATTTATTCCTCAGTTTAGGCCGATACGTATTCTTCTACATATTTTTGGTAAAAAATATCGCAATAAGCATATATTTATTGGTTTGCGCAAAAGTTATAGCGTCTACAAAATAAGGGGATAGATTTATAGCATTTTTATTATTATTATTTTTTTACTAGTAATGGCGGCGATCTGCGATTTTTATCATGACTGCGATATTGCGGCGGACACATCGGACAATTTTGACACATTTTTGGGACCATTCACATTTATACAGCGATCCGTGCTATAAAAATGCATTGATTACTGTATAAATGTGACTGGCAATGAAGGGGTTAACCAGGAGGGGGCGCTGTAGGGGTTAATGAGTTGCTAGGGAGTGATTCTAACTGTGGGGGGAGGGGATTCACAAGGGGAGGAGACCGATCGGTGTTCCTCTGTACAAGGAACACACCATCGGTCTGCTCCCATCTGACAGGACGTGGATCTGTGTGTTTACACACAGATCCACGGTCCTGCTCGGTTACTGGGCAATCGTGGGTACCCAGCGAACATCGCGGCCGCCGGGCACAGGCACCGGGACCCGAGCGATGCGGCGAGCTCGGCGCGCGCGCCCCCTGGGCTGCCTGGAAGGCTGCGCCGTCATATGACGGCGGCCCAGAACAGCTGCACCGTCCCGCCGTCATATGACGGCGGGCGGGCAGCAAGTGGTTAAAGTGGATTTCAAACTGTTAACATTTTTTTGTTTTGTTTTTAATGAATATCTTTTTTTTTTTTAAATCTTATTAATAGCACTCACGATGCTCTGATGAATCACCGCTCGATTTAATAGAGGACGATATGTTATATTGCTCGTTCTTGGCAATTTCCATCTTGCCTGTGGACATGTGAAGCCCACAAGCACTATCTTCCGGGATCAGGTGCAGCTGAGCGACCAACATGCACCGCCCGTTCTCGCGCATGTGCAGTATGTACAGCTCGCAGCGTCGTACACTTCTGACGTTGCCATCACAACAGGCGTCGTAGTCGGAAGTCAGTCGGCGCTGTCCACTGACTCCTGGGAAATGATGACAAGCATCTCCCAGGAGCAATAGCGAGCACGGGCGCCGAGGGAAATGACGTCAGGAGCCAGAGAGAGGAAGAGGCAGATTACAAGGCAACCCTTAGCAAGTGATCCAATTTACAGGTGCTTCACACTCCATGTGATTCAGCATGCTGTGAAAATGATGCCATAATCAAAGGCTGTGTTCTCACACAGGTGCTCCCCCCCATGTAATGAAGGCTCACCTTAAGGTGTGTGACCTTGCTTTTAAGCTTGGTCAATGCACGCTTTGGAACCACTACAGAGTTCAACAGTGCCTCCGGGATCCTGGATCAATCATCAATGTGCCTCAGTAAATCAATGAAAAAAGGATCTCATAGTGTAGTATGTTTATGCAATTTATTGAACTAAAAATAAACAGGTCCCACACAGGGTACTCACAATATCCAGGCGCTTCAGTGCGCCATTCTACATCAAGCAAAAAAACGAATGGTTGAAACCGGCCGGTAACGGGATGGTATGCTGATTGTTCCTAACAGCTGATCTGCTAAGCGTGCTGTCCTGTCCCCTTCTCCTACATGTGTCGATACAAGGGAATTTCGTATCTTCCTCAGGGGGTGATGTATGTTCACATCTGTGCGGGTAGTACGGCTTGGGTTTAACCTATGACAGGAGCCCCTTTATTTGGAAAGGGCTGCTGTACCTGCATTTCTTGCAGTAGAGAAGTCCCTGACCCTTTTAACACGGCTTCGTGAAACACCATGGTGCTTTGGCACCATGTGGTGTGTACTTTAAGCAAACCAAAATGTTTAAAATTTTCTTTCTGGTTTAAACAAACAAACATTAATTAATTAATCCGGCCACACATTAGACTATTAGGCTTGCTATGAGGTCAGTCGGCGGGGTGAGGAGCCTGGAGCACTGGTGGAGGACTTGAGAAGAGGAGAATCAAGGTTGCTCTGTGCAAAACCATTGCACAGAGCAAGTAAGTATGTAGTTAAAAAAAAGGGGGTTTACAATCCCTTTAAAGTGCTAGTATAAAGTCTGTGTAAAAAAAAAATTTAATCTGGTTTCCCTGCAAGCTAATGTCATAATGTGCTAGTATGCATCACACACTAGCACATTATGAAAGACTTACCTTAAAACGTAGCCCTCTAGTGGTGTGCTGTCACTTCCCTCTTCACCCGGTCTTCCTTCCGAGTTTGCAGGCTCCAGCCATTGGAATGCCTAATCCGCAATAATGTCACCCCCACATATGCGCACAGGAGTCACGGCAGCGGCACAGAGCTCTGAAGGGACAGCATGTGTAAATGCTGTCCCTTTGGGGCGCATGTGCCGGTGACATCACCGGCTGCAGAAATTGAGAATATACCTGCAGGTAAGCTTACCTTTAGGTACAAGTGACCATGCAGTGTTTACTAACACTTTAAATCTGACTGATTTAAGTACATTTTTTTTATAGAAATTGTAAGATTTTTATCATTGTGACTAATGACTGGCACCTCAAAGGCCTTGTATGTGGTTTCACAATTTAAGCACTTGCAAACTTATACAATAAAGTAATCAGAATTAATTAGCATGACAATTGTGAACCACTATAACTGGTTTCTGAATTGCTTTGCATTATTGCACAATATAAATCTATGGCACACAAATATCCAGCACAGGTTCTCATTCCTATTGAGGATAGCGCCTTAGTCAGAGTTTCATTTTGTCACTGGGAGTGTCACCCCCTACAAACATCTGCCTGTCGTCCTGTTTCCACCAGCCCCTCTGCAGTCCTGCAATATTACCTTACCTTCCCTCCTACAATGTCAGCCAGCCCCCCTCCCCAGTATCGCCCAACCCCCTTCCTGCAGTGTCAGCCAACTCCCTCCCCCCATTATCACCTAGCAGCTTCCGGCTCCCTCAGACAGCCCCCAACTAAACTGTCAGCCAATCTCTCCTCCTGCACAACACCTGTAGCCCCCTTCTCTTAGTATCCACAGGGCATGTACTCCCTTTTCATTCATAACTCTCCCTTTTGGCAAGCTGCCTCCACACCAGCAACCACCTTTCTCTCAGCAGCCCTTGTTCTTGCACCTTTCTCTCAGCTTCTACTGTGCCTGCAGCCCCTTTTATTCAGCATCCACACTTCCAATCTTAGGGTTACAACATTCTCTGTATTTGTATATATAGAGAAGCAGGGTTGTCTCCCCAGGATGATTGCTCCTAATTTGAACTGCCATCTCCCCCACTCCTAATCTCTTTAACAGGTATTCTGTAGTTCAGAGGAAACCTGGGAGAGTTAATAAGACCACTTGGGATTTCAGAGCAGCAGTAGCACAGTGTTGTCAGCTCACTACAGGAAGTTACAAGATCATTGTATTTCTGGCAGGATCAATCAGTATTTTTTGCACTTGTCAAACAGCTATAAAGAATAGCTATAAACATGGTAAAAAGAAGGGAGCAAACAATTGTATATTAAAGAAAACCAGTAATGAGAGAAACTTTTTTAGGCTGCCATTGCTGACTTCTTTCTGAAAATGTTAGAGCGAAGTGAGAAGGTCAGCAACTCAGAAAGTACTAAAGCCAGAGGATCAGACGGCCAGAAAAACTATAAAAATTCATAAAAAAGATTAGCAATGGTAGACTTCAAATAAGGTTTCTGAGCACTTAAAATACTCTCTTTGGGTAGCCAAATTTTGGCCCTTCTTAACATATAATAAAGCTTGAATTTATTTGATTCTTTAAGTTCATTTGATAGCGTCTTGTGCTGCTGTTAATCAAATCCTGTAAGAAGGCTCTGAGCTGTGCTGTGCGTGTCTATAAACACACACAAGATTGCCCCCATAGCAAGTGGCTGGCTATGAGGGTACTCTGAAAGGAGGAGGAGCCGAGTGCGCTGGCGGGGACCCCAGAAGAGGATGTTTGGGCCACTCTACAAAATCCTTGCACTGAGCAGGTAAGTATAACATCTTTATTATTTTAAGAAAAATCAACCTATACAACTTTTTTTTTTTCTCGGTAAGGATTGTTTTCTGACTGACTGACTGTATCAATAAAATTTGCATTAACTACAGTTTTAAACATTGTTTCATACTTTTGTATAGCCTTCATTTACTAATCTTGAGGTACATTTTATATAAATTATAATGGTGCTGTTAAATGTTGCATATCTTCAAAGGTAGCTAAGCTGGAAGCAAGTAAAACCTGTAACAGTGCGGGGAAATTTATTTTGAACTTCTTATTCATTGTAACAGGAGGTATGTGTCCAATGAAACGTTGTTTAGAAAGCTTGTAGATGCCTCTAAAAGACTTCCGGAAATGCGCTGGGCTCTGGGTGGAAATGCTCCAGTCATGGCAAACCGCTTGGCTGCTGAAGGTTGTGATGTTCTACTAGGGGGTCGCCTAAGTCAAGAAGAAGCTAGTGTGTTATCTGATCACATTAAAGGTGAGTTGTGATTCCTTGTTAATCTGTTCTACATAAATAACATAACAAAAAGAACCATACAGGTGTGGCTTCTCTTGTTTTAAAATGTGTGCATCGGTTGCTACATTGGTTCAGGAAACAGATGGACCCCCTGTGAGAAACTACAGCTGCAACTGGTGGACCATAGACCACCTGAAGTGATACCATCTATTGGATAAAACCATAAGAGCCCACATAGAGGTGCCAAAGGGGCACTTGGTTTAATGTCCGAAATGCTTGGCACAATACAACAAACTCAACAAGCTTTTATTTCAGAAATGGTGAAACAGATCAAGGTAAAACTACCACCAACAGTTTAGGTAAAAATAGTTGACTGAAGCTCTTAGTAGTAGGTTGCCTTGTTTTATTTGGTCATTTTATTAATCATAAGAAAGTTAAAATTTTGGTTTGATATGTCCACAAAATTTCCTAATGTATGATTGATATTTAGACTCCCTGCTAAATTTAGCCCAACCAGTATGTGTCAGTTTGGCAATAACTCTGTAGTAAAATATTTTTACTATTTTTTACTATATATTTACTATTTTTATTTGTTTAAGAACATTGGTAACTAATAAATACACTCTTCTAAGGTTCTTTATTATCGGTTGACAAATGGACACAAATGTAAAAAGAAATAGAAAAATGCTTTAGCCTAGGTTCACACTGATGCGATGCAGGAACCAGCGTGATTACAGCTTCACTCCCGCAGGCAGTTCACACTGCCTTTTGCAAACCGCTGTGCACAGTGCAAACTGTGAACTCGCATAGGTGAGAACACCCATGCGATCCAATTTCAGTGTGGGGAAAAAAAAGTCCCTGCACTTTTTTTCCTGCGAATTGGCTGAACTCGCATCTCACAGACATCGCATGTGATCGGCACCTGCAGTGCGGGTGCGAATAACATGCAATGTCTAAGATCGCGCTAGTGTGAACCTAGGCTAAAAGTCTTTTTTTAAAACTATGGTGTTCTCTAAAAACTGTTTCTTTTTTGTGTACACAGCGAGTGCATACAGAAACAAATACTGTGACAGCTGGAGCCAGTAGAGGCTTGTTTATCTATGTACCTTATGTAATCATTTAATAGCTGTCATGTGATCACATGACCAGGAACCATGCTGCTTGGTTCCCAATTGTTAGTTTAGACCAGAGCTGCCAGAGACAGTGTGAAAATTGAAACCTGGCCTGAGTCAGTGTGAATGACTATGCAGCTTAAAGCTGAAAGCCAGGCAGGGAAAAAAAAGTGAATAAATGCAGTTATGTCAGAATATATATTTTAAATGTATTGTGCAGAAAGGGTTTTTTTTTTTTGTTTTTTTTACAGTTGAGTGAAGTTGGTAAAAAAACAGGCCAGTTCATTCCCTGTTAAAGTGTATCTCTAGGCAACACAAGTTCACCAGATTCAGAACACTGCAAGCCATTTACAACTTGCAGAACAGCTTGTTAGATTTAGATTTGGTATGGATTTTAAGGGGAACCCCCTACGCCGAAAAAGCGGCGTGGGGGTCCCCCCCAAAATCCATACCAGACCCCGATCCGAGCACGCAGCCTGGCCGGTCAGGAAAGGGGGTGGGGACGAGCGAGCGGCGCCCCCCCCCCTGAACCGTACCAGGCCGCATGCCCTCAATATGGGGGAGTAAGTACTTTGGGGGAGGGGGGCGCCCTGCGGCCCCCGCCACCCAAAAGCAACTTGTCCCCATGTTGATGAGGACAAGGGCCTCTTCCCGACAACCCTGGCCGTTGGTTGTCGGGGTCTGCGGGTGGGGGGCTTATCGGAATCCGAGATTGTTTTCAAGGGGCACTTTAGGAGTGGTAAATACACCGCTCCTACAACGCTTCAAAGATTCAGCTTGCAGGACTTTTTTGACCGCCCTGCAAGCGCACCGCTCCAGTGTGAAAGCCCTCGGGGCTTTCACACTGGAGTGCAATGAGCGGCTCTTTCAGGGTGCTTTGCAGGCGCTATTTTTAGCACTTTAGCGCCTGCAAAGCTCCTCAGTGTGAAAGGAACCTAACAGGTTTGGCTCCATCCATCTTCCCATCAACTCTGTTCAGCTTCCCTGCCCCTGCTGAAGAAAAGCATCCCACAACATGATGCTGCCACCACCATGTTTTACGATGGGTATGGTGTGTTCAGGGTGATGTGTGGTGTTAGTTTTCCACACCACACAGCGTTTTGCTTTTAGGCCAAAAAGTTTAATTTTGGTCTCATCTGACCAGATCAGCTTCTTCCAGATGTTTGCTGCGTCCCCCACATGGCTTCTCGCAAACTGCATACGGGACTTCTTATGGCCTTCTTTCAACAATGGCTTTTTTCTTGCCACTCTTCCATTGCACGACTAATAGTTGTCCTGTGGCCAGATCCTCCCACCTGAGCTGTGTATCTCTGCCACTCCTCCACGGTTACCATGGGCATTTTGACTGCTTCTCTGATTAATGCTCTCCTTGCCCGGCCTGTCAGTTTAGGTGGGCCGCCATGTCTTGGTAGGTTTGCAGCTGTGCCTTACTCTTTATGCTTTCAGATGATGGATTGAACAGTTCTCCGTGAGATGCTCAAGGCCTGCTTTAAACTTCTCCACGACTTTATCTCTGACCTGTCTGGTGTGTTCCTTGGCCTTCATGATGCTGTTTGTTCACTAAGGTTCGCTAACAAACCTCTGAGGGCTTCACAGAAAAGCTGTATTTATACGGATATTAAGTTACACACAGGTGGACTCTATTTACTAAATAGGTGACTTCTGAAGGTAATTGGTTCCACTACATTTTAGTTAGGGGTATCAGAGTAAGGGGGGCTGAATACAAATGCACACCACACTTTTCACATATTTATTTGTAAAAAAAATTGAAACCCATTTACCACTTTCTTTCCACTTCACAATTATGTGCCACTTTGTGTTGGTCTATCACATAAAATCCCAATAAAATACATTTACGTTTTTAGTTGTAACATGACAAAATGTGGAAAACTTCAAGGGGTATGAATACTTTTTCAAGGCACTATATGTATTTTATCTACTTGCCTGGAGTTCAGCTTTAAGACCATAACCATAACATGACTGTGAAAATGATTAAGCACACTAGGAGCTGAAGCCATCTTACATAACCTGGTTTAGCTTAGGTCACAATGAGTCGGCATCCTGTGTGCGATCAGTTGCCATTTTTCTGTAGACTGACAAGTTGTTTTATACAATCTACATCAGTTCATTACATGTCATGTTGGCTGATCTCAGGGATAGGCGCATTAGAGCGGTACTTTTTTAAAATGAATTAATTTGTTAGACAAGCTTGGCTCATTTTTTAATATTGCAGATCTGTTTTCAGCAGCAAAGTGGTTGAGGAATAAAGACTTTTCAGGAAGTCAGGTATTGCAACTTCCTGTTTATCTGCTATATGTCAAAATCTCCTATTTTATTTTTTTATTTTTTTAAATGAACCACATAGGCAAGCCTGACACAATCTGTTTCTACAAATTACAGAGTGACTTATTTTGAGCACTTGTTTTTAAGGCTGGGTTCACACTAATGCCACCTGGATGCACTGGACCGCATGAACCCAGCCTTAGAGTATACCTAAAGGCAGAACCTTTTTTTTTTGATAAAGTGAAAAGGAATTAGAGCCCCTGTCTGTTTTGATTACTGTCTGTGCCCCATTAAGGAGATCCACCCTCTCTATTTGTCCTGTTTATCATGATCATTAAAAGTGAAAATTCCAAATTTTGGGTTGTCCCCAGAAAAGTAATAGAGGGAAAATCTTCAAATGGGGACACTGATTCTGGTGATCTGGGAGGCCCAAGGGACTCCCTTAATTTGCAGGTATTTACTCTTACTTCCTGTTTAGCTATGGGACAGGAAGTGAAGGAAAATCTCTGCAATGGGGCACAGATAATGAAAAAAAATGGGTTATAAGCCTTCCTTGCTCTATCCAAAATGAAAAAAAAAATTTGCCTATAGTTCTACTGTACTAGATAAACCTTTTCCTAAAGCCCAATCAAGCTTGGGCAAAAACATGGATCCCATCAGCAGATGTTTAAAAAAAAAACACTGCTTCAGCTGCTATACTCACCTCCTCTCTGCCATTGCCCCCCCCCCCCCCCACACACACACACACACACACACACACACACACACACAGATTTACCAGTTGATCAGTCTAGTGCAGATCCTTTTTGGGTTCAGTGATGCCCAGTGTCATTCACTTTCTGTGAGTCCACAGCTTTGTGGCCCTCACCCTGAACTCAGGAGAATGCCACAGAGAGATTGCCATTATGTGGCGTCACTCTCTGTAGCATTTAAGATTCGCCCACATCCAGAGGGAGAAAAGTACCTGTGATGTCACTGTAGCAGACTAAAGACACTTGGGGGGGGGGGGGGATTTGTATATATAGAGGTGTGTGTAAAGGCTGCAGGAGTGCTCTCATTGCAGAAGGGACAGGGACAAACGACCTGTGAACACCAGGATCACAGTCTAGATAGTAAATACTATCTCCGGACAATGTCTGGATGAAGATGGTGCTGTCCTTCCAGTGAAAGAAGCAGATGAACGCAATAAAGGAAGTCCGGGGTTTTTCTGTAAAAAGCAATACATGCATTTACACACTGTGTAACCTACATGGATTTAATATGAACAAATACTGTATATCTTATGTTAAGTCTACTTTAATTGCTTTCCTAACTGTGTTTTTCATTTGCAGTTGCTGGTGAGCCAGTATTAGATCCTGACATCCACCTTATTATGGAATATCCAACTGGTGCCAGATGGGGTAACCACATCTCTCGACGAGCAAACAGGTGTCTTATCTGCTTCTAAACCTTAGTTGCTGTCTTATTTAAATATTTTTGTGAATGTGAAGAACTAATAATCAATTACAATGTTTATTCTTCATTTCTCATTTCTCCCCGTACATGGGAGCCTTGTCTTGTACATGATGACCAGGTCTTGCCGAAGACTACCAAGCCTAAAAACCACTGTATACAAGGCTGGATAAATGCATCTGTCTGACCTGTATACCTGTAGCTGTGGATGAACAGCTGGCCACAGGCACATGGAAGGACTACATGATTTGGCCTTGAATAAAACCTAAGAATAAAAATTAATTTTATTTTGTATTTTTGACAGAAGCAAAGCTTGTGTTTTTAAATAGGCAATACTGTACCTCACAGCGCTACAAAGAATGGCATATTTGGCTCTGTCTTTGTATCCTGACTGGCTATCCTGCCACTTTGATATTTAAAAATAATGCATTTTTATTTTTCTCCTCAGTTGAACTCCTATGTTATTACAGACTAAAGTTGATTCACTAATGAAATAATGACTGTTTAGCAAAGTGAATATTCACTGAGCTTAATAAATAAGGGAAAGTGTTGTTTACTTTAATCATCCAATCAAAAGCCAATTTTTTATTTCCTTTCTCTTTGTACATTATTGGGTATTCCAACTTAACACTGGTCAACCTTATTTACTTTCATTCACTTTGCAGACTTTACTCCTTTAGTTAAATATGTGGTATAGCTGCTCATTGTGCACTGTGTAACAGAAGTAATAATGCAAATCGCATTTGCAGAAGATTCAGCTATCAAACAATGAGCACGTCATGCCGTTAGCAGACTATTACCCATGTTTGGCAATTGGATTCTTGCAGTTTGCCATTCCTCTCTCCCATGAGCCCACATCACCATTTTACACCTTTTACCAAATAAGCACCCAATGTTATACAGTCAGTGAAAAGAATGGACACATGGATCAAAATCCAGATCTAAGTGTTTTCTTCGTACGAAGACCATCCATTAATAGCAGAAATAAATATTCACTACTGCTGCAGACTTCCTAATAGCCTGCTTTCAGCTTGGGGAGAAATATTGTCATGTGTAAGTATATGACATACTATTGGTGTTTTATAAAATTTTTGAGTACTGGCTAGCTTAAATATGGGGGTATAAGGAGTGTAGGTACAGCCTGGCATTTAAAGAAATTATTCCTGTGTAGAATTGCTGGTAGGGACGTGCATATGGTTTTAGAAGGCTCTTAAACTCCTCTATAGAACACCACAGAGAACCTTCTTAGTACAGGCAGTAGGGGTAATAGGTTTTTCCAAAACGTCTTTCAGGACAGCACCCGAGAGATCATGGCTCCTCCTCCCACAGGAAACACCTCATCAATTAAGTCTTTAAATTGGAATCCTCCACGTTGCCTCATCAGTTTTTTGTGTTTCCTCCAGCTGGAGGAACACCTCTGGTGGGAGCCATGATCTCTCAGGTTTATCCTGGGAGACACAGGTTCTCACCTGTTAGGTCTTTTTTTAGGCCAGGAGAGTGAGCCTCCCACTTGCCTCTTATATGGACGGTCCCGTGGGCTCCCTCTCCCTCTCTTCCGTGCTCGGGGAGAGCCTGTACGTCCGGGGGTGCTGCCTCAAAATTTTTTGGCCTGACAGGTGGCCGTCCTCTGTTCCCTTCTATATGGAGGAACGAGCGGTGGCGGCCGCCATGTTGCTGGTGGCAGAAGAGCACGTCAGCCACGTCCAGGCAGCACTTCCGGGTCGGCGCGTGCGTCATTTCCGGCGCAAAGCGCAGTGGGAGAGGGCAGGGTCACCTGGCGCCTTATTTCCGGTTCCAGGTCAGCGCAGCGGCGTTTTCGAATCTGGAACCGGTCGTTTTACCACGCACCGCAGACAGCTATGGATAGCAATGCAGCGGATAAGGGGGCAAGCCAAGGCGCCAGCAAGGCTAAGGTAAGGGACTGTGTCCTCTATTACCCTGGGCCGTTTTCTCCTGTGGGGGGGTTACTCACCCTTCCCCCCCCCCCCTCTCTCAGAAGGTATGTTGCAGTGGCTAGATTTAGTATATCTGCCCTACAACAGGGGATTAGGTGGTGGTGGCTTGCTTGGGCACATGGAAAATGAGATGTTTCTTCCTTAGTGCACCTGGGTGTATTATTTGCGCTGTATTACAGCCTTTTAAGCGTGGTTCCATGTCTCTTTTCTGTTTGTCCAGGCCAAAGGTTCTGCCCAACCAGTCAAGAAAAGGTGCCCTGTCTGCAAAGAAAAATTAAGCGATGCTTGGACCAAAACGCTTTGTGCAGAGTGCATTACAAATTTGGTCAGAGAGGAGACTCCATCCGTTTGTGGCGACTTAGTGTCAACAATAAAGGATGAGCTCCGGGCCACCTTTCAAGCTTTTAGGTCAAACCTAAGAGAGGAGCCAGGTCCCTCTAGGGATCCTCTGGTTCCGCAGCCATCTTCAGAACCCCAGAGTGGTTCTCAAATAATTTTTGGGGGTCCGATATCCCAGGACGTTTCTCAAGGGTCCGTTTCCCTCGCTCCAGATGATACAGATTCTGAGGAGGAGGAAAACGAATCGGATACCGCTTCTAAATACAAATTGTCACTAGAAGAGGTGGGAGGACTCCTGAAGGTAATCCATGCCACTTTGGGGATAGAAGAGGAAAAGAAGGAACTCTCCCTGCATGACCGCATGTATGCTGGTTTAGGAGATTCAAAAGGCCGTTCTTTTCCAGTCCATTCAGTTATCACTGATATGATTAAAAAAGAGTGGCTGGAACCTGAGAAAAAGCCTTTCTTTTCCCGGGCTCATAAGAAGAGATTTCCATTTGAAGAAAATCCAGATTCTATATGGAATAAGGTTCCAAAATTGGACTCTGCCTTTTCTCAGGTCTCTAAGTCTACGGACCTAGCCTTTGAGGATATGGGCACTCTGAAGGAGCCCATGGACAAAAGGATGGACCTGCTTCTTAAAAGAACCTGGCAATCAGTAATGCATAATCTGATACCAGCAATGGCAACAACCTGTGTTGCAAGGAACTTAGATCACTGGGTTAACCAGTTGAAAGCCCATGTCATAGCAGATTCCTCAAAACAGGAGATTCTAGACTCTTTTTCAACCCTGTCGGCAGCAATATCATATATTGCGGATGCGTCTGCGGAATCTATCCGCATGTCAGCAAGGTCAGCAGCTTTAACAAATTCTGCCAGAAGGGCCTTATGGCTGAAGACGTGGCCAGGGGATGCTGCATCTAAAAATAGACTGTGTGGTATTCCGTTTGCAGGCGATCTGCTATTCGGTTCAGAGCTAGAGTCCATTCTTGACCGCACGGCAGATAAGAAAAAGTCGTTTCCGGTTAGGAAGAAACAGGTGCAAACCCGTAAGCGTTTCTTTCGGCCCCAAAAAGGTCAGCAGGAAGGAAAAACGCAGGGCAAGAGGAAGTCATGGTCTTCTCAGAAGCCCAAAGGTAGGGGTGGAGTGCTCTTCAATCCTCCTGCGGCCTCCGCAAAACCACAATGACTCTGTAAAGGTCGGGGGAAGACTACAGGAGTTTCTTCCTCAGTGGAGAGCCATTTCCTCAAATCAATTCGTTGTAAAGATGCTCTCCCAGGGGTATGTGATAGAATTTACGGAAGAACCTCCAAGAAGATTCCTGGTGACAAACGTTCCAAGAGACGCAGTCAAGGCTCTCGCCATGAAGTCCCTAATTCAGGAACTGAAAAATCAGAGAGTCATTGTTCCGGTCCCAGCGGGAGAGTTCTTCCAGGGGTTCTACTCACATGTCTTTCTGGTTCAGAAACCTTCAGGAAAGTTCCGTCTTATCCTGAATCTCAAAATGCTGAACAAATCAGTAGAATACAGAAGGTTTCGGATGGATTCAATATTTTCAGTAAGAAACCTCCTGTATCAAGGGTGCTATATGGCATCAATAGATTTACAAGATGCCTACCTCCACATTCCTATTGCCGCCAGGTCGCAGAAATATCTGAGGTTAGCACTGAAAGAAGGGAAGAAGGTGGTACATCTGCAATTCAGAGCACTCCCGTTTGGTCTGTCATCATCCCCAAGGGTCTTCACGAAAATGATGGCCGAAGCTCTGGCACCTCTGCGTCTAGAGGGGATCTCAGTTATTCCGTATCTGGACGACCTGCTGTTTTTTGCCCAGACCAGAGAAGGTCTTCAAGAAAACTTGCTCAGAGCCCGTGTTCATCTAGAATCCATAGGGTGGATTTTAAACCTTCAAAAATCAAATCTGATTCCCTCACAGGAAGTGTTATTCCTGGGTTTCCGTATCAACTCTTTAGAACAAAAAATTTTTCTTCCAGAGGAAAAACAGGAAAAGTTGGTACAAGTGGTGTCATTGCTACAGTCCAATCAAGTTCTGTCCATCAGGAAACTTATGTCAGCATTGGGAACCCTGACCTCTTCCATTCCGGCCATCCAGTGGGCAAAGCTCCATTTCAGACCTCTGCAAAGTTTCCTGTTAAAAACCTGGAATCACCAGCAGGATTCACTAGATTCATTAGTGAAGATCCCTACTTCAGTAAAAAGAAGTCTGTGGTGGTGGAAGAACCAGACAAGGTACTCAGAGGGGCTGTTATGGTCCTTCCCAACTCAGGTGAGGTTGACAACAGATGCCAGTTCCTGGGGTTGGGGGGCTCATATGAGCGGCCGGTGGGCCCAGGGCTCGTGGGACACAAGAGATGCCCTAAGGTCCTCAAATTGGAGGGAACTAAAAGCTATAGAAATGGCCTTACTGACCTTTTGCGAAAGAAGTCCAGGGGCAACATACTCAGATCCTGTCAGACAACGCCACGGCGGTGGCTTACATAAACAGACAGGGGGGAACCAGAAGCAAAGTTCTGCAGAGCTTGGGAAAAGGCATTCTGAGTTGGGCAGAGCTCCATACTCTATCCTTATCCGCGGTCCATTTAAAAGGGACCTTAAACAGAGTAGCGGACTTCCTAAGCAGGAACCAGATTTTAGAGGCAGAGTGGCAATTGAATCCAGAAGTCTTCCAGTTAATAGTGCAGAAATGGGGGCGCCCAAGAGTGGATCTCTTTGCCACCCAGGAAAACTCGCAAATGTCTCGCTTCTTCTCCCTGAACAGGAACGAGGCATCACTGGGAGTGGATGCTCTGGCACAAGATTGGAAGTTTCACCTCTGTTACGCATTCCCTCCGTTTCAGCTTATCCCTCGGGTCATAGCAAAAATCAGGAAGGAGGAGATAACAGTGATCCTCATCACTCCTTTCTGGCCAAAAAGGCCTTGGTTTTCATCCCTTCTTCAGATGCAACAAGAACCTTACTAGCACCTTCCGTTAAGAAAAGACCTTCTGTTACAAGGTCCTCTGTTTCACCAGGAAGTAGCAAAACTAAAGCTCACGGCCTGGCTACTGAGGAGCAGCTCTTGAAGAGGAAAGGTTTCTCGGATAGGTTGGTAGCTACCCTCCTATCCAGTAGAAAGAAGGTTACAAGAGCAATCTATTCCAAAGTCTGGAAAATCTTCAACTCCTGGTGCACAGCATCTGACAGATCTCCAAAACAAATTTCTTCTGTGCTTGAGTTTCTGCAAGAAGGGGCGGACAAGGGCTTAGCGGTCAGCACCCTCAAAGTTCAAGTTGCTGCGCTGGGGGTATTCCTGTAAAAATCCATTTCATCAGAACCCCTAGTAATAAGATTCTTCAAAGCTCTTACCCGGTCTAGACCAGTGGTAATCAAAAGCTGTCCAGCATGGAACTTATCGGTTGTTCTACAGGCCCTGACCAAGGAACCTTTTGAACCCATTAATTTAGCCTCCCTGAAATTGATTACTTTGAAAACAGTGTTTTTAGTGGCTGTTACAACAGCTCGAAGAGTCAGTGAGCTGCAAGCCTTATCAATCAGGGAGCCTTTCTTTTCCATTTTTTCAGACCGAATTGTTCTGAAGACGGATCCTAATTTTTTGCCGAAGGTCGCTTCGATCCAGAATCGAACTCAGGAAATAATACTTCCTACCTTTTGTTCTAATCCATCGGGTAAGAAGGAAGAAGAATTCCATACCCTGGATGTTAAAAGAGCAGTCTTGAGTTACTTGGAAAACACTAAAGACTTTAGATGTTCAAATGCTCTGTTTGTTTTATTTTCCGGTAATAAAAAAGGAAGACAAGCTTCTAGAGGAACCATTGCCAGATGGTTGAGAATGGCTATCTCAGAAGCCTATTCCCTTACAGGTCAGGAGAGTCCATTAAATGTCCGGGCTCATTCTACAAGAGCTTCCGCGGTGAGTTGGGCAGAAAAAGCTGGCGCCACCCCCGAACAAATCTGTAAGGCAGCTACTTGGACAAGTCTGACAACCTTTGCCCGTCATTATAGGTTAGACCTCATGACGGCTGGGGACCAGGCTTTTGGAAGGAAAGTCTTACAGGCTGTTGTCCCACCCTAAATGGAGTAAGTCTCGATTATCCTCTCGGGTGCTGTCCTGAAAGACGTTTTGGAAAATTGCAAGTTAGACTTACCGGTAACTTGTTTTCCAATAGGCTTTCAGGACAGCAGTAACCCGCCCTTTGTTTATGCTAATGCTGTAATACTATGATATAACTGTCGCTTATGTGTTGCAGCTGGGGCTGGAGTTCTCTACAAACAACTGATGAGGCAACGTGGAGGATTCCAATTTAAAGACTTAATTGATGAGGTGTTTCCTGTGGGAGGAGGAGCCATGATCTCTCGGGTGCTGTCCTGAAAGCCTATTGGAAAACAAGTTACCGGTAAGTCTAACTTGCAATTTTTGAGGACAGAGAAAGCAAAAACAGATTAGTCAGATGACTAATTTTTTTAACTTGAAATAATTTTATTACTGACAGGTACATCGTACACAGTGACTCTCATAATCCCATGATTGACTCCCTTGAAGATTTCAAATCACAACTGAAAAGTTTTAAGCCTGATCTTCTTGTAATCGGTGGGCTACAAATGATGGATAGCTTCCCCTTCAAACCAGGTGAGGATAAAGCAACTCCATGGCCAGGGGTGCCTTCACATACAGTACCTGCAACAGCCTCCAAAACACTGTGGCTACTGCCAAATTTTGAACCATTCTGATGGGCAAAGTTCTGGCACATCCTGGTAGTGTTGAAAGCCTACCTTATGCATAATCCCATTGGCAACAGATCGTAGTGATGGGCCAGTTGGATAGTATGAGAAACAGAGCTGCAAGCTTCAACATTACCAGGAAGTGTTTGAATGTTGATGATTAGAACTTCCCAGGATGCAGCTAAAGGTTGCTGTACATATGAAAAGCACCTTTAAGTGCCTGCACTTTATATTTTACAGCTTTTTTTTTTATTATGTAAAGGTAAATTGTGAGCAGCTTTGCCAAATTATGAAAACAACTTCTCACTGCTTGGTGTTAAGTGCTTTTCATGTCATTGTGCTGCATTGGTACACATGTCAATATTATTATGCTGCGCGTTGTGTTGCATTATTTTTTGTTGGGGTGTCATTCAGAATAAATTGTACCAGTGAATGTGCGTTGCAGTAACAGTGCGAAGGTGTGAGAGGCCCTAATTGTGCCTATAAGTCAGTACCCTAAGCCTGCAGTTGAACCAGAGAAAGACAGAAATTTGGTGCAGTTTGTCCTAACAGGAAAATCATCCTTAATTCACTGGATCAACATTGTACAGTGTTATTTCTTATAAGTATTATTAGCCATTTATATTTCGTGACTTTTTTTTGTTAATGACCTCATTACACAATTATGTGGCGTCAGGGCGGGTGGACCTTAATTGTTTTCACACCCCCCAGTAACGTGCGCTTCCACCATATATCCTGGGCCCTACTTGCCCATCTGCGGGCTTGGGACTGGCATAATGGGTACTGCCGGGCATGTCTGCTCTCCTCCCCTTCTTGTTGTTGGGGGACCTGGAAGTGACATTAAACATGAGTTGGAGAAACCTTGATTGGAATTGGGCAAATTGTACTGCCTGGAAGGAGGCCACCATTAGGCCTAGGACTCTCATTGAGAATTTCAATGTGGGGTGTCTCTTGGATCTCAGTTCTTAAGCATGTGATCTTAGAGAGAGAACTTTTTTTCTGAGAGAAAGACTTTTGCTTGTGTCAAGGACAGACCCAAGTATTTTGGGCAAAGGGAAAGCTGGAGAACAGATTTGTTGAAATTGGCAAAAAAAAAATAAATCTATACTTTAATTGCTGGTGTTAATTAAAAAGGTTTTGCATTTTATTGAGGTTGAGTATTTATTTACCTTTTTCTCTGGGCTATGTTTAGTACCTTTTTTAAAGTCCTTTTGCCTTTTTTTTTTTTTGCCATTTATGTTTATCTTGGATGTGGAGCTAACTGAGCAAACTATATTCCTTATAATCCAATTTATAACTTTTTTTGAAATGCGTTTTTCTGGCTTTTTTTTTTGTTCTGTCTCTCACTGTTAAAATAAACCTACCATTAAAATTATAGACTAATCATTTCTTTGTCAGTTAGCAAACGTACAAAATCAGTAGGGGATCAAATACTTTTTTCTTTCACTGTATTAACATTTGTTGAAATTCATCGCCCAGGCAAAGGCTTGAAGGAGCTTAATTGTCTTGAGGACATTTTCTGATAGCTGCAAGGGGGATGAGTATTTATGAAGAAGGTTGTCTAGATAGCCTGTGATTTGAATGCCCTGAGTTCTGAGAATAGCAAGTAAATGGGCCAAGACCTTTGTGAACTCTCTGGGAGCAGAAGATAGGCCAATGGGCAGTGCAACAAACTGGAAGTGGTTGTCTGTCAACGCAAAGCACAGAAAGAGCTGAATTTCATATGAAAATTTGGAATTTGAAGGAATTTGTTGAGGGATTTTAAGTTGAAAATAGAATAGCCACGTTAGGCTGTGGTACTGTGAAGAGGTTTGAGTAGAATACTTTAAACCCGTCTTGTAGTCCTACTGGCACAGTAAATCCCTTGCACAAGAGGTGGTTCAGGGCTTACTGCAAATCTAACTGTCCTTAAGGTGAGGTGGTAGAGTTTTGATCTCTATTTTGTACCTCTTTAAAGCCACTGATTGAACCCACAGGTCTGGGACATCTGTGACCCAGAAAGAGGCAACCTGTAACAGACATTGCGAAGAGGGCTTTGGAGAAAGCTTTGGTGGCCTTTGTGGCCCTGGCTTTGCATCAAAGGGAAGCTCTAACCTTAGGTTCTGAAGTTGATGCCTGTAATGCCCTGTACACACGGTCTGATTTTCCGACAGAAAATGTGTGATAGGACCTTGTTGTCGGAAATTCCGACCGTGTGTGGGCTCCATCACACATTTTCCATCGGAATTTCCAACACACAAAGTTTGAGAGCTTGCTATAAAATTTTCCAACAACAAAATCCGTTGTCGGAAATTCCGATCGTGTGTACACAAATCCGGGGCGCACAAAGTGCCACGCATGCTCAGAATAAATTAAGAGACAAAAGCTATTGGCTACTGCCCCGTTTATAGTCCCGACGTACGTGTTTTACGTCACCGCGTTTAGAACGATCGGATTTTCCGACAACTTTGTGTGACCGTGTGTATGCAAGACAAGTTTGAGCCAACATCCGTCGGAAAAAATCCATGGATTTTGTTGTCAGAATGTCCGAACAATGTCCGACCGTGTGTACAGGGCATTAGAGTGGACATGTTCTCTGTGTTTAGAGGAGCTAGGGTGGTTTTGGAACCTTCTGCTGTGGAAGTAAAACCTTCACAGCTGTGACCTCTTTAATGAACTAATCAAGTGCCTCGCCAAACGGGCATCTTCCTAAGAAAGGCATTTGTGTGAGGCGTCTTTTGCAGGCAGCTTCAACTGTTCAAGCTTTTACCCATAACATTCTGTGCCTGTGAATGGAGATTAGAGCCATTTCTAAAAAAATGTCTCATGACATGCTCTAGGGCATCCACACAGAAAAACAGAGCAGAAAGCAATTGCTGTAATTGTTCTATAACAACATGATCCTGAAATCATCATAGACTGCACATTCTATTTGTTCATGAACAGGGAATTTTTTGGCAGACATTTGCAGGTCTCTCTATACCCAAAGGAGCATGGCGAGATGGAGGTCAGGTTGACAATGCCAAGGTTTTTGCAGACCGAGGCAATGAGCTTTCAAACGTTAGCAAGCATGTTTTATGAAGCTCCCTCTTCAATATAGTGGCTATCTGGGGAAGAAAAATCTTTCACAGCTTCCTCTTACACTGCTTCAATATTCTCTTCCCTCGCTTCTGTGTTTGTGTCCTTTAGGACTGGCTAATCAGGATGCGACTGAGGTTAAAAAAGGTAAAAGTAGAAGAGGCATGGCGTTTTTGGGCCCTGGAAGATGGCTGTAGTATAATCTGTCTGAGGAAATGTGACACGGATGCAGAGGATTCTGCTTTAGTCAAATAGGCCACTTGTTGCCTGAAAATAGGCCTGAAATAGAGCTAGAATCACATGCTGAGACTTGTGTTATGCCCCGTACACATGGTCGGATTTTCCGACTGAAAATGTTCGATGGGAGCCTTTTGTCGGAAATTCCGAACTTGTGTAGGCTCAATCAGAATTTCCGTCGCACAAAATTTGAGATCTGGTTCTCAAATTTTCCGACAACAAAATCCGTTCGCGTAAATTCCGATTGTGTGTACACAATTCCAACGCACAAAGTGCCACGCATGCTCAGAATCAAGCAGAAGAGCCACACTGGTTATTGAACTTCATTTTTCTCAGCTTGTCGTACGTGTTGTACGTCACCGCGTTCTTGACATTCGGAATTTCCGACCAACCTTATGTGACCGTGTGTGTATGCAAGACAAGTTTGAGCCAACATCCATTGGAAAAAAACATGGATTTTGTTGTCGGAATGTGTGATCGTGTTTACGAGGCATTAGAGTCAGTACTTGCTCCGGTGCAAGGGTTGCCACATTGAGTTTTAGAGGCTTGAGTGTTATGTAGGCCTTCGGTAGAGTGAATGTTTGCCTGTAACGTATCCTCTTGAAGAAAAACAGGAGGAAGCACATGAGTACCTTTTTATAAAGGCTCTAGGATTAATTAGCGGTAAAGTGTGCAACCATTGTTGTGATATAACACTTGGTCATCCATCTAGACTAGGCTCCAAGTGGTTGAATTCTAGCACCAAGTTTGAAAAGTTTACATTGCGAGGTGAAATACATTCCAAACATAGCCCCTTTTTTCAGTAACAGTCCACGATGCTGGACTGTAAATTAAGCCCAGGCTTCGCCTGTCACATCGGGCATACCCCCACCAGTCAAGGTGATCGCTCATGCAGGATCCAAAGCCCAAAGTAACATTACAGGCCATTTCCACAGTGTGGGGTCCAAGTATGAGTCGAAAGGTTTTATCGAGGTTGCGCCGATCTCAAAACACTTCTTCTATGTTGACCTTAGATGACAGTGAGGGCTTGATTGGAGAATTGAAAGATGCAATTAAAGAAAAAAAAGTACTAAGCTAAGGGTGACTTTCTCCATGAAGGTGAAAAGGTGCATCACCTTCAGACACTAAAACAAAGTGGGGTAGGATTATAGGGGAGGCACCCAGGGAGGTGTGTCCTCTCAAAGCTTTGCAAATGTCCAAGCACCTGAAGGTACACACCTATAACCCATGGTGTTTTCGCCGATCTCAAAACACTTCTTCTATGTTGACCTCAGATGACAGTGAGGGCTTGATTGGAGAATTGAAAGATGCAATTAAAGAAAAAAAAGTACTAAGCTAAGGGTGACTTTCTCCATGAAGGTGAAAAGGTGCATCACCTTCAGACACTAAAACAAAGTGGGGTAGGATTATAGGGGAGGCACCCAGGGAGGTGTGTCCTCTCAAAGCTTTGCAAATGTCCAAGCACCTGAAGGTACACACCTATAACCCATGGTGTTTTCGCCGATCTCAAAACACTTCTTCTATGTTGACCTCAGATGACAGTGAGGGCTTGATTGGAGAATTGAAAGATGCAATTAAAGAAAAAAAAGTACTAAGCTAAGGGTGACTTTCTCCATGAAGTTGAAAAGGTGCATCACCTTCAGACACTAAAACAAAGTGGGGTAGGATTATAGGGGAGGCACCCAAGCAGGTGTGTCCTCTCAAAGCTTTGCAAATGTCCAAGCACCTGAAGGTATACACCTATAACCCATGGTGTATGAATACTCTCTGCTTGTGTTCTGTACAATTAAGATATACTGTTTTTCTTACAGCCATAGCAAATAGTGCTTGTATGGAATACAAGGTTTTCCAAGAATTCTCAGTTTCCTGAATTACCTCACTGCCTTTTTTAGAAGACTGCACAGTGGCTTGGAACATCGCATTTACTAGAGATTAAAATTACACTAAAGCATATTTATGCATATCTGTTTCCATTGACATACAGTGCCTTGCAAAAGTATTCACCCCCTTGGCATTTTTCGTGTTTTGTTGCCTCACAACCTAGAATTAACATGGATTGTTTGAGGATTTGCATCATTTAATTTATAGAACATGTCCACAACTTTGAAGAAGTGTGTTTTTTTTTTTGTTTTTGTTTTGTTTTGTTTTTTACTGTGAAGCAAACAACAAATAGGACAAAATAACAGAAGAAGCCAATGTGCTATTACTATTCACCCCCCCTAAAGTCAATACTTTGTAGAGCCACCTTTTGCGGCTATCACAGCTCCAAGTTGCTTTGGATAAGTCTCTATGAGCTTGCCACATCTTACCACTGGGATTTTTGCCCATTCCTCCTTGCAAAACTGCTCCAGCTCCTTCAAGTTGGATGGTTTGTGCTTGTTAACAGCAATCTTTAACCTCCCTGGCGGTATGATTCTTTCGGATTTTAGGTGCTGAAAGCGGTACAATTATTTTGCATGGAAATTTGGCGTTTTATATTGTAGGTCTGTGATTCTTAACAATAACACACTTAAATCTGTCCAAACAAGAGTCTAGTAGATATCCCGGGTATGATAAAGTTTGAAACACAAAAACATAAATTATATTATAATAAATAAAAATAAATAATTAAAAAAAAAAAATAATAATAATAATAAAATTAATTTCCCCACGATTCACTATCGCTCAATTCTGCAAGTGTTGTTCTAATTTATTATCGCTGTTTTCTAGCTGGTCTAAAGCCATTTTTGATGTAAAGGGACACTTTTTGGTTGCTATGGACAATCTCCAGTTTCCAGGCAGAAAGAACAGTATATATAACATAAAACTGCATGCAGGGCATGGGCCAAAGCACTGGGGACAAAAGGGATGTGAAATCATTTCATACAGTACTGTAATCTGTAAGATTACAGTACTGTATGTGTTATGATTTTTACAATTTTTTGAATTTGCCGCCAGGCTCCGCCCCCGTGCGTCGCGACGCTCACAGGGAACGGAGCCTGGCACAGAGAGGCTTCGGGCAGAGGACGGAGCCCACGGACACTGCGGGGGACATCGCAGGATCCTGAGGACAAGGTAAGTAAAGCCACACCAGGATCCTGCGATGTAATCCCGAGTGTGGCTCGGGGTTACCGCTAATGGTCCTGAATTTTAACCCCGAGCCACACTCGGGAAAACCGCCAGGGAGGCTACGCCTGACCACAGATTTTCTATTGGATTGAGGTCTGGGCTTTGACTAGGCCATTCCAACACATTTACATGTTTCCCCTTAAACCACTCAAGTGTTGCTTTAGCAGTGTATTTGGGGTCATTTTCCTGCTGGAAGGTGAACCTCCATCCTAGTCTCAAATCACGCACAGAGTAGTACAGGAGTAGTACTGTACAGTAATACAGTAGTATCCCTGTATTTAGCACCATCCATCTTTTCCTCAACTCTGACCATTTTCCCAGTCCCGATTGCTGAAGAACATCCCCACAGCATGATTCTGCCACCAACATGTTTCACTGTGGGGATGGTGTTTTTTGGGTGATGTGATGTGTTTGGTTTTGCACCGGACATAGCGTTTTCTTAATGGCCAAAAAGTTAAATTTCAGTCTCATCAGACCAGAGCACCTTCCGCCATATATTTTGGGAGTCTCCCACATGCCTTTTCGCAAACTCAAAACGTGCCATTTTCTTTTTTGCTGAAAGTAATGGCTTTCTTCTGGCCACTCTACCATAAAGCCCAACTCTATGGAGCAAACAACTTATTGTTGTCCTATGTACAGATACTCCAGTCTCTCCCCTGGAACTCTGCAGCTCCTCCAGGGTTACCTTAGCTCTCTATGTGCCTCTCTGATTAATGCCCTCCTTCCCCGGTTCATGAGTTTTGGTGTTGCGGCCGTCTCTTGGCAGGTTTGCTGTTGTGCCATGTTATTTCCATTTGGTTATGATAGATTTGATGGTGCTCCTAGGGATCATCAAAGATTTTGATATTATTTTAGAACCTAACCCTGACTTGTACTTCTCAACAACATTGTCCCTTACTTGTTTGGAGAGTTCCTTGGTCTTCATGGCAGTGTTTGGTTAGTGGTGCCTCTTGCTTAGGTGTTGCAGCCTCTGGGGCCTTTCAAAAAGGTGTGTGTATATGTAATGACAGAACATGTGACACTTAGATTGCATACAGGTGGACATCATTTCACTAATTATGGGACCTCTGAAGGTACCGTATTTATCGGCGTATAACACGCACTTTTTTCCCCTTAAAATCAGGGGAAAATCATGGGTGTGTGCTATACGCCGATCCCCACTGTCTGTATGCCAAAAAAGAGCGAGCGCCTCCGAAAAAGAGCGAGTGCCACGAAAAAAAATGAGCGTCGCCGAAAGACTGAGCCGCATGCTCTTCTCCACTCGCAGTCATGCCATCCCGCTTCCCTGCTGTCTCTGAGAGGATGAGGAGCGAGTGCTGCCGAAAAGGCCTGAGCCGAGTGCGAGCGGAGCCGAGTACACAGTATACTCGGCTCAGTCTTTTTCGGAAGGGCTCGCTTCTCATGCTCAGCAGGGAGGCAGGACGATGTGACGAGCCGAGTACACAGGCTCTATCTATCTCTAGCGGCAGATTTAAATGGCGCAAACGGCACACGGTATTGGGCAAGGCTGCAATGGGCAAGGCTGCTTATGACAATGGGCAAGGCTGCACTGGGCAGGGCTGCATATGACAATGGGCAAGGCTGAAAATGGCACTTAGCAAGGCTGCAAACGGCACTGGGCAAGCTGCAAATGGACACTGATCATTCTGCAATGATAGACAAGGCTACAGATGAACACTGATGAGGCTGCATTGATGGGCATTTAAATGTAAGTTTTTTTTTTCCCTTAAACTTCCCTCCTAAAAGTTTTTTTCCTTTAAAATGCCCTCCTAAACTTGGGGCGCGTGTTATACGCCGATAAATGCGGTAATTGGTTGCACCAGAGCTTTTTATGGCCTTCATAACAAAGGGGGTGAATACATACGCACATGCCAATTATCTGTTTTTTTATTTCTGAAAATAGTTTTATGTATATTTTTTTCTAATTTTACTTCCCCAACTTCAACTATTGTGTTCTGATCCATCACATATAATTCAGATTAAAAAAAACATTGAACTAAAGGCTGTAATGTAACAAAATAGGTAAAAAGCCAAGGGGGTGAATACTTTTGCAAGGCACTGTAAATGAAAATGCATGTCGACACGCGTAATTGTGATACCAACAAATGTGCACTGACATGCAAAACTAGGAGCATTGCAGCAATTGTTTTTTCATGTGTTTCTATTTGTTTTGATAAAATTGCATGTTCCTAGTGTGAATGCAGGCCATAAAAAACCTTCCTAAAGAGGAACTGCAGTCTGATCACATAATTTGTAATAGAAACATATTTGCCATTCTAAAGCTTTCCTCCAACCACTTTGCATAATATTTCAGATATACTGTGATTCTGCACTTGCCAAATATGCTGCAGAAATCTCCCTCCACTAAATCTGGCTGCAACCATTTTAACTGTGGGCAGCTGGAGCTACGGTCCACTTCCTGGATTTACACAGACACACACCTACAGCTCTGCAGCTCTCATTGGCCCTCTTATGAATCATCCCCCCTCCCATCCTGGCAAACTCTAACGAGAGTGAGAGAGAGCTGTGCATGATGTCATAAACCTAGGCTTTTTACCGGACATGAAACAGGAAGTGGGCTGTATAAGGTATTTACTGGCAGAAAAAAAATTGTATCTCTTTTGTTCATTGATGGACACAGCACTTCTAATCTTGACCTTAGGGTTATATCACCACCTTTAGGAGTAGGACTAGGCAGAAATAACAAAACAAGCACAGCACCGCCTAGGGGCGGTCCCTATTGGTAGTAACCCCCCACTCTGCTACAGGCAGCTCAGTTTTTTTTCTGCCTAGTGAAGGAGAAGGACTTGGCTCCCCACTGGGACCTGTGGTCTTTTTGGTTTATTTTATTTCTTTTTCATTTTTTCGTGATCCTGCAATCAACCGCTGGGCTGGGTGAGAGGCTGCATATTATAGATCCTGGTAGTCTCCCCAGCCTGGCCACCGACCTAAGCTCCACGCTGGGTCGGCCGTGACAAGCCCCACTCTGCACTGGGGCAGCCGGCAGGCTAAGACTCCTTGCAGGGACACATATGACCAGGCACCTGACGTCTGGGTCACAGTGTTGCCACGGCCGACAGCCACTCTGTCTAGGTGGGAAGTGGATTTGTCCAGGGAGTGAGACCTTGCAATCACTACTGGATGGCACGGTGGAGCAGCTGGGTACTCCCTGGGGTGCTTGGTTTTGGGGTATTTTCTTTCCCTCCCCCTCTCCCTTCCCCCTACCCCTTGGCTACACCGCTGGTTACTGGGTTACCTGGCTTGGGGGTCCCCTCCAGGTGGTCTCTGTATGTGGTGCTGGGGGAGCAGTGGCTGGCATCTATCTCCTCATGTAATAGAGCTGTTTTCTGTGGGGACGGGCGCCGCGGCCATCTTCTCGTAGTCAGCGGCCATTTTCATGTAGCCTCAGGGCACTCGGGCTCTATTGGCGGAAGTGCGGCCGGCAGCTATTTTTTTGCGGTCGTTGGCCATTCTCACGTGGTCTCAGGGCACTCGGGCCCTAGTTGTAGTAGCGTGGCCAGCAGCCATTTTCTCGTAGACGCAGGGGCCATTTTTCTGTGGTCTCAGGGCATTTTGTCTCTATCTGTGGAAACGCGCCCAGCGGCCATTTTCTTGTAGCCTCATGGGGAGTTCTCGGCCGGTCCTCTAGCGCTAGTCCCTGTATTTGAAGCCAGGCAAGATAGCGTATTTTCTCATGGTTGTCTGCGGAGGATGGACAGTACAGCACTGCACCTTGGAGGTCAGGGTGGTGAGTCCTTCTGGGGGTCCCCCAGTCTGCGGCAGCTAGGAGGGTGGTCTGCTTTTCTCTCTCCCTAGTGGGTGTTCGGTCCCTGGTAGTGTCCGATCGAGTGTGGGACGCTATGGCATCTGAAGCAGGTGCCCCCCCGACACCCCTGTGACGGCAGCTGGCCCCTCTGGGTGTGCGGTGCCCCTGGACGCTTTGTCGGCAGTCCTGGAATCCTTCCTCTCGTAAGGCGGGTAAGAAACATCCCCTTCCCCCTCCATCTTCGGGGGAGGACTCTGATCTGGACTCAGGCTTCGCTGCGGCAGGCGGTCCTGCCTGGAGGGTTCGGATGAACCTTCGGACAGCGAGGAGTCCTCCGCATCTGTTGCGGCGCATGAGAACTCACTGGTGAGTGCTCTTATTACGGCGGGGCGCAATACTTTGAAATTTGAGGATCCGACAGGGGCGTCTGCAGAAGTGTTGGTCCCTTTTGGGTCGCAAGCCGGTCCGCACCGCTAAGGTGTTTCCTTACCTTTCTTATTTTGATAAGTTTATTTACAAGGATTGGGAATGACCGCAGTGGTCCATTTCAGTTCCGAGGTGTTTTTTGGTGCGTTACCCCTTTTGAAGAGAGTTTGTTGAAGAAATGGGCTTCCCCTCCGGTCATTGATCCTTCTGTGTCAAGGTTAAATAAGGCAACCATGATTCCTGTGGAGGGGTTCCCTTCTTTCAAAGATACTGCAGACAGGAAGGCTGAGGCGATTGCGCGAATATGTTTTCTATGGCGGGGTCGGCTCTTCGTCCGGTGCTAGCCAGGGCTCTAGTGTCGCAGACACTTACTCAATGGGCTAAGCTATTACTCCGCGAGTTAGGTAATGAGCAAGGGTCCCCAGTCTGTGTGGAACTGGCAGACCAGTTAGTGCAGGGACTTAAGTATGTCTGTGATGCGGCCCTGGACACGGACCCATTACGTTCTAGGGTTTCTGTGTCGGCCGTGGTTCGTCCGCGGCTGCTTTGGCTTAAGTGCTGGTCAGCGGACCAGACGTCTAAGAAGGCTTTGGCGGATTTGCCTTTCCAGTGTGGGAGGCTATTTGGAGCCTCTCTGGACGACATTATTAAGGACATTACTGGGGGGAAAGTACTTTTCTCCCACAGTACAAATAAGGCAAGGAGCCCCATCATAGGCAGGGTTCCTCCTTTTCCGCTCACAAACATCTTTTTTGTCCACCCATTCCTAGCCCACCAAGACTCCCACGGATTCGCAAAAGCGCCCTTGGCATCGCAAGCCAAACAAGCCCGTGGACAAGTCCTCTTCCGCATGAAGGTTTACCCCCACCCATCTTACGGGTGGGGGGGTCGCCTTCCGTGGTTTGCAGACCGGTGGACTTCCCTTCTTTCCGACCCAGTGGGTCTGCGAACTAATTTTGTCCGGTTACAAGATTTTCTTTCCTGTCCACCAGATGGGTTTTTTTCCCTCCAATCTTCATCTCCTCCTGCAGGGAGGCCTTGTTTGGGGCGGTACAGGACTTCTTCTGGGGTTAATAGTTCATGTACCAGCTTCAGAAAGGTTTCAGTGGTTCTACTCCAATCTGTTCGTAGTTCCAAAGAAGGAGGGGGTTCGTCCGATCCTGGACCTCAAGGCCCTCAATTGGTTTGTGAGGGTATGGAGGTTCAGAGTAGTTGCCGCGCTTCATCAGGTGGATTTCCTGGCCTCCCTGGACATTAAGGAATCAAGGATGATGTGGCACTTCCCTTTGGGCTGGCATCGGCACCACGGGTCTTCACCAAGGTGCTGGCACCAGTTCTGGCGTTTCTGAGATAGCGGGGGATCGTAGTCGTGCGTTACCTGGACGATCTCCTCCTGAGAGCGGCGTCAGCCTCAGAACTGGGAGACGACGTGGCAAACACCATGCAGACCTTACAAGAGTTCGGCTGGATGTTGAATCTCCAGAAGTACGTGCTGCTCCTGACCCAATGCCTGGAGTACTTGGGGTTGATTCTGGACTCTGCACAGGCGAAGGTTTTTCTTCCACCGATCAAACTGCAGACCCTTCACTCCATGGTGCGGTCGCTGCTGTCCCGCAGGTGGTCATCACTGCCTGTTTGCATTCAGGTTCTGGGACCCCTTTTGAGGTGGTTCCGTATGCGCTGTTTCACACGCGGCTTGCAAAGGGAGATCTTGTCCAAATGGGAAAAGGCTCCGGCCTCTCTGGATTGTCAGATCCGGGTGGGCCATCTGGCCAGGGCCTCACTCCTTTGGTGGCTTCGGTCCCCGGTTCTACGGTCCAGGAAGTCGTTTCTTCCTCTCCATTGGACAGTGATCATGACAGATGCCAGCCTAACCAGCTGGGGGGGGGGGTTCTGGGCCTTCGGTCGGCCCAGGGCCGCTGGACACCAGAGGAATCCTGCCTATGGATCGACGTGCTGGAGTTGCGGGCGATCAGGTTATGCCTCTCAATTTGGACACAGTGGCTGCGCGATCGTCTGGTCAGGATCCAGTTGGACAATGCCATGGCTGTGGCTTGCGTCAACCACCAATGGGGGGGACGAGGAGCTCGGCAGCGCCGCTGGAGGTCTCTCATATTCTGCGGTGGGCAGAACTTCACGTACCGGCTCTGTCAGCCGTTTACATTCCGGGCGTAGAAAATTGGCAAGCGGATTATCTCAGCCATCAGTTGCTGGATCAGGGGAAATGGTCACTGCATCCGGAAATTTTTTGTCTCATTTGCCTGCGGTGGGGCATCGGAAGGTGCAGAGATTTGTGGCCAGAAGAGATCCCTTGGCAGAGGCGTCGGACGCACTGGTGGCACCATGGGGGCACTATCAGCTCATTTATGCCTTCCCTCCTCTCAAACTCCTTACTCGTCTGCTACGCAGGGTAGAGGCTGAGGGAATTCCGGTGATTCTGATCGCTCTGGATTGGCCTCGACGTCCATGGTATGCCGACGTGGTACGGATGGTGGCGGACGTTCCCTGGCGGCTACCGGTGCAGGAGGACCTCCTGTCCCAGGGTCCCATATTCCACCCTGCTTTACCATCTCTTTTGAAAGCAAGGTGCTGAAAGACCGGGGGTTATCAGCTTCTGTGATGCCCACTATGTTGAGGGCAGATGAGTTCACTTCACGGAAAAATTATTATGGCACCTGGAAGGCTTACATCTCGTTGTGCGAGGCTGTGGGGTGGCATCCGCGTTCCTATTCGGTGTCTAGGTTGCTGGTATTTCTGCAGCGTGGGGTTGATCAGAAGCTTGCTTTGAGCACTATCAAGTGGCAAATATCGGCTCTGGCTGTCTTTTTTTCAGCGGCCTTTGGCCGCCCACTCGGTGCACACTTTTATTCAGGGGGTTTGACATACAGCTCCCCTGGTACGCTCACCGCTGCCTCCGTGGGATCTAAACCTGGTACTTTTCGGTACTTCAGAAGTCGCCGTTCAAGGACATTAGGGAGATCCCTTTACTCACGCTCTCTCAGAAGGTTGTCTTTTTAGTGGCTATTATGTCCGTTCGGCGAGTTTCTGAGCCGTTGGCCGTGCAAGTTTCCTTATTTGGTTCAAGGATAAGGCGGTGCTGCGCCTGCATCCCTCGTTTCTCTCTAAGGTGGTATCTTTCATTCAAATGAGGACATTGTGCTTCCTTCTTTGTGTCCTTGATCGTCTCACCCCAAGGAGGTCGCTCTGCACTCTTTGGATGTAGTTCGGGCTCTCCGTGTGTATCTGTCGGTTACGGCTCCTTTTCGTAAGTCGGATTCACTGTTTGTAACTGTGGATGGTCTAAAGAAGGGCCTGGCGGCTTCATCGGCCACTATTTCTCGGTGGATCAGACAGATTATTGTCCAGGAGTATGCCATTAAGGGGCGGGTGCCCCCGTTCCTGTCGTGGCGCGTTCTACCAGGGCAGTTAGTGCTTCCTGGGCCTCCCGGCATCAAGCATGCGTTTCTCAAGTATGTAAGGCAGTATGTAAGTACTGACTGGTCGTCAGTACACACTTTCACCAAATTTTACAAGGCGGATGTTGGCGCATCTTCAGATGCGTGTTTCGGCCGCAAAGTTTTGCAGGTGTGAGGTGTTTTGGCTCCCCTTATGGGGGACTCTGGGTGGAGGTTATTTGGTTTTTCCTTTGTTTTATGGTCCCACCCCTCGTTGTGGCACTGCTTTTGGATGTCCCTAAGGTCAAGATTAGAAGTGCTGTGTTCGTCAATGAACGAAAGAGAAAACAGGATTTTTTTCCTACTCACCGTAAAATCGCTTTCTTTGACAGCACCCACCCCTCCTGTTTGTTTGTATTTCTTGTTATGAACTGAGCTGCCTGTAGCAGAGAGGGGGGGTTACTACTAATAGGGACCACCCCTAGGCGGTGCTGTGCTTGTTTTGTTATTTCTGCCTAGTCCTACTCCTCAAGGTGTGATATAACCCTAAGGTCAAGATTAGAAGTGCTGTGTCCATCAATGAACTCAGAGAAAGGGATTTTACGATGAGTAGAAAAAAAATCCAGTTTTTACTATCCCAAGTTAAAACAAGGCAGAAGTTTTAAAAAATGACTAAAGGTCTGCTTTAACTACTACCCGCCCGGCCTACAGCAGATTGAAGGCCAGGTGGTGGTTCTGTTATCCTGACCGGGAGTCACATGACGTCCAGCAGGATAACAAGCTGGAGTGCAGTGATCGGAGGTGTTGTGTGTCAGTCTGACACACTGCATCTGCGATCGTGATATGGAGCCTCTGACAGAGGCTTCTTGCCACGTGATCAGCTGTGACCAATCACAGCTGATCATAATGTGAACCAGGAAGTGCCAGTAAATACGCAGATTGGTGGCTCTCCCTTTTCAGAGGGGGGGGGGGGGGCTGTGCTGATAATCAGCACATTGATTACCAGCACAGCCCCCATCAGATGTGCCCAACAGCTGCCAATCAGTGCCCAGCCATAACACCTGTCAGTATCTCATCAGTGCTGCCCAGTGCCGCCTATCAGTGCCCATCAGTTCTACATATAAGTGCCGTTTCATCAGTGCCTGTCAGTGAAGGAGAAAACTTAATTTTTTGACAGAAACTAAGAAAAACTTTTTTTTTCAAAAATTTCGGTCTTTTTTAGTTTAGCAAAAAATAAAAACCCCAGAGGTGATCAAATACCACCAAACAAAAGCTCTATTTATGGGAAGAAAATGATAAAAATTTTGTTTGGGTACAGTGTTGTAGGACTGCGCAATTGTCATTCAAAGTGCGACCTCTGAAAATTGTCCTGGGCAGGAAGGGGCGAAAGTGCCTGGTATTGAAGTGGTTAATGCATGTGTGTGTAAAGCAAATTGGGGAAAACAGGGTAGCAAAAAGTGTAATCCTGCATCTAGTTATAAATTGTGTATATAGTCTGCTAATTACATTTTTAATAAATAAAATACATCCTTGGTCCTAAATTGTGTTCTGTTGGCATTTTTAAAAACCCATTCTCTGTAATTTCACCACTTATATATGATTATTTTTTAGGTCAGCGTGAAGCAAGATTGAAGGCGATTCAAGAAATGGTGTTGTCCATGGACCAAAATATAGGCTGCCACTTTGAGATGGCATCCTTTGTGGAGCAAAACCTCATGAAAGACTTGCTAGAGTATGTCATACCTTACTCGGATTCTCTGGGAATGAATGAGCAAGAACTTCCAAATCTCCTCAGTTTAATTAAAGGGGGAAACATTACAGTCCTATCTGACCCTTATCCCCGTGTGGCTTCCATTCTCGACCAAATGCGTGAACTTTACCAGCTGCTTAGATCCAGGGAACTTAAAGAGGGTCAGAGGAGGCTGACCCGACTGCATGTTCACACTCTAGCATTTCAAGCTATGTTAGTGGGCAAAGAATCCATGTGGAAGAACACTATGTCTGCTACAGCAAAGGCATCTCTTACGGCTAATAGGCATGTTTGTGGTTCTGCACATATTGACACTGGCAAGGCTAAACTCATCATGGATGATTCTTTCTCAATCAGCAGAGAAGTGGGCAGCCAGAGGATACCTTTTAAAGAAAACCGTCCTGTGTCTTGTTGGGAAGAGGACACTTATGAGATCTGTCTAGCACCTGTTTTGGTCTGTACTGAAGTTTTCCAGACAGCAGGTGGTGGGGACAATATATCTGCTGCAGGACTGGTGTTGCAAATTTGAAACTATATAGTAGCTTCATGATTTTGAGAAGGCCAACATTCCACAGCTAGAGAACCCTGTAAAAGTTTAGATGTATTTTTTAAAGGAGGGTGTGAGAAAAGGGTGACAATGCATACTGACATGTTTTGAGGCATATTTTGTTTACTAAGAAACAGCGGAATCAGTGAAGATTCATTATTTTTGCTCCAAATACCATTCCATTTTTTCTTAAAGGTCAGTCCACTGAAAACGAATAGAGAATACTGCACAAGATTCCGATTCTATGTTGCTGAGTGAGCATGGACTTAATAGGATAACTCCAGTGGGAAGATATCACTACAGAAGGCACTTTCAGTATCTTCCCAAAAAAAGAGTTCAATCAGTTTTGAATGAATAGACATTTTAAAGTCAAAATGAGCCCCAGTGTAAATCTGCTAAATATACATTCAGGTGTTCAATGTCTTACAATTTGTATCATTCCTAAAGTGGCCACAATCGGAGTAGAGAAGCTTCTTCCCTACCAGCCTACTTCAGAGTGGGACCCTTACTCTTTGTGGGGAAGCAGTGGTCCCCCTGCTAAGCCAAAGCTCTGCAATCAGAAGGCAGCATGACTGCTGCAGATTTGCATAGCAATATCTCAGACGCAGTGTTTCTAAATGCTCCCTACTGAGTCAAGCAGGGAACAAGAGTCCTCCTTTACAGTGCTGGCAGGGAAAAGGTTTTTCTTCTTAGGCGTGCAAATTATGATAGCGGTTTTGTGTATCTTCCCAAAAACTCTACAAAAACTATTTTTTTTCTGCTCTAAACGCTGAAGTTTGAAAAAGCTTCTAGCACGAAATAGTGTGCAATGGACTTGATTTAACACAATTAGCTTCTAGGAGCAGAAAATAAAATGCTCATAATAGCTGCTAGGAACTTAAAAAAAATGCTAGTGTGCATGGAGCCTAAGACATTAAACTCTTTTTGTTTTGATGCACATATAGAATATATTTAGCGGATTTAAACTGAAGGTTCAATTGGGCTTTAAAGTGTCACTTTTCACCAGTAGAGCATGAAGGTAGACATTTTGACAGCTGAATCAATTTTATACCTGTTCCTTACCCACATCTCTAAAATAACTCATAGAGAATCAGTGGGGTGTATTCCCTAAACTATTAAATACCTACATGCTTTTATAATGTGAAGAGGTCAGACAGACCTTCCATATTTTATATATGTTAATTTTATACATGTATGTTCATTTTAAGATTTCTTTTTTTCTCTTTAACAATGACTATGCATAGACTTGCATTCCTTACTCTCATTGTATTACAGTAACTGAAATGTGTTTGGGGCCGTTTTTTCCCCATTTAATTTTGCTCAGTTCAATTGCTTTTTAATGGCACAAGTGTGTTGTTCTAATCATTCCTCCAAAAACATATTGATTTTAATGAAAACCTTACTTGACCCTCCTTACTCACCTTTCTTGATCCATATACAACACCAGTGCTCCCACAAAAACCTCTTTCCCCAAAAGTCACTTTTTGTATTCTGCTATGTGAGCTAACCCATATCACATATATTGGCTTCTTCGGTACAATGCTGCATTGTGGGTCAAAAGGGGAGAGAATGCATGCCTGACCCATGGATTTTCAGCAACATACTCACGCAGTAGTGGTAAATATATGCCAAGGAGGTTGCCTGTGGCTGGGATAGGAGGTTCTAATACAGGTGCATTTTAAGTGATAATTCCATCCAGCACTGAACTTTGCACTCGGCAGCATATGGCTTATAAAGAAAAAGTATCCTCAGGTTTTAAAGTTCTAATTCAATTAGGGAGAGTGGTCAGCATTGATTACAACAAATCAGCCATCTGCTGGTAAACTTTTAAACAAATATTTACCAGCAGCTGGTTGATCACACAGCCCCGTCGGTGCTGAGTGTGTCTAAATAGCTGACTGGGCAGACATTGTGCATCCAAGCAACTGAATGCTTACTAGTAACTGGTTGATCATATAGCCCCCGCCAGCGTGGACTGTGTTGGAACAGTTTGTATTGATCCCCTGAAGTGCATACCAAAGAGTGCCAAGGAGGTGGTTAAAACTACTTAGTTACGGTCAGTGCTGTGTAAAGGGTAACAGGCTGCAACACTACACAATCCTTTCTAGAGAGAAGGGGATGTTGTCTACAGTGTGGTCTTCTACCTCCCATGTAGGAATTCCAATAAATTGGGCTTCAGTCATGGGTGGAGCTACAGCAGTCAAGTACAATTCAAAAATGAGCCATGGATCAGAAAAAGACCAAATGCTACTTGTACTTAGTCCCTTGGGGGATTTAACTAAGATTTTTCAAATGTCATAAAACTTCTTTAAAAACACATTTTGTGGCACATATAAACTGATGATCACCCCTGTGTGTTCATAGTCTTGTGCTTCAGGTATGCATTGTGCATTTTTAACCATACCTCAATAAAAAGTAGTGAGATTTCATGTGTTCCCATGGTTTGTTTCATCTGTGCAATACTTTCCTCATTAGTTTAAGAATGCATTTTGTCGATCCCACCTTTTACTTGGACTTCACTTAGCAAATAGAGAACTCAATAGTGTAATTGTGATTCATGGGAGAAAGAGGGAGAACATCATATCATTAAACACACCTGGAGGGCTATCGACTAGCAAAATGCGTAGCAATCTGGCCACAGTTAAAATTGATAATGCTATGCCTGGCGCATCTTACACGCTGGAGATCGAGATTACACTTTCGTCTCTACTCGCCAACTATATTCCCAGATAGACCTCTTTTTAGTCCCCCACCAGCTACTGTCATTCGTCCTGGTCCGCATAACCCAGTCTGATCACGCACCGGTAATGTTATGTCTCTCCCTGTCTAACTCTACCACCTCCCTGGATTTACAATGGCGCCTGCATGAGAGTCTATTGCAGATCCCAGAGGTATTAACTGACTTGGTTCAAGTACTCTCAGCTTATTTTCAGACAAATTACACCCGAGAGTGACCCGGGTATAGTGTGGGAAGCCCATAAAACGGTCATACGGGGAATTCTGATTAACCGATTGCCGACCGGCTCACGCCGATATACGTCGGCTGAAGGGCATGCACAGGCATATTAATGTACTTGTACGTTGCCCTTTAAGAAGCGGCTGGCGGGTGCGCGCCAGCCGCAAGCTGCGTGAGTGTGATCATGGGTCCCGTGGACTCTGTCTGTGGGGATATCCACAATCGTCTCACGGAGAGGAAGAACGGGAAAATGCTGATGTAAACAAGCATTTCCCCGTTCTGCCTAGTGACGCTGACACTGATCACCGCTCCCTGTAATCGGGAGCGGTGATCAGTGTCGTGTCACACACAGCCCATCCCCCCCCCCACAGAATCACTCCCTAGAACACACTTAACCCCCACAGCGCCCCCTAGTGGTTAACCTCTTCACTGCCAGTCACATTTATACAGTAATCAATGCATTTTTAATCACATTGATTGCTGTATAAATGTGAATGTTCCCAAAATAGCGCCAAAAGTGTCCGATCTGTCCACCATAATGTTGCAGTCACGATAAAAATCGCTGATCGCCACCATTACTAGTAAAAAAAATAAATAAATATTAATAAAAATGTCATAAAACTATCCCCTATTTTGTAGACGCTATAACTTTTGCGCAAACCAATCAGTAAACGCTTATTGCGATTTTTTTTTTTTTTTTTTTTTGCCAAAAATATGTAGAAGAATACGTATCGGCCTAAGCTGAGAAATAAAAAAAAGTGTTTTATATATTTTTTGGGGATATTTATTATAGCAAAAAGTAAAAAAATTGTCGCTATTTTTTTGTTTATAGTGCAAAAAAAAAATGCAGAGGTGATCAAATACCACCAAAAGAAAGCTCTATTTGTGGGGAAAAAAGAATGCCAATTTTGTTTGGGAGCCACGTTGCACGACCACGCAATTGTCAGTTACAGCGATGCAGTGCCGAATCGCAAAAAAATGCTCTGGTCTTTTGCCAGCCAAATGGTCGGGGGCTGAAGTGGTTAAACATGGATCCCCCGTGTTAAAAGGACGAGAGTAACACAATTGACAAAAATGTTAGCTGATATCCAGGTCCTTGAGCTGCAACATAAAAGGTTCCCAATCCCTTCTGTGGGGAATGAACTCTTCCACCTTTGTCGGCAGGTCTCTGACCTACATAGTTACATTGTTAAAAAAAAAAATTTGAAAAAAAACAAAATGTGACCCACGTCAGCCCAGACACAGCAGAGCAGAGATTGGCCTCCATCCCTTGGACATTATATAAAGAACAAATTAAAAGAAGCGATTATGGGACTTTAAATGAGGTGTATATCTCTGCAAATAAAGGATATTGACCTATTGATTGTAACCAATCCCCAAAGGGTAGTCCCTATAATGAACAAAACAAAATATTTCTTGTGTACAATATAGGCACGATATAAACATTCGATTCACAATAGTCACATATTTATTGTTTATACATAAAAGGACATGATTGGTACAAAGAACAATAATAAAGAAATAATGTACATAATTGGTAATAAATATGAATATGAATTCATAATAAAACACGCTGTAAACCTGGCACCCTTGAGTATGGACTCAACGCGTTTCATCAGGAGTAGGATGCTAAAAGGTAAATAAGAATAGGAAATAAATAAATGAGTAGATGGACCTACATCAGATATCTATATAGTACAACAGGCTCTCTAGTTAGAAAAAAGATTAAATATAGTGATGGTACTAACCTATAGAGTATCCAATGGGTGTATACCCATTGCTACTGTGTTTGAACGAACATAGCCTGGATATGTTAGTCTCCTCCGGGGTTGAGGCGGGGGAACCCAGCCCAGTGCAATCCCCCATCATCCCGCCCAGAGTGAACGGGCAGGCTAGGTGGGGGGTGGAGGGGCCAGCCAGCCGGGGACAGGAACGATGGACCACACATAGGGGGACCGGAGTGGAAAGTAGGGGACCCAGGATATAGTAGCTTGACTGTATAGTGGGCACATCCAGGAATGGAGTGTCCATAGGAATCCTGCAATGCATACAAAGAAAAACCAAGTAAATGTAAATCAATGTAATGTGTATGTGATAATAGATGAATGGTAAAGTATATGTATGGAGTGTATGTGAGGATGAATGTAAGTATGTATAATGTGTGTGAATGTGTATATGTTTATGAGTGTCTGTATATGTAGGTTAGTAAGCGTATGTGTATAAGTGTAAAGTCCTGGGAGAACCCCACATACCTGGGTCTAACGGAATAAGGATAGAATTGTCCCAACAAGATGGTAGCAGCCTATGAGTGGCCCACGGCTCCCTCCCGGCTGAAATACCCGCCAAAAGGGGCGGGACCCCAACATCATGCATGCATGCACGCAAAGCGGCGAGATGGAGGGACACTCCATAGTCGCCGCAGCGTGAGATGGACACAGGTACATAGCCCTCGATCGGCGCTCAGAGAGATGCCGCGCGAGAGTGTGCGTGAGCATGACGTCGAGGTGCGGATGTCAACCCCTACCCCGTCACAGGTGGGATGGGTGAGGGGGAAGAACTAGGCACCTCGCAACCCCGGAAAGACCACAGAAGCCGTGGCCATGAACATCGGGCTAGGGAATGTAGGGCAAGCTTAAAAACAATAAATAAAATAAAAAATATTGTACAATCCAATATACCCAATTTTATACCCTGTTGATCCAGAGGAAGGCAAAAAAACCCCAGCAGAGCATGCTCCAATTTGCTACAGCAGGGGAAAATATTCCTTCCTGATCCCCCAAGAGGCAATCGGATATTCCCTGGATCAACTTTACCTATAAATGTTAGTACCCAGTTATATTCTGTACATTTAGGAAAGTATCCAGGCCTTTCTTAAAGCAATCTACTGAGCTGGCCAGAACCACCTCTGGCGGGAGTCTATTGCGCATTTTCACAGCTCTTACTGTGAAGAAACCTTTGCGTATTTGGAGATGAAATCTCTTTTCCTCTAGACGTAAAGAGTGCCCCCCGTGTCCTCTGGGTTGACCATAAAGAGAATAACTCAACACCAAGTTCACTATATGGACCCCTTATATATTTGAACATGTTGATCATATCCCCCTTATTCTCCTCTTCTCAAGAGTGAATAAATTCGGTTCCTCTAATCTTTCCTCATAGCTGAGCTCCTCCATGCCTCTTATCAATTTGGTTGCCCTTCTGTGCACTTTCTCCAGTTCCCCAATATCCTTTTTGAGAACTGGTGCCCAAAACTGAACTGCGTATTCCAGATAAGGTCTTACTAATGATTTGAAGATTTGAACAGGGGCAAAATTATATCTCTGTCTCTCTAGAGTCCATACCTCTCTTAATACAAGAAAGGACTTTGCTTGCTTTGGAAACCGCAGCTTGGCATTGCATGCTATTATTGAGCTTATGATCTACCAAAACCCCCAGATCCTTCTCCACTACGGATTCCCCCAGTTGTACTCCCCCTAGCATGTATGATGCATGCATATTCTTATCCCCCAAGTGCATAACTTTACATTTCTCAACATTAAACCTCATCTGCACATAGTCACCCAATTAGACAGTGCATTGAGGTTGGCTTGTAAATTTGAGACATCCTGTAAGGACGTTATTCCACTGCATAGCTTGATGTGATCTGCAAAGACAGAAATGTTACTTTCGATCCCAGACCCAATATCATTTATAAAGATAATAAAAAGTAAGGGTCCCAGCACTGAACCTTGGGGTACACCACTGATAACCTTAGACCATTCAGAGTAAGAATCATTAACCACTACTCTCTGAATTCTGTCTTTAAGCTAGTTTTCTATCCATTTACAAACTGATATTTCCAAGCTTTTTTCCAGCAAGAACTCGTCTATGTGGTCTTTTATTAAACGCTCCAGTATCTTCTTGACTATAGAATTTAAACTAACAGGTCTATAGTTACTTGGTAAAGACTTTGATCCCTTTTTAAATATAGGCACCACGTTCGCCCTGCGCCAATCCAGTGGTACTATTCCCGTCATTAATGAGTTCCTAAAAATTAGATACAATGGCTTTGAACTTACAGAGCTCAATTCTTTTAGGATCCGTGGGTGGATGCTATCAGGTCCAGGCGCTTTATCCACCTTTATTCTGTCTAAATAATTCTGGACCATATCACTTTTGAGTCATTGTGGATCATTCGGGGCTGTGTCACTACCACCCCCATTATGGACATGAGCTCCCCCATGCTCTTTCGTATACACAGAGCTGAAGAAAGTATTTAATAAATTTGCCTTCTCTTTGTCCCCAATCACCCACTGTAGATTATTTTGTAAAGGGCCTACATGCTCAGACCTGGCCTTTTTACTATTAATATATTTGAAGAATTTTTGGGGTTTGTCCTACTATCTTTTGCAATATGTCGTTCGTTTTGAATGTTTGCATCCTTGATTTCCTTTTTACATATTCTGTTAAATTCTTTGTAACGTTTAAACGACACTAGTGTTCCTTCATTTTTATATTTTTTTAAAAGCTCTTTTCTTATTGTTTATAGCTTCTTTAACTTTGGCCGTGAGCCACATAGGTTTTGTTTTTAGCCTTTTAAACTTATTGCCCATGGCAATATACTTTGCAGTGAGGTCCCAAACAGTCTTTTTGAAGAATTCCCATTTCTGTTCTGTGTTTATCAATGCAAATATTCTCTCCCAGTCTAAATCCTGGAGAGCAGCCCTCATCCTTGGAAAATTTGCTCTCTTGAAGTTAAGTGTTTTTATCTTTCCCGTATGTATTTCTTGTTTACAGCTAACCTCAAATGAAATCATGTTATGATCACTGCTATCCAGGTGTTCCTTTATCTGGACATTAGTAATAAGCTCTGCATGGTTTGAGATTACCAGGTCCAACAGAGCTTCATTCCTAGTTGGGGCCTCAATAAACTGGACCATAAAATTGTCCTGTAATAGGTTTATACATGTTTGCCCTTTAACTGTCCCAGCAGTGCCATTACTCCAGTCAATTTCTGGGAAGTTAAAATCCCCCATTATTATCACTGTCCCTGCCCTTGCAGCCCTTTCCATCTGTGCAAGGAGCTGAGTCTCCACCTCCTCGTTAACATTGGGTGGTCTATAACAAACTCCAATGATTAACTTTGAACTACGCCCATCTATATGCAGTTCCACCCATAATGCTTCAGACTCATCACACTCTCCATCAACCAGGTCCTCTTTCACACTTGCTTTGACGTCACTTCTCACATAGAGACAGACCTCGCCACCTTTCCTTTTTACCCTGTCTCTCCGAAAAAGTGCATATCCAGGAATAATAATAGCCCAGTCATGTGAGGATTGAAGCCAAGTTTCCGCAATACCGATTACATCATAGTTCTCCTCATGCACCAGAGCTTCCAACTCACCTATTTTGCTTGGCAGACTTCTGGCATTGGTGTACAAACACTTTTTTTTTTTTTAATTAAAATGTTTTTATTTCCCCCCCAAAAAAAACATAATTATACAATTTTCCAATGCACAAACATTATGTCTTTTGTTCAGCACAATTATTATACATATTACTCACGTATGTGAAAGCCAGAAGTCACTAGTCAATTATAAAGACTGTTACAATGTGGCAATACAGTAGATCTTTTGGGGTATCAATATATCATGTCCTATTATACAGATTTGAAGAGAATGAGCTGTATGGTACAGGTCCAGTAGGGTGGTTCGTTAAAGAAGGAGATGTGCTCTGCAGTGCTACACACATGTGTCAGTTGTATTAAGCCAACGGTCCCAGACCTTATTATATTTTGCAGAGCACCCTCTATTAATGTAGACAAATTTCTTATAGGGCAATGTGTTATTAACCTCAGTTTTCCAGTCAGATAATCTAGGAGGAACCTGTCTCATCCAGAGTTTAGCAATAGTTTTCTGGGCAGAAAAAAGGGTCTCCTGCATGAAAGTTTATTTGTGTATTTGTCAGTGTCAGCATCTGGGAAAATACCCAGTAAGCATGGTTTGGGGTCTAGGGTTAGTGGAGATCCCATATTGTCATGAAGAAAATCTACCACTTGTTTCCAGAAGCCCTGTATGTAGGGGCAGGACCACAGGAGGTGGTAGAATGTGCCTGTTTTTTGACTACATAATAGACATGTGGAGGCTTATTCCCGGGTGAATTTCGCTATTCTTATTGGTGTGAGGTATGCGCGGTGTAGGATGTATGTTTGGGTCAATCTGTCAGATAGCTTGGATGAGACAGCTTTGCATGCGTCCAATGCTTCACTCCAGTCCTCGTCTTCCAGGATTCCTAGGTCTCCTTCCCATCTTGATATTATATTGTAAGCTATTTTAGTGGATGAGGGAGTATGAAGCATATTATAGAATGTTGATATTAATTTCTGGGGATCTACACTTTTGACTATGTCCATTATAGGATTACAAGTAGGGTTAGGTACTGATTCTGGAAACCGGAAGCGAATTGCATGTCGGACCGGTTGAAATCGTAAAAATATGCGATTCGAGAGTGCAAATTCTAGTTTTAATGTATCGAATGTCTTTAATGTGCCAGCAGTAAGTAAGTGTGATAGGTAGAAAATTCCACTTCTGCACCATGCTTCCGAGTCCGGTATAGTCAAGAATTTCTGTAGTGTCTTATTGTGCCAGATGGGAGAATAGTCCTTATGTGTAGGTATGTGTAGTTTGATGGAGGCCAGTCTCCATATCTTCCTATAGTGGCTTAATAGGGAATTGTGTTCCTCTGATTTAGTAGTACCTTCGGCGCCAGCTACTATAGCGCAGATGGGGTCATTTGTCAATTGGGCCCAGGTAGGGCATAGAAGCAAAGTAAATCTCTTTCTGTCAGTCTTATCTATATGGAACAGTTGGGATAGTTGGGACGCTAGGTAGTATAGAGCGAAGTCTGGTAGGGCCGTACCGGCCAGGTCAGTGGGGTTTTTAAGTAATTGCCATGCTAATTTATGTCTATTCTTCCCCCAGACAAAGGGTTTGAGAATTGCATCTATGATTTTGAAATATTTCAGTGGGAGATACACAGGGGTGTGCCATAAGATATATATAGAATTTTAGGGAGGAGTATCATTTTAATAAGGTTGACACGGCCCAATATCCCAAGAGGGAGACGCACCCATATTTGTGTTTTGGATTTGATCAGGGCAAACAATGGTTCCACATTGAGAGAGACGTAATCAGTCGGGGACCTAGTCACGCTCACACCCAAGTATTTAATACTATCCAAGCATTGTAGGGGCAATCGGGTCTGGAATTCAGTCTGGGGAGCAAAATCGAGTGGGAGAATTTGCGACTTCTCCCAATTAATTTTGAGCCCTGAAAATGAACCGAAGTGTTCAATAGTTCGTAAGGCTTCAGCCAGGGAGGGGCCTGAATCTGCTAGATACAGTAACGTGTCATCTGCATACATGCTTATTTTTTCTTCTAGGTCGCCCATGCGTAGGCCTTGTATCAATGGGTTACATCTGATGGATATGGCTAGTGGTTCCGTGGCTAAGGCATACAGTAGGGGGGAGAGAGGGCAGCCCTGCCTGTGCCTCTGGAAAGTTAAAAGGTGTCCGACTGCCACCCATTGGCCATTGGTGTACAAACACTTTAATGCATTATTACATTTTGCTCTGGTGTTTTTCATATCATTTTTAGTAGTACAAATGGCACTATAGTTTCCAATGGCTGTTTGCAACATGGGAAATTTCTTGTCACCTGCCATAACCCTACCCCCATCTATCCCCATTCCACCCTCCATTAATGTCTGACCCCTAACTGACCTGTCTGACCCCTAACTGACCTGTCTGCCCGATGTAATTCTAGTTCACCCTCCCCCTCAATCCTAGTTTAAATACTCCTCCAGCCTTCCCATAAACCTCTCCCTCAGCACAGCAGACCCCCTTCCATTCAAGTGCAAACCGTCTTTAGCATATAGGTTGCACCCCAATGAAAAGTCAGCCCAGTGCTCTAGAAACCCAAATCCCTCCTCCCTACACCAGGTTCTTAGCCATGCATTCAGCTCTCTAATCACTCCCTGCTTTTCCTGTGTTGCACATGGCACAGGTAATATTTCAGAGAATATCACCTTGGAGGTCCTTCCCTTCAACTTGCAGCCTAGTTCTTTAAATTGATTCTTAAGGCCTCCAGCTTCCATGTATACTGTCATTGGACCTACTTCGTTACAAAGCTAAAGCGGCACTCCAATCCTGCAAGAAGCTAGTACCATGTTTCCCTGATAATAAGACCTAGCGCTATTTTCCAGGAAGGCTGCAATTAAGCCCTACCCCAAAAATAAGCCCTAGTTTGAAGTGCTTGTGTGCTTTTTGCGGAAACACGGTACAATTCTCTGTTACGGCGGTGTGCTGTGTGTGTGTCTCTGATCTCCTGGCTGACGGCGAGGGATCTCGGCCCCCCTCCCTGCAGTGTTCAGAGCGGAGAACATAGCTTGGGGCTGGCCATGGAAACGCCGGGTCTCAGCAAGGGATCTCGGCTCCCCTCCCTGCAGTGTTCAGAGTGGAGAAGACAGCTCGGGCAGGCGATGGAAGTGCCAATATACGGTAAGGGTGTTTGCCCAGTTGTATTGCAGCAGCACCTTTTGCGTTATATAATCCTTTTACTGGTACCCTGTTTCCCCGAAAATAAGACCTAGCGTGAGTGTCAGTGATGGCTGCAATATAAGCCCAACCCCCCAAATAAGCCCTACCCTGAAAACAAGACCTACAAGGACTTTAACTAGGGGGGGGTAGGGCTTATATTGCAGCCATCACTGACAATCACGCTAGGTCTTATTTTCGGGGAAACAGGGTATGTTCATACTGGGGATTCCTGTATGGCAAGCCCTACCCGAGAATAAGCTCTAGTGTGTTTTTGGTGTCCAAAATGAATACAAGACCCGGGCTTATTTTTGGGGAAACACGGTATATTTGAGTCTGGTGACAAGTGTGGCAAAGGGCTAAGCAGGACTCTCAAAAAACCAATGTAAGGCTTCCTATATCCCATATAAAGGGGAAGGATGGATGAAAACTTTCCTTACCCAAGGATATCGCCCAAACGTTTGTGGAATTTTATTCTTCCCTATACATTCTCCCTTGTTCTCCCCCCTCTTCTTCCATAGAAGATTGCCTCTCTTCAGCACACCTATTGCGCCTCCCATTCCCAATACAAGGGGAGCTTGAGATCCCCCATCTCGTTTGAGGAACTGAGTGGGGCAGTGAAGTCCGCCAAACAAAGAAAAGCACCTGGCCCAGACGGATTTACCATACAGCACTACAAGACCCTCCTACCCCTGCTGGGCCCACATGTGGTGAAAGTGTTTAATGTCTACATTGTTTCCACTGGCCTCACTCTTAGCACATGTCTTGGTTACCCCAAAGGAAGGGAAAGATCCCTCTGTGGCAGTTACAGGCCAATTTCTTTGCTCGATGTGCAGCTGAAGCTTTTTACCAAAACAATTGCATCAGCTTCAGTCTTTACTACCCCAATTAGTCCACTTGGACCAAGTAGGCTTCATCCCATCTCACGAGGTAAGGGACAACACTGTTAAAGTGCTCAATTTGATCCACCTTGCCGATTAAACGGGTTTTCCCTGCGTGTTCCTCAACACCGATGCGGAGAAGGCATTTGATAGGATGAACTGGACCTTTATGGTTGCGGTCCTGAGACATATGGGGTTTGGGGAACAGCTGCTCCACTGGATCTCTAGTGTGTACTCTTTGCCACGGGCTGCAGTTAAGGCGAATGGGGTGTTCTCTGAGCCGTTTCCCATTTTTAACGGCACCCGACAAGGATGGACCCTGTCACGTACCTTAGCCGAGGCCAAGATGCTGAGCGAGGCTCCCCTTACGGCTGAGCACAGTATACCCCTGAAGGTGGTACAGTCTTATGCAGACGATTTGCTGTTTTCTTTGACCTACCCACATATCTCTTTGCCGAACCTCCTGGAAGGACTATATTAAATATGAAGCGATGGGAGTTGCCCTGCGCTCCCCTTTGCGTCACACCCTACAGCTCAACTATAGCTTTAAATGGTCTTTAGCATTGAAATACTTGGGCACACATCCCTCCAAATCTAGCGAATACATTTAAGTTGAACTTCCCACCTTTGCTCAGCGCAGTCCGTTCCCTTTTGGACAAATGGCATTGCATTCCTGGTTTAGCCGCTGTAACATCATCAAGATGAGTATCTTGTCAAAGTTCTTGTCTCTTCCAGACTTTACCTCCACCCCATAGCCTTCTTCCACCAAATCAAAACCCTCTTTACCAAGTTTATTTGGGCATACAAATGGCCTAGGATCTGTAGATGCCTTCTGACGTTACCTAACTCTATTGGGGGGGGGGGGGGGGTAGCCGTCCCGGACCCTTTCATATACTACCAAGCAGTTCACCTTGTCAGATTTCAGTTCACATTGACTGGTATAGCCACAAGGACCTTAAGCTTTGGGCGCACATAGAACAGCAGAGCAGCCCTATTTCCCTGAATAGGGCACCATAGTGTCACGCATCACCTACCAACTTCCCTCAAATCACATCTTACAGGAGGTCCTCTCTCTGAGTTGTTCATATGGCAAAAATATTGAGCACCAGCTGCCACTGTCTCCCAACAATTTACAGACTTTACTATTCTGCAGGATCCTGCCTTCTTCTTGCTCCACTGCTCACAAATACAAATTCAGACATAAAAAAAAATCTGTCCTTTGTCACTTGATTAATGCCGCCAAAACTTGTATCGCTCTGTGTTGAAAAGATCCTAATCGTCCTTCCATTGCCATGTGGCTTAATAGGGTTAGGAGTATCAATACCCTGGAAGACTTGGTACTTACCGCTCAAAATAGAAGAGAACGATACACGAAAACATAGAAATATTGGAACATGTTCGTATATTTGGACGAAGGGAAGTCCCTCCTGGAGGGCTGCTCTGGGGATTAAGACCCACCTGTCATTTTTACTGTTGCACTTGCGCATCACATCACCCTGGACCCTCCCTTTTTTTTTTTTTTTTTCCTCTCTTTCTCCCCCCACCCCCTCTTCCTCGCCTTTAGTTTCGGCACCCTCTGGGGTGAACCTATACCTCTGTAATTTAGCTTCCTTCTATTCACAACTGCTAAGTGTCCGCTTATGTAAACACGAGCACATGTTCATGATCAACACCTGATTATTGGAAGTGAGACATTTTTATTTGAGTATTATTGATGTCATACTAATTTGTTGCTGAGTGACTTTGCTCTATGCGGTCTTACCTGTTAATGTGGATTGTCCCTATGTTTGTTGTGACTTGGCAGCCCTAGTGCCTTTGTTATATTATATTCATTTTTTTTTTCCAATACTTTATTTAAAGAAAGCACACAGGAATACAGAAACCACAATCGTGATGTGTATAACAAGGAACAATTCCGTGAATAATAAGTCTACAGCACAAAAAGCTTCTGCATATAAAGATGTGAACATTTAAATGAGGCGCAGAGTAGAAACTTCAGGGTCTAGGAGGTCTCTGTACCCCGTGCGGCATTTTACATGGTATACACCGGATTACAAGATGAAAAATCGTAGCAGGCCCTGGGGGCCTCTCAGCAAGAATGAAACGAGGGTGTGAGGACAGGAGTCCCTGGTCAACCACTCCTTCCAAGCCTGGGGAGCCAGCATTATAGGCCCTCACTCTCTGGCATTTAATTAACCAGTTCCGCGTACTCCTTGGAGTAGACAAACTCGTGCCAATAAAATCATGTTTGAAGAAATTTCTCCCGAAGGCCCTTCTCTGTGGCCACCAAGTCCTCCATCACATTGACGGTGCCTGCGTCTGCTTTCAGTACAGCGGGATGCAAATTTGCCCAGCTGTGAGCAGGAGAGGCAGGATAGATTTCCTGAAAACCTTGCTCGGAATCTTGTGGTGATGCAGAAGGAAGAATGCAGGATCCCTCGGCAACTCCCAATTGGTGAACTTTTGAGCGATGCGGTGGATCTCCGTCCAATATGATTGCAGAAGGCGGCAGGACGAGAAGATGTGTAGAAGAGAGCCAGATTCATCCCCACATCTCCAGCAGAGATCCAAACACTGGGGGAACATTCTATGGATCTTCACCGGTGTATAGTACCACCGGGTCAACACCTTAAACCCAGCTTCCTGATGTTTAGCGCAGATCGAGGTTTTGTAAGAGAACAGAAGAATTCTGTCCATCTGTTTCCCTGTGAGTTGGAGCCCTAACTCCCGTTCCCATCTGGTGAAAACTGAATTTTGAAGTCTGGTGGTAAGGCCAACATCAATTGGTAGGCCTGAGAGACTGCATGCTGTATTGGTGATTGGTCCAGACGTAGTAATTCAAAGGCAGTAGGGCGTCTCTGAAAAAGGCTCAGGAGGAAGTAAAGAGCCAATAAAATGGGCTAGTTGTACCTCCTTCCCCCCTTTTTTTCCAAAAAGACAAGCTCACAAGAGCCGGATCTTCATTGATTTGCCATTTGGTCATCCATCGTCCATGGGCAATGTAATGACGGGCCTGCGATCGCTCCACCAATCTCAGTTCCCACAATCTAGAGTAGTAATTTCCAGAGCTGAAGGCGGTATTACCGACTATAGGGGTGAGTGGCGATGGTGTCACCATGACAGAAAAGCCGCTGGACGCCTTCAAACATATCCTCCGCGCCTCTCCCACCATGGGGTGATATAAAATCTGGTGAGGCAAATTTGTTAGGCACCATGGCACTGACTCCAGTGGTATCCCCGCTAGAACCTGCTCCACTTGTACCCATTGCTTAAGCGCGCCATGGCGACACCAATCCAGGACCCTCGTCATATGGCATGCCATAGGTTAGCATCTGGCAGGGCCATGCCCCCCGAAGCTTCGGTAGTCACAAAATAGATTAAGCCAGACGTTGAGGTTTCAGGGCCCAGAGGAAAGACACAAAAGCTTGGTTCACCGCCCTAAGGAAAGCACTCGGGATCCAAATGGGGAGGGTTTGGAAGTGGTACAGTGGTAGTGGAAGTGGTACAGCAGGCATAGCATTAATTTTCACTATGTTACACCTTCCGAACAAGCCATGCTGCCAGGATTGAAGTTCTTTTTTGATTGCTGCCAAAAGAGGGAAGTTGATTAAAAACACATCTTTCACCCTATTAGGTAAACAGATGTATTTGATATGCGCTGTGGCCCATCTGAAGGGAAAATCCACCCAAAGTAACGCAGACATCGCGACCAACATGGCTATGTTCAGTGCCTCTGATTTATGATGATTTACTCAGACGATAACCCTGCGTAAGTCTTTAGTTCCGAGAGCAAGTTTGGAACAGAGATCGGTGGGTTAGACAGAAAAGTAAAATCGTCTGTAAATGCAGCAATTTTAGGGGAAAGATTTGCATCCAAGGGGAAGCCAGGGATATCTGGATTGTTTCTTATTGTACAGAAAAAGGGTTCCAGGGTCAGAATGAATATCAAGGGGACAGGGGGCATCCCTGGCGTGACCCATTCGTTATCCCAAACGATGTTGAGATATGGCCATTAACCTTTACTTGAACAGATGGGCAAGAATGAATAGCCTGGACCAAGTGCATCATCCGCTGCTCCAAGCCGGTAAAGCGAAGGGTCTCCATCAGAAAGTTCCCATCCACCATATCAAATGTCTTCTCGGAGTTGGTTGAAAGGAGCAACAGGGGGATTTTGCGAGCCTCCGCCGCATAGATCAAGTTAAGCATCTTGGTTGTGTTGTCCCTGGCTTCTCTTGTAGGGACGAACCCAATATGGTCAAAATGAACCTGCTGTGGGATCAACGCTATCAAGCGCATTGATAATACTTTGGTGAATATTTTAAGATCCATATTTAGAAGGGAGATCGGCTGATAGTTTTGACAAAGTAGTGGATCCTTTTCCTCCTTAGGCAGCACAGTGATATGTGCCCAAAGTGTATCCTCCGGGGGAATAGTCCCTTCCATCGCAACATTATAGGCGGCAAGAAAATGTGAAGACAGGAGACCTCCAAAGGTCCTGTAGTATGAGGGAATACCCATCGGGGCCAAGGCCCTAATTTCATCTGAGCAGTCGCCAGAGTCGCTTCTTCATCCATCAGAGGCTCTTCTAGGGCGGCCAGGTCTTCTTCTGAAAGGCGTGGAAGTCCCGACTTCTGTATATATTCCTGAATGGCCCTCTGTTTGGAGGAATTCTCCATTTCAGACATAGGATTATAAAGAGCAGTGTAATATTTCCTAAAGATCTCTGCAATCTCCTCTGTAGTATGTGCTTTGGTGCAACCCTCATCCAAAAGTTCAGGGACAAACGTGCGAGCTTGCTGGCCTCTCAAAGCATGCGCCAGCAACTTCCCACACTTGTCGCTATGTTCACAAAACATACGCCAGCATTTAGCAATCGTGGCTTTGGCTCTGTCCAATGCCAATGAGCGCAATTGGTTCCGCAAGATCGTAAGCCAGGACCTTGTCTGCCAGTGATTGCCTATGGGTGGCCTCCAGGGTCCTAATCTTTTCCAAAAGATTGATAGTTTGCTGAGCTCTGGCCTTTTTGATTCATAAACCAAGCTTAATCATTATGACCCTAATATAGCTCTTATGTGCCTCCCACACCATCATTGGAGCGATATCCGAATTGGCGTTAGAAGAAACCTCCTCTAATACCAATGAGTTTGGATCAACTAATTGTTTAGCTTCCACATCCACTGTTTAGGAGTGGGGGACAGCAAGTCTATGTCTACAGAAACTGGAGCATGATCTGAAAAAGTGATTGGCCCAATGGAGGTGGATGTGACTTTGGACAGGAGAGACTGAGGCAAAAAGAAAAAGTCAATTCTGGTGTAGGAATTTTGGGGGTGGTGCGAGTAGAACGTGTAATCTCGTTGATTTGTGTGCAGTACCCGCCAGATATCTACAAGATGGAAGGCGTGAAAATACTTCAGGCGTTTTAACGTGGCATAGGAGATCTGAGAAGTACTCCTGGAAGCATCTAGGGTTGGATCCAGGGTGAAATTCATATCACCCCCACAAACCCCCCCAACTTTGCAAGAGCCGTTTCTAGATAGGCAATCTGATTCGTGTTTGAGGTAGAGGTTAACCAGAGTAACCAAGGAGCCTTCCAAGGTCCCCTTCACAAAAAGCGCCCTGCCCTCCTTATCACCCCACTGATCCTTGAATACCCAAGGAATCGAGCTACGTAAGATGCTAACTCTCTTGGACTTGGAATCAGGAAAACAACCTTGGTAAGCCATCGGGAAAAAGCGATCATGGAGTCTTGGTAGTTTCTCAGCATGAAAATCTGTTTCCTGAAGGAAGCAGACATGGGCCTTCATGTGTTTCAGATTAGCAAGCACCATGGAACGTTTCTCCAGAGTGTTCAACCCCTTCACATTGGAAGATACAATGCGAACAGGCTCTGTTTTACACGTATCCATATTGGAGGGTGACGGAGAAGTGGGAGGGTGGAGGAGTCAAAAAAAAAAAATTTTAAAATGGGGGAAGGGGAAGAAAGGAATAGAAAAGGAAAAGAGAAAAAGAAGTAGAAAGGACAACCAGAAGGCTTCCCGAAAAAAAAACAAAAAACGAATATGCCGTACGCATATAAGAGACCTAGTCTCAAAATACCCAGGCACTACCAAATAGCACTACCAGAAGGGCGTCACCCTATGTGGGGTAAGCAGTTGTATACATCAGAGGTCAGAGGCTCCCGATCCCGACCCAAGCCACATTATAACTAAACATCAGAAATATAAATAATGAATACTGAGTATGCCAAACAATATGGACCATGTAGGCCTGAGGTACACGTCCAGGGGCACAAAAAGAGGACAGTATGTATATCTTTGGCTCGTCGATGGATCACCATGAGAGAGATTGTGAGCACAACATAACATGTAAACAAAAAGGTTAAAGAATGCAAGCTCCCACAAGAGAGCCAACATAGCAGATTATCACATTCTGATCAGTGAGAGTCCACATAGTTTAGAAACTACATCCTGCGGAATGAAAAATAAACACTGACATGGACACAGTTATCAGCTATAGCAAAACCTATGCCCTCAAGCCACCGTTATAGCCCCACCCACCATATACATGCAGTAGAAAGAACCCCCACTATCAGGAGCAAACAACCCTGATCACAAAAAGCCCACCGCTCCATTCCCAGGGGGATTAGCAACCAGTTCAGTGTATAGCAGATGGGGTATAACAAATAAACCTGTCCCTCCATCTCAGGGTGTTTCTGCAAGCAGGTTCACTTGGTAAAGCCAAGAGGGGATCTCTGGGTACAGTCCCGTAGGTCATAACAAGAAAAGGGGGCGAGGGGAGTCTATGAGTGGTACTCAACAATAATAATCAGGCCAGATATTCGGAGCAAACTAAGTCCAATGTAATGCTTGGAACACTCACGGCCCGTCAATGACGGGATCACAGTTCAGGATCATTTATCCAAGCTAGGGCCCGATCACCCCTCCTTCTCCTCGAAGAGCAGTGTTGCAGTCCAGATCTGGGGTCCCGATTAACTGAGCAGGGATCCCTGCCGGGCACCAGGTGCAGCCAATCTGGTACAGGTACCGGTTCGGTGTGTAGGAAGGCAAATAGGCCCAGAAGGTCTGCATGGCGTCCAAGGAGAAAGGAAGAGCTGCCCTTGCAGACGGTCAATTGGAGAGGGAAGCCCCAGTGGTACATTAGCTCTAATTAGCGGTGTATTATCTCTAATAATGGCTTCACCATCGCTCTTCTCTGCAAGGTGTCCCTGGAAACATCTGGGAAGATGGATATCTTTGCGCCGTTGAGGTCAATTGGCCCCCTGAACCACGCAACACAGAGAACCTGTTCTTTCTGCCCATAGCGGTGCAGGCGGCAGATCACGTCGGGTGGGCAGTCCAGGTCTGTTGGCTTAGGCCCAAGTGTCCTGTGCACCCTGTTAAACTCCATGTTAGTGAAGGATTGCCAGGATTGTCTCCTGCAAGTTCTCTGAACCTGTCGCCTTCGGCAGCCCCCGGAGCCGCAGATTGTTTCTGTGACCTCGGTTCTGTAATTCCTCCAGGTGGAGCTGCAGCTTTGCTAGGCTGTCTTGGTGTGATGAGTGGCCCTGCTCTAGCTGAGCTACCCGCCATTCCAAAGCACTCACCACCGCCCCCCCCCCTAGATAGACGATCATCCAAGTGGTGTTCCGCTGAGCTGCTGGAAGTCCCATCTGTGCTGCTCCTCCACCTGCAGCACCAGCACTTCGATGTCGGATTTAGTTGGGTGTGCTCGGAGCAGGGCCCTGATGTCGCGTCATCTTCGATGTCTATGTGGAGGGTCCCGGGCTGCAGGAAGCGCCAAGTGAGGGATTCAAGATGGCCGGCACTTCTGCCAGCGAGCTGGGGAATAGAGATTGTGAGGGGGCCATGGTTGGGGAAGATGATCCTGTGAGCTGGCGAGCGCCACGTGGTTTAGCGCTGCGCACTGCGGTAGAAGAGCTGGACGTCTCCAGGAAGGAACGGCTGATGAGGGTCGTCGAAAAAGCCCTAGATGTTCCCCCGTTCCTCCTGCGCTTGTTGTAGCTCATGGCAGCCCAAAAGTATGCTGAACATAGGCATAACAGCCTAGCAGTGAGCGTCTTCATTCCGCCATGTCCCTGTTATATTATATTCTGATGGATACTTTATTTTTCTATACCAATAAGGAATTTGAAAAAATAAAATATAAATTGATAATGCTGGCAAGTATAAAACAGGACAATTCAAATCTCAAAATCATACAGCACAGCACAAAGGCTGGATAGTATCTTCAGGTAGACACTGGCATAGCTTGCCTGGGTGTACCCTTTTAGCCATATCCCACTCCTTGAGACATCAGTTTTTTTGCTAGTGTTCGAAAGTTATGGACATCTTCCCCCTCATGGGACTGTTCTGGTCAGACCAACCTGTTATTGTTCTATGAGGAAGTAAATGATAAATTGAATGGTGGAAGTCAAGTGGACATAGTTTGTCTCACTTTTGCTAAGGCATTTGATAATGTACCTCAAATATTTATTCTATAAAATAAGGTCTGTTAAAGTTACATAGTTAACAACGCAGTCCATCAAGTTCAATCAACAAGAAAACAATATTGAAAGCCTCCATATGCACAATCCCACACCCAAAGATGATCCAGAGGAAGGAAAAAAACCCCAATAAAGCATGATATAATAAGCTCCAGTGGGGAGAAAAAAAATTCCTTCCCTATCCCCTAGGAGGCAATCGGATATTCCCTCAAACAGCTACAACTGGTGTTATTACCATTTATATTTATATTATGCGCATTTAGGAATGCATCCAGGTCTTTTTAGAAACAATCTACTGAGCTAGCCAAAACCAGTTCTTGAGGGAGTCTATGCCACATTGTCACAGTTCTTGTTGTGAAAAAGCCTTTCCATAGGTGGAAGTAAAATTTATTTTCCTTCAGACATAAAGAGTGCCCCCTAGTCCTCTCTAATGGCCTGAAAGTGAAAAACTCTACCAAATAAACTAAATACAAGAGGAAACACTACTCCAGGTGAGATCAGTGTGAATGCTATGGTGCCAATGCATCCAGTGCAAGCAACAAGGCGCCAATCTGGTTTGTGGCTGGGAAATACAGGATCAAAAGAAAGTGGATGACCACACTCAAGGGTTGATGCATTCCAAACAGCTTTACTGCAACTCCTTAAAAACAAAAGATATCATGGTTCAACAAGCATGGAAACAGTTAATGCATTTCACACATGTGCCTACTCATAACTGAGCCCACAAACCATATATACACACATATATATATATATCTCAACTTAAAACAAGGGTCAACAATATCCTCCTTATGGAAAAAATATTCCAGAGCACCCTTTTTTTTAACAGCAAAAGGAGTGTTAGCTTCTCTGACACTGAACCCAAATATCTAGTGGACATGCTGGCTACCACTGGTTCGGATTTGGCACCTGAATAGTCTACAAGTGTAAAAATACAACAAAGAGATAGCACCACCTGCGGTTGCAAAAAACGGGGGTCAGAAAGGAAAGATCAAGAACAAGAGTGGACAGTACAGAGGTTCAAAAAGCACAAAAGGGGGCAAAAAAAGATGAAAATTCTCACAAAAACCCATACTGCATTCCCTCCGCACCCATCCACACTAGATGTAACCAATGTTCATAATGTTTCCAGCAGTACATTGACATCAGATGACTGAATTTTTGTCCTTAGACATTTTAACTTGTTTGAGACTATCTTTCCTAGATGTCAATACATTTTTGAGAAATATTATAGTTAGTAAGCATTATTTGTTTTAGATACAAATAGTGATACATTAGATGCTGAACAATCTTTGGATCAGAAACAAGGTGTATTTGGCAACATGGGCGTCCGCAGAACTTTTTTCAGGGGGGGGCATCATTTTAAGGTCACCCATGAACCACCCCTTTTCAACAATGTCATTATCATGGTCAGAGACTGCGGACATATTACAGATACACCCAGATACATTACACCCCCCATACACCCAGATACATTACACCCCCATACACACAGATTACACCCGGATACATTACATCCCCTATACATTACACACACAATCATTAGCATGGAGAACTCCCCTCCAATTAATTTCTATATTCCAAGCTTCAGATGACATTAGAGAGAATTAAATGGATTACTAACCCCAGAAAAGGTAGATGGAAGGCTCCAACAACAGCTGTACATGCCAGGCAGCTCAGATGAGGCTGGGGCCCCATATGGTGGGTGTTGTTGGGGCCTCTATTTAGAAGGGAGCACTGGGCCTCTCACACATGTCCAGGCAGAGCACACACAGCCGGCAGTCCGAGCCGAGGAGGAGGAGGAGGAGAGGAGGGAAGAGAAATCATTAGTGATCTGGTCAGGCTGAGCATTAGCAGACGCTGTATAGGCAGCAGGTTAAAGATGACAGGCAAGCTTTGGGAGAGCTTTGTATTTCCTGCCTCTGCCGCAAACACTATCACTCCCTGACACTCCATGTTGTGTATGTGACTCCTACCCCTGGGACATGCAGCGCGGCGCCCCCGACTGATTGTGTGCACTTGCCTATAGGTAGCACCAGTCCTGCAGGGGGGGGGGCTGGCAGTTGACCCCCCTTGCCCTTACCTGCGGACGCCCATGTTTGGCAAAACACATTGTTTGACCTCGCAGATCACTGTGCCGTTCAGGATCTTGAAGATTTAGCCTCTGAGGGTAATTTGTCCTCTGAATTGGGATTGGATACTGGGTCTTGTGAATTCAAAGTACAATCTGATTTTTACCCAGTTCAGTCCCCAGAACCCAGACAAACCCAAATGGACAACTTTCAAAAGCTCATTGAGCGGGATCCAACTAATCTGGCTATTAACACCACATCTTTTGGTGCACGTATTAATTGTGATAACCGCTTGCCGACCAGCTCACGCGGATATACGTATCGGCCTAAACTGAGGAAATAAAATGTTTTTTTATATATTTTTGGGGGTCATTTATTATAGCAAAAAGTAAAAAATAATGCTTTTTTTCAAAATTGTCGCTATTTTTGTTGTTTATAGCGCAAAAAATAAAAACCGCAGAGGTGATCAAATGCCACCAAAAGAAAGCTATGTTTGTGGGGAAGAAAGGACGTTGATTTTGTTTGGGAGCCACGTCCACGCAATTGTTGGTTAAAGCTCGCAGTGCCAAATCGCAAAAAACGCTCTGGTCTTTTGCCAGCCAAATGGTTCGGGGCTTAAGTGGATAATCTAACTAAACAAGAGAGAAGGCTCTAAAGAGTCTAAAACAGGATACATCTATAAATGTCCGCAATGCCGATAAGGTGGTATGGTAGTTGTCATGGATGCTGACAACTATAGAACAATGGCAGCGAGACAACTGTCCGATGCCACTACATACAAGTTCCTGACTACTCGTGGTTATTCTGTGATGTGGCCTGTTTATACTCCTGTATTGCACACAAATTAACCATTGAGGCACTGTCATTTCACTTACAACAGTTTACTGACTTTTTGCCTGAACATAAAAGTTTTATTTTGTAAGTACTTGATTATTTGCTCGCTTAAAACCATTTCATTTTTGATGGGATATACTAGCTTCAGTAATGTAGGCAAAAGTTTTTCGCAAACCTCTTGGTGGCGGGAACGCGACCACATTTGTGGTGGTAGTAATCCCTATAGATCACATATCAAGCTCTACCTATTGATAACTTGATCGTTATCTGCCACTGTGACATAGGTGGTTTGGACATATTCCTGTCATACTTGAATGGAAATCTCTGCAAATTTAAGTTTACTGGTTCCATGCATAATACAGAGGTTTCCTGTTTGGATGTCAATTTCACAAGTGAACATGGTCCAGTAACCACTCGTCTTTATCGGGGTCTAAGGTCTCCTTATTCACTTACCGCTTCTATGCACTCAGTAATTAGGACATGGTTGGTGACTCAGGGGTTGAGGCTGTCTAGTCCAAATAGGTTTTCCCCTAATCTACCTTTGTAGAGAAACCTCAACCTACCACATTTCTTTGAATATCCAGATCCGGTGGTCCGGACTAAATATGGTATTAAGATTCTGCATCATATTGTACTAAATGGCTATTTGATGGCATTCAGTGAATTAAAACTCCGTTATGACTTACCCAACTCACACTTTTTTTAGATAAATCCAACTGAAACATGCCTTTGCTCTCAGTTTGGCAGGAAACCTCTTGACCTTGAACCTAGTGACCTGGAACTATTGACACGCAGTGACTCCTTAAATAAACCAGTCTCTAGTTTATATAAAGACCTCTTTCAGGAGATCACTGCATTAATGGAGCCCTACAGACTGGCTTGGGAGACGGTGGCCCCAGGGCTGGACACAAATGACTGGGATGACATGTGGGGGACTGAATTTCAGTACCTAGTCTCTACTAGAGACAGTCTGATCCACTATAAATTCTTATATAGAATATATCTTACCCCAGCCCACTTGGTTAGGATGTTTGGGAGTCAACATTCTTTTTGCTGGAGGTGCTCTGAAACCCTTGCAAACTTCATTCACATATTTTGGGATTGCCCCCATGATAAACCCTACTGGCAAGCTATAGCACAATGTATTCAGTCAGTCACTTCCATCTCGATTCCCCTGTCAATTGAAGTGTGCTTGTTACATTTGGAGCATTTGGCCACTACTAGAGCTATACGGACTCTTCTCACTCTCCTGCTATTCTTTGCCAAAAAGTGGATTATCCTCTTCTGGAAGAGTTCTTCTACCCAAACACTGGCATCCTGGAAATCACTAATCAATAAAGCAGTGCCTTTTTACAAGAAAACTTACCTGAGCAGGGGGCTTTTGACCAAATTCGACAAGATCTGGGGTGGCTGGATGGCATCTGTAGTTACGGTATCAGATTAACCTATTGCCTACTTTATCAATGGCCCTTGGTATGAGATCAGTGTTACCAACCTAATAAATTGAAATTTATGGACACGACACCCAAAATTTACTGGCACAGCCAAGTTTTTACTGGCATTTCAAAAGTTACAAAAATTACAGTTTTAAGTGCAAATGTCAGTATTCAGGCTACAAACAAATACACTATGCAATGAGCAATATGATTTAAGGTAGATATTAAAGCAAAAAGCATATTTCTAATTTTATTTTCAATTTAGTAAGTAAGTGGCTCAGGGGCAGGAAATTAGAATGGACAGGCACACACACATGAAATTGAGCAGCGTGCAGCAGCACAGATCACCAACTCATCCCCTCCTGAGTCACAGTGATAGTCTTTCTCCATGCCAGGTGGTCTCTTCAGTCCCTTCCAGTCCAAACAGCACTGACAGTCCAACTCCCGGCTTGCCTTGCTCCTGTCCCACAGACCTGCACATGAGGCTCTGGTCATTCCGCTCAACTCCCTTGCACCATGACATCACATGACATGCTCAGGCACCACCTCCGCCAGACCCACCCCCTGCCTGTACCACCCAAACACACCGTAGCAGGCACTTGGATGATCTCGGCCGCCTCCAGACTCGAGGTGCGCATGCACAGTTCCGAGCAAAGTGTCATAACCATGTTTTTTTACTGGCAACCTTTTCCTCTTACTGGGATTTACTGGCAGGAGAAAAGTGCCAGTTTTTTTCTGGCTGCCAGTAAAAATACAGATGGTTGGCAATACTGTATGAGGTGCAAAGACAGGAGGGGATTGTTTCTGGAGTGATGGGCAGTTACAAAATGTACCCATGTTACAATAAAGTTTCCCTAGGCTGTTAGAATTCTGGGTCTTAGTTTCCTCTGATTGGGGGGGAGGTTGGGGGGCTGAACTGCAAGTATTATCCTGTAGGATTGCACATGGTGTCTATGAGCTTAATATGTACCCACTTTTGGTGGGAGGGTCGGGACTGTGTATATCTGTTTCGGCAAGTAATGTATAGTTTTTCTTTTTTTTTCTTTTCTGTCTTGTTGATGCGCACTGGACTTCTACTGTAACCAGTGGCTGATTTCTGCAATTGCGGCTGTTGTACGTATACTATAAAACTATACAAATTAATAAAAAGTATTTTGCAAAAAAAAAACACTAGTCTCTACAGAAAACCGCTGGCTAACAGTTTTTGATGGTGCAAGCTTCCCATTCTAAACACATGAAGAAAAGCATTCCGGTGGAGCAAGTCGCTTTCACCGTATTTGCAGTAATGCTACCAATTTTAAGTATGAGGCTTCTTTGCTTCATCAGTGGTTCCATGAGCGTGGCTATCCCACTTGAGTCATAAATAGAGCCTACAATATTGCTAAAAGCAAAGACAGGACAGCTTTGTTACAGGGCTCCAAGAAAGGCCATCTGGAAAGGAATAACAAACCTACTTTTGACATATCTTTCAGTTTGGAATTTAAACAAATAGGAAGAATTGTCGAGAGGTATTTGCCTATTCTTTTCAATGACCAGGCATCTTCGGACATCGTGAGTGGTGGTATCATTGCCGTCTCCAAAAAGGGCCCCCACCTTGGGTAATTTCCTGTTTCTTATTTTTTTAATCCAGTTGTGTCACAGTCTACCACCTGATTACATTTTAAAGGCAATTATAGCTGTGGGACCTGGGAGTTGCCAATGCTGTTCCCACATACTGCAAGGAGACACATTTCGGTCCACAATTAATTATAGATACTTTAAACTTTATAAGTTTCTAGATTGCAACACCAGGTATGTTATTGTCAGGAGCGTGTGCGCTCCTGCTCCATCATAGCTGCTGGTTCCTGCATCCTGGTTTTGGCTGTGGCATTCTCCTTGTCTGTCTGTCCACCTGCAAGGTGATCGATTATGGCCAGACTCTGGATGGAGACCAAGCCTTTTATAAGCTAGCCAAGCCTGCAGTCTCATGCTTGTGATAGCGTGTGTAAATACCTCCCTGTTTGTCTGCCCTGCTCTGCTTGATTGAGGTCATACACAGTGACATCCAGATCGGATATCCACTATTTTCTGAACTCTACCTGCCTTTTACCTGGACTGTCATTGAACCACTCTGCCTGTCTGCCAACCACAAGTACCTGTTTGCTTTGCTCAGTTTACTCATGCCTTGGCGTGGTAGCCAGGCACTATAGTAGTGTGTAAGTCCTGGGGGCAACTGAGTAGCGGTAGGCCTGCTTGCCTCATGGTAAAGAGGGCTGCTATATGTGAAAAACAGTAGCCAGCTATAGTATCTGACCACCTGCGTTAGGGGTAAGCGTGACAGTTATTTATCAAATTGCCTGTGGTGTCTGCTCAATACAGTATGTGGGACGCACAACTAGGAGGCTTACAGATCGTTTGCATGATCAGGTATCAGCAAAAATAAATATGCTAGCATAGCTAAACATTTTAACAGCTGTTACGGGGGGGGGGGATACACCTCAGCAGTCCTTATACAAGTGATTGAAAAGGTGAGGACTACCAAGAGAGGATGGAGTGGATTTGTTCAGGCTTTTACGCAGGAGAGAGGTGCGCTGGATTTTCCAGCTTCAGACTCGTCAGCCAAATGGTCTACTACAATTGGGATGCCATTCATTTTTACGAATAACCCCTCTCTTCTGCATAAATATATATATATTTTTTTATTTGATTCCCGTGTATCTTTTGCTGGTTAATGTTTGGTGTGTAGCACACCCCCTCCTTTTCCTCCTTGTGTTTTTTTGATGCATGCTTCAAAATATTGATATGATTTATAGCCGTTTTTACTTTTTTTTTTTTTTTTTGAAAAATTCTGTTTATTTCTTGTTTTGAAAGACATAGAAATACAACATTTGGACGTGTCATTTGGACACCATCCATACCTGGTCAACATGACCATATCCCTATCTAACAGAGGCCTACTAACTAAACATAGTCCCCTCCCCCAACTCCCCCCCCCCCCCCCCCGAACCACAGCTCGACATAAAACGGATCTTCAGTTTTCTACCTTTTCTAGATTAAGAATTTGTGCTTACATTTTTAAATACGTATACTAGTGATAATTTCAACAGGCGTCCCCCTAGTCAAAATCCCCATTTTGCGTATTTCCGCCAAGGGACATGTTATATATAGTACTTCTATATCTATTCAATACTCTCTTCCACTACCCCACCGTGTTGTTAGAATTAAACCACGATTGCCATACCCTATCAAATTTTTTCCTACACCCCCTGGATTCATAAGTAGCTTTGTAAAAGGGTAGCATGGAGTTCACTTGGCTTTTCCAGGAGGAGATACTCGGTGCCTCTGGTCTTTTCCATGCCAGTAAGATAGCCTTCCTGCCATAAAAAAACAGAACATTCAGCATTGTGCGCATGGCCCGTGTGGGTACTACCTCATCTACCAGTCCAAGCAGGCAAACCCTGACTGTCAATGGGATCGGTGTTGATATTAATTCCGCTATGCAGGTTGTGATATCAGTCCAGAATCTTTGAATCTGGGGGCATTGCCAAAAGATGTGGTTGGCATCTGCAGGTGAGTGAGAGCATCTCCAACACTCTGCCGAGGCTGTGGGAAAAATCTTTTTTAGTCTAGCTGGTGTGTAATAGCTTCTGTGTAAAAACTTGAACTGAATTAACCTGTCCCTTGCAGACACCAGATGTTTGAATGGTTGAGTCCATAGATCATCCCAGTCCTCACCTTGTATATCTGGAACCTCCACCTCCCACTTTTCCCTGCATCTGGTAATTGCCAGTGGGGTTACTTTGAATAGTTCTTTATATGTGTTTGAAAGGGGTTTTGTCAGGTACTCATCGGCTAGCAGCGTTTCCAGAGACGAGGGCAGAGATTCCACCTTCCTCTCTCCAAACTGCGTCTGAAAAGCGTGTCTAACTTGTAAAAAAACGAAACAAGTATGAGTTGGGGAGGTCGTGTCTCGACTGCATTTGGGAGAAGGTCAGTAATTCACCAAAGGTTGTTATGTCTTTTAATGTCTTGATTCCTCTACTAGCCCAGATCATAGGATCTGGCAAGTTGTAAAATTGGGGTAAAGTCGGGTTCATCCAAATAGGAGTTGAAGGTGACACCCCCCCATAGCTAGGGCACGCCAGTTTTACTGCTGTCTCCCAGGCCTTAATAGTGGCTTTCATTGTTAGCGTTAGGGGCAACTCTGACCTGGTACCCCTAAACAAAGCAAAACGCAGACTGTCGTAGGATCCCAGGTGAGCCGCCTCCAAGACTGTAGCCGCATCTCCATCATCTGTTACCAACCACCTGTGTGCGAACACCATCTGCCCCGCTATGTAGTACTTGTGCCAATCAGGCAGTGCCAATCCCCCTTGCTCCCCCGGTTTTGGAAGTACTTTGAGTCCTATTCTGGGAGCCTTAGGAGCCCAAATGAAAGATGAGACAATACTGTCTAGCTTCTGGAAAAATGACCGTGGTATCCAGACAGGTGCATGTCTTAAGAAATATAGTACAACCGGTAAAAATTTCATTTTTAGTAAACTGATGCGCCCTATTAAGGATAACGGAAGTTTTGTCCAAGTTTGTACTTTTTGCTTCAATAGCGTTATCAGGGGCAGTAAATTAAGTAGCATATAGTCTTGAACGTTTGGGGTGATCTGTACCCCCAGGTATTTAAGGGACGTGACCCATTGTAGCGGTAAGTGGGGATCTGCTCTTTCCTTGGCCCCTGAGTCTATTGGCAGGATGGATGATTTTCCCCAATTTACTTTTAGACCCGAGAAGGTTGCAAAATGATTTATGATTTCTAGTGCCGCTCTTAAGGAATCTCCCGGATCATCAAGGAATAATAGTAAATCATCTGCGTATAGTGCCAGAGTCTCTTCTATTGTACCCACTCGTATGGATCTAATTGATGGAGAGGATCTAAGTGCTACCACCAGTGGCTCCAGGGCAAGGGCGAACAGGAAAGGGGACAGCGGGCAGCCTTGCCTGGTTCCCCTACCCACTTCAAAGAAATCCGAGGTGGACGTTCCTAGTCGGACCGCCACTTTCGGACGTCTATAGAGCATGGCCACCCATTTCCTAAAACTTGGGCCGAAACCCATAAACTCCAAGACCTTAAACATGAATGACCAATCTACAGAGTCGAAGGCCTTTTCAAAATCAATAGAGACCACCACTCTAGTGTTGGAAGCCCCTGACTGTATTTGTAAGTGAGTGAACAGTCTCCTTAAGTTAGTGTCTGTTGATTTCCCCGGCATAAACCCTGTTTGATCTATGTTAATAATAGAGGGGAGTACTTCCGCCAGTCTGATGGCCAAAATCTTTGTTAAAATTTTTAAGTCTGTATTCAACAGAGCTATCGGCCGGTACGATGCACATTCCTTTGGGTCTTTCCCTGGTTTTAGTAGAAGAACCATGTAAGCCTCTAACAGAGTCCGGCAGGGCATCATGTTTGTGGCAGTATTCTAAAAGTAAGTTAAGTCTGGGGGCCAAGACTTCCACGTTAGCCTTATAAAAATCAATTGGGAACCCATCTGGCCCAGGGGCCTTGTTCTGAGGGAAAGTGAAAATTGCTGTCTGAATTTCTTTCACTGTAATTTTAGCCTCTAAATTGTCCATGTCGGTCTCTGATAATTTTGGTAATGTTAGGTCTCCTAAAAGGGAGTCCAATTCAGTTGAGTCATAGGAAGGAATAGGTGAGTATAGAGAAGAATAAAACTTAATAAATTCCTGCATGATACTTTCTGGTTTGTTTAGCAAGTTTCCCCTCTGGTCTTTTATGACTGGGATGTTGGTTAACGGGTGATAATCAGCAACCAACATTGCTAACAGTTTCCCGTTCTTATCCCCCTCCGCAAAGACTGTGTGGTTCCTCTTTGTCATGTCGGCTCGGGCTTGGCTCGTAAAGTGTATGGATAAGGAGCGTCTCGCCTCCAGTAGGGCGTCATACGAGGCCCTCGTGGAAGACTCCGCATGGGCCCTGGCACATTCCCTTTCCCTCTGTTGAAGGAGCTCCGTTTCTTCCCTGTCCTGCTTTCGTGCTGTTTTTATAGCAGATATGTATTCTCCCCTTGTCACTGCCTTAAAAGCATCCCATACTATATGAGGATTTGCTGTGTCGACATTGGATGACCAATAAGACTGGATGGCCTCCGTCACTTGGACGGAGACCTGCTCGTCCTGTATCCATCCAGGGGCGAGACGCCAGCATCTTCCCTTTGCTTCCGCAGTAAATGATAGGGTAACCGCAAGGGGGTTGTGATCTGTCAGACCACCAGCCATATATACGATATCTTTTATATAAGGTAGTAGTAGATTATTCCCAAATGCCAAATCTATCCTTGCAGAAGACCTATGAGCCGTTGACACATGTGAGAAACATTTATCATCTGGGTGCTTCCATCGCCACTGCTCCGTAAGCTCCGCTACAGTCCTCCAACCATTTAAGTCAGCCGAACCCCCCCTAGCCGGGTTGGAGGCGTCCAACACCGCATCCAAAATGGCATTGAAATCCCCCAACACAGCCACAGGGAGGTGAGCATATGGCGCCAGTTTCGTCAAGAGGTCATATAGCATCTTGACCCGAAAGGGCGGAGGCATATACACGTTCACTAGTATGATAGTTTTGTGACAGATTTCTATAACTATAGCCACATATCTGCCTTCTGGGTCAGTAAACACATGATGGATTGTGCACGGTATAGATTTGGAAACTAGAATAGAAACACCTCTAGCAAATGTGGAGTATGTTGAATGTATGGCTTTTTGAACCCATGGTTTACGTAGTGAAAGTATTCTACTGCCATCCATATGTGTCTCCTGTAGAAGTATGATATGCGGCCGGATCTGTTTGAGGTATTGGAATACTGAGGCCCTCTTAAGTTTGTGGTTAAGGCCTCGAACATTCCAAGACACAATCCTAATATCATCCACCATTACAACTTTTATTGTCAAATGTTGGCCAGAGCAACGTCCGCCAAGGGGGACTAGCCCCAATTGAAATATCCAGCATATCTGTGAGGAAAACATACTTATAATAATAACCCCTAAGTCGAGCTGTGGCCCTAGAACATCCCACCCTTGCTTTTATACCAGCAACCAACCAAACCATACCGGTACATAGCTTGATCCCTGAACAAAACAACAGCAACAAAAAAATTGCGGTGAATTCCCGCCGCAGTAATCGAAAGTTCGGCAGTTCCTTTTGTAGTCCATGTCCCCTCCACTAGCTCCTGTCAGAAGAAGTGGATGTGCTTATGATATTACATAAGACACTGATTAAGTGAAATTCTCAGGTAATATGTAGACAGAGAAGAGAAAAATCATAAATAAATCAAGGAGAGCTTAAAAAAAACAAAATAGAAAATAAAGAACAGGATTATGATCCCCGTGATAACACAAAAAACCCTCGTTGGCCATTGCCACGGTCTGCAGTGTGTGAGGAGAGGGTGTCGGTCATACCACCAAAATTGTATCCTGGATATTGAGACTTTCCTCATGTATTGTAGGGCTCTTAGACAGTGAGGGCTGGGATTCTCTTGCCCCTTCATGGGAGGAGAAAATTTTCCCCCTCACAAAAAAAGAAAAAAAAAAAAAAAAAAACCCAAAAAAACAAGCAGCCAAAAAAGCAAAAAGAACAAAAACTAAGTTTACCGTAAGGCATCTCCTCTTCACTTGCCTGCCAGCATGTCGTTTGTTAAGACTTTAGAGCTCTTTATCCATCCATTCAGAGGCTTCCTCTGGGTGTTCAAAAAATTTCACCGACCCTTTATGTTGTATTCTGAGCTTGCTGGGATACATCATGCTGTATTTGACTTCCTTCTCTCTCAGGCGTCTACGAACTTCAGTAAACGATCGTCGTTTCTGCTGTGTCGCTGCAGAGAAATCTGGGAACAGCATCACTCTTTCATTTTCATGTCGGAGCTCTTGTATTTTCCTGGCTTGAGACAGAATCATGTCACGATCTCGGTAATTCAAGAAGCGAACCAAAAAAGGTCTAGGGTATGCTCCTGGGGGTCTGCGGCCTGCTGGAACTCTGTGAGCTCGCTCGACTACGTAGGTAGGAGGCATATCCTGCAGGGACAGAAGTTGCTTGAAAAGCCGTTCCGCAAATTGGGCAGGTTTGTCTCCTTCAGCTCCCTCTGGAAGTCCCACCACGCGGATGTTGTTCCTCCTCTGGCGGTCTTCTGCGTCAATGGCTTTGCTTTGTAGTGACCTAACTTGGTCTCTTAGCTCAGCTATTTGAGCACCATGATCATGAGAGGTATCTTCTATCTCAGAGACACGTGTCTCCACTGTGGTCATCCTGCCTCTGAACTTATCCAGGTCGTGTCTTATTAGGTTACATTCAGAGGAGAGGTGATCTATGCGCCCCATGAGTTCTGCTTTGCTAGCACCTATCGCCTCTAATATTGGCCTGGTGATCGCTTCTATGTCCACTGATTTTGCCAGTGCATTCTCTAATGTTTCTCCCCCTGTATCTTTAGCCTGTGCCATCTTACCAGCAGCCGTCTTGGCGCGCTGTTCCTTCGGCGGAGAAGACAAGATGGCGGGGGCGGGGCTAGGCACCGTTTCCTTTATGGAGCGAGACTGTCTCTGATCCGACTGTGCCTTAGCAGACTTCTTTGCGGTAGAGGATGGCATCACTAGATTCAGCGTTCTCTCCTCTATCCAGTGGTAAGCTCGGCAGGTTGCTGTGAACACTCCACTGCCGCGGATTTCATACAGGAGAGACGGAGCTGTGAAGGGAGGCTTGCTGCCGCGATCACATCCGGCCGGAAGTCATAGCCGTTTTTACTTAATATATCAAACCACTTGGAGGGGGGCGGGTAATCCTTTTTATGTGGGTGTGCTTGCTAGTTTGTCCTTTTTGTTTTTATTTGTTTCCATTTACATGATCTCACTGATTACTTAGTATGGTGATTTTATTACATTATAATACTCCATACGGATCTATATATGCATGTTTGTTTTGTCTTGCATTATAGTTTTGTTTTTTATTTTAATTTTTTTTAATGTTCCTTCAAAACTCGGGTCTGCTTTTCACCTTGTGAGCAAAACGGAGAATCCGGTCTTTTTGGGACTGGACTGCATTAATGATATCTGTAGATCATCCCCCCATTTCCATAAGAAAGTATGGTTTCATGGTTGTGTTTTGAGGTCAGCATAGAGTAAGACAAATATAAGAAATGTCTTACATGGGTTCTGATCTTTAATCAACAGATTTATCTGAAAATATAGAAGCCCTCGTATTTCTTATAAGACATTGGCAAGACCTAAACGAACCAGGGGCTTGTATCTTCCAGATTTTGAGAAATACCATGAAGCTGCAGTATTGCGGAGAATAATGGATTGGGTACATGGTGCGTCCCAAAAAGAAAAAATGGGTGCAGCTGGAGGGAGAATTAAGCAGTGTATTCCTGGGACAGAAAATCTGGCTGCCAAAACAACATAGAGACTTATGCAGTGTACACACGGTCAGACTTTTCGACCAGACTTGTCCAACGGATGCCGATGGACCAAATCCGGCGAACTATCCGATCGTATGTGGGCTTCACCGGACTTTTCCAGTCGCAAACCTGACGGACTTTAGATTTGGAACATGCTTCAAATCTTTACGTCGTTACTCACCAGACCCAGAAATCCGCTTGTCTGTATGCTAGTCTGATGGACAAAAACCGACGCTAGGGCAGCTATTGGCTACTGGCTATCAACTTCCTTATTTTAGTACGGTGTACGTCATCACATACAAATCCGTCGGACTTTGGTGTGATCATGTGTAGGCAAGTCCGTTCGTTAAAAATTCAGTCGGAAGTCCATCAAAAGTCCGTCGAAAGTCCGCTGGAAAGTCTGTCGGACCAGTCCAATCGAAAAGTCCGCTCGTGTGAACGCGGCATTAGCCAGGGATCTACCCTCAATTACGAAGGAGACCCTTAGATGTTGGGATAACCTATTTAAAAACATGACCTGATTATGTCCATTCTACATCAATGAACATCACGGTAAAATAAATGTATAGACATTCCACCTCCCCTCAGTGCAGACCCCCCTCAGTATAGACACTCCCCCTCCCATCATTGCAGACCCCCCTCAGTATAGACACTCCCTCCTCAGTATAGACACTCCCCCTCCTCTCAGTTCAGACACCCTTAGTATAGATACTCGCCCTCCCCTCAGTGCAGACCCCCCTCAGTATAGACACTCGCCCTCCCGTAAATGCAGACCCCCCTCAGTATAGACACCCCCCTCCCCTCAGTGCAGACCCCCCTCAGTATAGACACTCCCCCCTCATTAAAGACACCCCCCTCAGTGCAGACCCCCCCAGTATAGACACCCCCTCTGCCCTCCCATAGTGACCCCCCTCGCACATGTCCATATACATTACATATAATAGAGTATACAGACCTCAGAACGTGGACAGATACACACAGCGGTGTGTGTCCCTCAGCTCCTCCTCTTTGGATGTAAAAAGAGAGGCGGTGGAGGCGGCTTCGTTCCTCTCCGCTGAGGGACACAGCCGCAAGATCAGAGAGGAGCAGGGCAGCGGGCGGAGTTAGTGGTGCCGCTACCCGCGGGTGTCACCCGGGTGCGGCCCGCACCCCCCGCCCTCCCCTAGCGACACCACTGTTAATAGCTATTTCAGATAGTGGCTTATTTTGGTGACAAAAATGAATTTCTCAAAATCGGTCCTGTCCAATTAGATTGTGGAACTGTGGATTTTTCACACTATAAAGGAATTGAGGAGTGCCTAGAAACAGTATCAAAGGGTTTGGGGATGTAGAGGAGTTTGTGTTTTTGGAAGAGTCTTAAATACAGTAATTAATGGTAGCCCCTATAAGTGGGCGACCAAGTATATCTCTGGAAAATGTGGTTGGGATATCTGTGCTTGATGGGAAAGGGAAGAAAGGATAGTTCTAGGGCAATCCAGAGTTTTTTTTTTTTTTGTGCGCACCAGTCTAGTAGTCTAATAAGAGGGTCTGACAAAGAAAACTATGAATGGGTGTGCCACATCCCAATAGGTTATAGAAAAAAGAGGAATACCCCTGGGGTGGGACTTTTAGAGCACTACCACAATAAGAAAACGGTTTATATAAATGTAGAAATATTATTCCAAAAGAAAACACATATCAAAAGAAAAATGTATATGATAATTGTACATACAGTATCTCACAAAAGTCAGTATACCCCTCACATTTGTAAATATTGTATTATATCTTTTCATGTGACACTGAAGAAATGACACTTTGCTACAATGTAAAGCAGTGAGTGTACAGCTTGTATAACAGTAAATTTGCTGTCCCCTCAAAATAACTCAAAACACAGCCATTAACCACTTGCCGGCCGCCGCACGCTGATGTACGTCCAAAGTTTGGCGACGGATATCGTTGTTATGGCAGCACCCAGCTGCCATAACCCCGGTATCCCCATTTTCGTGCGGCGGACGGCTTTCAGATAAAAGTGGTCTCTGCGGCGGATTCGCCGCAAGATCACTTTTATCGGTGGCGGGAGAGGGACCCCCCTCCCGCTGCGATCAGGTGCCCTCTGCCGCTTACCGGAGCCGTCAGTAGTGGCGGAGGCAACTGCGTCTGTCTCTCTACTGTGCCTGGAGACGAGTGAGGCTAAGATGGTGCCCACTCATCTCCATGACACTGCTGGGCGTAAGCGGCGTCAAAACGTCACTTCCGCCCATACGTCTTAAAGGCACATTTTTTTCAATGTCATTTTTTTTAAATGACTTTTTTTTTTTCCTTTTGAATTACATTTTAGTGTAAATATGAGATCTGAGGTCTTTTTGAACCCAGATCTCATATTTAAGAGGTCCTGTCATGCTTTTTTCTATTACAAGAATGTTTACATTTCTTGTAATAGGAATAAAAGTGACACAATTTTTTTTTTAAACAGTGTAAAAATAAATAAAATCATGTAAAATAAATAATAAAAATAAATTTTTTTTTTTTTAAAAACCCCCATCCCGACGAGCTCGCGCGCAAAAGTGAACGCATACATGAGTAGTGCCCGCATATGAGTCAAACCACACATGTGAGGTATCGCTGCAATCGTTAGAGCGAGAGCAATAATTCTAGCCCTAGTCCTCCTCTGTAACGCAAAACATGCAACCTGTAGAATTTTTTAAACGTCGCCTATATTTTTGAGGGTAAAAGTTTGATGCCATTCCACGAGCGGGCGCAATTTTGAAGCGTGACATGTTGGGTATTAATTTACTCGGCGTAACATTATCTTTCACAATATAAAAAAAAAATTGGGCTAACTTTACTGTTAATTTTTTCCAAAAAAAAGCACGCTTGTAAGACCGCTGCGCAAATACGGTGTGAAAAAAAGTATTGCAATGACCGCCATTCACACCTGAGTCTTTGTAACACTAACGAGTCACATGACACCGGGGAGGGAAAATAGCTAATTGGGCCCAATTTGGACATTTTCACTTAGGGGTGTACTCACTTTTGTTGCCAGCGGTTTAGACATTAATGGCTGTGTGTTGAGGTTTTTTGAGGGGACAGAAAATTTACACTGTTATACAAGCTGTACACTCACTACATTACATTGTAGCAAAGTGTCATTTCTTCAGCGTTGTCAAATGAAAAGCTATAATAAAATATTTACAAAAATGTGAGGGGTGTACTCACTTATGTGAGATACTGTAAATATAGATGTGGATACATATAAAAAACGTCAGTGAGGAATACACGTCTCCCTGAACCAGACACGTTTCGGAAAAATCCTTTCCTTCATCAGGGTTCTTATGGAGAAATTTTTATCTGAAGAGTTCAGAATACAAAATGATTAGTAATTAATATAACTACAACCAGATTATACCATGAACATTTCCGCAGATATGGTTCACTTACATTTTATTCATTCCGAAACACGTCTGGTTCAGGGAGACATGTGTATTCCTCATTGATGTTTTTTATTTGTATCCACATCTATGTATATTTATGTACAATTATCATATATATTTTTCTTTTGATATGTGTTTTCATTTGGAATAAAATTTCTACATATATATAAACCTTTTTCTTAATGTGGTAGTGCTCTAAAAGTCCCACCCCAGGGGTATTCCTCTTTTTTCTACAGTCTAGTAGTCTGGCCATGTGGACCACCGCATGGTGCTTAATTGGGTCCAGAAACCCTATCCCTCCCTTCTACTTCGCCAAGGCCATAGTTGTTCTATTCATCCTGGGCTTTTTTCCCTTCCAAAGATAGGAAAGAACTCTGGCTCCCCCAACAAGCTAGGTGGAAGCCTCTTTTGCTGGCACTCGACTCCCTCCCCATCAGCAGAGCAGCGCAGGGAAGTGTCAGTGAGACACTAATGCATTGCAATTTCAGAATTCCCCACGCCGCATTTGCACCAAGGGGGAGGCACTGTGGCCCCACACATTGCAAAATATGGGAAACATTGGTTCTCTAACTTTGCTGCAATCGTCAGCTTTTGTGAGGGGGAAGACATTGGGTACAGTTCTGCTAGGGGGGGGTGGTCCCTGTTTCCAGGAAAAGGAGGACTGTCTTGGCTACTGCTAAAGCCAATCACAGTCCTGCCAGCCCCATCCACCATCTGGAGGAAGATGATTCGCTTGGTTGCCACTACCAATGGGCCAGAAGAGCAGGGGGTTTCAGTGATGGAGCAGAAGAGCAGAGGGTTACTGTGGTGGAGTAGAAGAGCAGGGGGTTACAGTGGTGGGGCAGATGTGCCGGGGGTTACAGTGGTGGGGCAGATGTGCCGGGGGTTACAGTGGTGGGGCAGAAGAGCAGGGTGGTACAGTGGTGGGGCAGATGTACAGGGGGTTACAGTGGTGGGAAAGATGTGCAGGGGGTTAAAGTGGTGGGGCAGATGAGAAAGGGGGTACAGTGGTGGGGCAGATGTACAGGGGGTTACAGTGGTGGGGCAGATGAGCTGGGGTGTACAGTGGTGGGGCAGATGTACAAGGGGTTACAGTGGTGGGGCAGATGTACAGGAGGTTACAGTGGTGGGGCAGATGTACAGGGGGTTACAGTGGTGGGGCAGATGTACAGGGGGTTACAGTGGTGGGGCAGATGTACAGGGGGTTACAGTGGTGGGGCAGATGAGCTGGGGGGTACAGCGGTGGGGCAGATGTACAGGGGGTTACAGTGGTAGGGCAGATGTACAGGGGGTTACAGTGGTGGGGCAGATGTACAGGGGGTTACAGTGGTGAGGCAGATGTGCAAGGGGTTACAGTGGTGGGGCAGAAGAACAGGGGTTTACAGTGGTGGGGCAGATGTGCAGGGGGTTACAGTGGTGGGGCAGAAGAGCAGGGGGTTACAGTGGTGGGTCAGATGTGCAGGGGGCTACAGTGGTGGGTCAGATGTGCAGGGGGCTACAGTGGTGGGGCAGATGTGCAGGGGGTTACAGTGGTGGGGCAGATGTGCAGGGGGTTACAGTGGTGGGGCAGAAGAGCAGGGGTTTACAGTGGTGGGGCAGATGTGCAGGGGGTTACAGTGGTGGGCCAGAAGAGCAGGGGGTTACAGTGGTGGAGCAGAAGAGCAGAGGGTTACTGTGGTGGAGCAGAAGAGCAGGGGGTTACAGTGGTGGGGCAGATGTGCCGGGGGTTACAGTGGTGGGGCAGATGTGCCGGGGGTTACAGTGGTGGGGCAGATGTGCCGGGGGTGACAGTGGTGGGGCAGATGTGCCGGGGGTTACAGTGGTGGGGCAGAAGAGCAGGGTGGTACAGTGGTGGGACAGAAGTGCAGGGGGTTAAAGTGGTGGGGCAGATGAGAAAGGGGGTACAGTGGTGGGGCAGATGTACAGGGGGTTACAGTGGTGGGGCAGATGAGCTGGGGTGTACAGTAGTGGGGCAGATGTTCAAGGGGTTACAGTGGTGGGGCAGATGTACAGGAGGTTACAGTGGTGGGGCAGATGTACAGGGGGTTACAGTGGTGGGGCAGATGTACAGGGGGTTACAGTGGTGGGGCAGATGAGCTGGGGGGGTACAGCGGTGGGGCAGATGAGCTGGGGGTACAGTGCTGGGGCAGATGTACAGCGGGTTACAGTGGTGGGGCAGATGTACAGAGGGTTACAGTGGTGGGGCAGATGTACAGGGGGTTACAGTGGTAGGGCAGATGTACAGGGGGTTACAGTGGTGGGGGGGGGGGCAGTGGTGGAGCATATGCGCGGGGGGGGGACAGTGGTGGAGCAGATGAGCAGGGATGTACAGTGGTGGGGCACATGTGCAGGGTAGTACAGGGGTGGGGCACATGTGCAGGGTAGTACAGTGGTGGGGCAGATGTGCAGGGTAGTACAGTGGTGGGGCAAATGTGCAGGGAGTTACAGTGGAGGGGCAGATGTGCAGGGGGTTACAGTGGTGGGGCAGATGTGCAGGGAAGTACAGTGGTGGGGCAGATGTGCAGGGTAGTACAGTGGTGGGGCAGATGTACAGGGGGTTACAGTGGTGGGGCAGATGTACAGGGGGTTACAGTGGTGGGGCAGATGTACAGGGGGTTACAGTGGTGGGGCAGATGTACAGGGGGTTACAGTGGTGGGGCAGATGAGCAGGGGATTACAGTGGTGGGGCAGATGAGCAGGGGGTTACAGTGGTGGAGCAGATGAGCAGGGGAGTACAGTGGTGGGGCAGATGTGCAGGGTAGTACAGGGGTGGGGCACATGTGCAGGGTAGTACAGTGGTGGGGCACATGTGCAGGGTAGTACAGTGGTGGGGCAAATGTGCAGGGTAGTACAGTGGTGGGGCAGATGTACAGGAGGTTACAGTGGTGGGGCAGATGTACAGGGGGTTACAGTGGTGGGGCAGATGTACAGGGGGTTACAGTGGTGGGGCAGATGTACAGGGGGTTACAGTGGTGGGGCAGATGAGCTGGGGGGTACAGCGGTGGGGCAGATGAGCTGGGGGTACACTGCTGGGGCAGATGTACAGCGGGTTACAGTGGTGGGGCAGATGTACAGAGGGTTACAGTGGTGGGGCAGATGTACAGGGGGTTGTTCTATTCATCCTGGGCTTTTTTCCCTTCCAAAGATAGGAAAGAACTCTGGCTCCCCCAACAAGCTAGGTGGAAGCCTCTTTTGCTGGCACTCGACTCCCTCCCCATCAGCAGAGCAGCGCAGGGAAGTGTCAGTGAGACACTAATGCATTGCAATTTCAGAATTCCCCACGCCGCATTTGCACCAAGGGGGAGGCACTGTGGCCCCACACATTGCAAAATATGGGAAACATTGGTTCTCTAACTTTGCTGCAATCGTCAGCTTTTGTGAGGGGGAAGACATTGGGTACAGTTCTGCTAGGGGGGGGTGGTCCCTGTTTCCAGGAAAAGGAGGACTGTCTTGGCTACTGCTAAAGCCAATCACAGTCCTGCCAGCCCCATCCACCATCTGGAGGAAGATGATTCGCTTGGTTGCCACTACCAATGGGCCAGAAGAGCAGGGGGTTTCAGTGATGGAGCAGAAGAGCAGAGGGTTACTGTGGTGGAGTAGAAGAGCAGGGGGTTACAGTGGTGGGGCAGATGTGCCGGGGGTTACAGTGGTGGGGCAGATGTGCCGGGGGTTACAGTGGTGGGGCAGAAGAGCAGGGTGGTACAGTGGTGGGGCAGATGTACAGGGGGTTACAGTGGTGGGACAGATGTGCAGGGGGTTAAAGTGGTGGGGCAGATGAGAAAGGGGGTACAGTGGTGGGGCAGATGTACAGGGGGTTACAGTGGTGGGGCAGATGAGCTGGGGTGTACAGTGGTGGGGCAGATGTACAAGGGGTTACAGTGGTGGGGCAGATGTACAGGAGGTTACAGTGGTGGGGCAGATGTACAGGGGGTTACAGTGGTGGGGCAGATGTACAGGGGGTTACAGTGGTGGGGCAGATGAGCTGGGGGGTACAGCGGTGGGGCAGATGTACAGGGGGTTACAGTGGTAGGGCAGATGTACAGGGGGTTACAGTGGTGGGGCAGATGTACAGGGGGTTACAGTGGTGAGGCAGATGTGCAAGGGGTTACAGTGGTGGGGCAGAAGAACAGGGGTTTACAGTGGTGGGGCAGATGTGCAGGGGGTTACAGTGGTGGGGCAGAAGAGCAGGGGGTTACAGTGGTGGGTCAGATGTGCAGGGGGCTACAGTGGTGGGTCAGATGTGCAGGGGGCTACAGTGGTGGGGCAGATGTGCAGGGGGTTACAGTGGTGGGGCAGATGTGCAGGGGGTTACAGTGGTGGGGCAGAAGAGCAGGGGTTTACAGTGGTGGGGCAGATGTGTAGGGGGTTACAGTGGTGGGCCAGAAGAGCAGGGGGTTACAGTGGTGGAGCAGAAGAGCAGAGGGTTACTGTGGTGGAGCAGAAGAGCAGGGGGTTACAGTGGTGGGGCAGATGTGCCGGGGGTTACAGTGGTGGGGCAGATGTGCCGGGGGTTACAGTGGTGGGGCAGATGTGCCGGGGGTGACAGTGGTGGGGCAGATGTGCCGGGGGTTACAGTGGTGGGGCAGAAGAGCAGGGTGGTACAGTGGTGGGACAGAAGTGCAGGGGGTTAAAGTGGTGGGGCAGATGAGAAAGGGGGTACAGTGGTGGGGCAGATGTACAGGGGGTTACAGTGGTGGGGCAGATGAGCTGGGGTGTACAGTAGTGGGGCAGATGTTCAAGGGGTTACAGTGGTGGGGCAGATGTACAGGAGGTTACAGTGGTGGGGCAGATGTACAGGGGGTTACAGTGGTGGGGCAGATGTACAGGGGGTTACAGTGGTGGGGCAGATGAGCTGGGGGGGTACAGCGGTGGGGCAGATGAGCTGGGGGTACAGTGCTGGGGCAGATGTACAGCGGGTTACAGTGGTGGGGCAGATGTACAGAGGGTTACAGTGGTGGGGCAGATGTACAGGGGGTTACAGTGGTAGGGCAGATGTACAGGGGGTTACAGTGGTGGGGGGGGCAGTGGTGGAGCATATGCGCGGGGGGGGGGACAGTGGTGGAGCAGATGAGCAGGGATGTACAGTGGTGGGGCACATGTGCAGGGTAGTACAGGGGTGGGGCACATGTGCAGGGTAGTACAGTGGTGGGGCAGATGTGCAGGGTAGTACAGTGGTGGGGCAAATGTGCAGGGAGTTACAGTGGAGGGGCAGATGTGCAGGGGGTTACAGTGGTGGGGCAGATGTGCAGGGAAGTACAGTGGTGGGGCAGATGTGCAGGGTAGTACAGTGGTGGGGCAGATGTACAGGGGGTTACAGTGGTGGGGCAGATGTACAGGGGGTTACAGTGGTGGGGCAGATGTACAGGGGGTTACAGTGGTGGGGCAGATGTACAGGGGGTTACAGTGGTGGGGCAGATGAGCAGGGGATTACAGTGGTGGGGCAGATGAGCAGGGGGTTACAGTGGTGGAGCAGATGAGCAGGGGAGTACAGTGGTGGGGCAGATGTGCAAGGTAGTACAGGGGTGGGGCACATGTGCAGGGTAGTACAGTGGTGGGGCACATGTGCAGGGTAGTACAGTGGTGGGGCAAATGTGCAGGGTAGTACAGTGGTGGGGCAGATGTACAGGAGGTTACAGTGGTGGGGCAGATGTACAGGGGGTTACAGTGGTGGGGCAGATGTACAGGGGGTTACAGTGGTGGGGCAGATGTACAGGGGGTTACAGTGGTGGGGCAGATGTACAGGGGGTTACAGTGGTGGGGCAGATGAGCTGGGGGGTACAGCGGTGGGGCAGATGAGCTGGGGGTACACTGCTGGGGCAGATGTACAGCGGGTTACAGTGGTGGGGCAGATGTACAGAGGGTTACAGTGGTGGGGCAGATGTACAGGGGGTTACAGTGGTAGGGCAGATGTACAGGGGGTTACAGTGGTGGGGCAAATGTGCAGGGGGTTACAGTGGTGTGGCAGATGTGCAGGGGGTTACAGTGGTGGAGCATATGCGCGGGGGAGGGGGGACAGTGGTGGAGCATATGCGCGGGGGGGGGACAGTGGTGGAGCAGATGAGCAGGGATGTACAGTGGTGGGGCACATGTGCAGGGTAGTACAGGGGTGGGGCACATGTGCAGGGTAGTACAGTGGTGGGGCAGATGTGCAGGGTAGTACAGTGGTGGGGCAAATGTGCAGGGGGTTACAGTGGAGGGGCAGATGTGCAGGGGGTTACAGTGGTGGGGCAGATGTGCAGGGAAGTACAGTGGTGGGGCAGATGTGCAGGGTAGTACAGTGGTGGGGCAGATGTGCAGGGTAGTACAGTGGTGGGGCAGATGTACAGGGGGTTACAGTGGTGGGGCAGATGTACAGGGGGTTACAGTGGTGGGGCAGATGTACAGGGGGTTACAGTGGTGGGGCAGATGAGCAGGGGATTACAGTGGTGGGGCAGATGAGCAGGGGGTTACAGTGGTGGAGCAGATGAGCAGGGGAGTACAGTGGTGGGGCAGATGTGCAGGGTAGTACAGGGGTGGGGCACATGTGCAGGGTAGTACAGTGGTGGGGCACATGTGTAGGGTAGTACAGTGGTGGGGCAAATGTGCAGGGGGTTACAGTGGAGGGGCAGATGTGCAGGGGGTTACAGTGGTGGGGCAGATGTGCAGGGAAGTACAGTGGTGGGGCAGATGTGCAGGGTAGTACAGTGGTGGGGCAGATGTACAGGGGGTTACAGTGGTGGGGCAGATGTACAGGGGGTTACAGTGGTGGGGCAGATGTACAGGGGGTTACAGTGGTGGGGCAGATGAGCAGGGGATTACAGTGGTGGGGCAGATGAGCAGGGGGTTACAGTGGTGGAGCAGATGAGCAGGGGAGTACAGTGGTGGGGCAGATGTGCAGGGTAGTACAGGGGTGGGGCACGTGTGCAGGGTAGTACAGTGGTGGGGCACATGTGCAGGGTAGTACAGTGGTGGGGCAGATGTGCAGGGGGTTGCAGTGGAGGGGAAGATGTGCAGGGGGGACAGTGATCTGAGGTATGAAGGTGCTTGAATTGGGGCTCATCTGAGGTGTGGAGTTGCAGGAATTGGAGCTGATCTGAGGCGTGAGAGTGCAGGATGTTAATTTCTCACTACTAAAGTAGTTTACTGCATTTACTTTATAAAAAATCCTTTTCGTGATTGAGAGTGTGAAGTTAAATTGACAAGCTCAGTTTCTTTGAAAACATTTTTCAGCACACTGTGCTCAAAAGGTTGCCCACCCCTGGATTACATAAAGGAGAATCTCCTGTTAACTCAGCGTCCTCTTTAATACAAAGTCCCACCTATTATGATAGACAGAACGGTCGTCCAATGGCATCCCAGGAGACGGGCCTTCCTATTACAGATGCCGCCGAGTAAACAGGAGATTCTCCTGTATGTAATCTCGTGGCGCTCGTCCCGCCCATTCCTTTCCCCTCCGAGGCAGCGCCGGTATGTTAGAAGGCTGGCCATTAACTAGCCTGTGAAAGGAAAACAGCAAAGGCGCCTCTTAGTAAGATCGTAAAATTTAATGATACAATTCCATTAAAAACACTCACATATAAAGACTTGGTAGTCCGGCGTGGGTGTGTTCAGTAAAGGCCATACACGATTTCTGCGCTCTCAGATGGAAAAGAGCCTGGTTCCTCTACGCTGCCGGCTTGTGTATTCGGCGCGGACTTCCGGGATTCGATCGTAATCCAGGACGAGGCTTGAATGGAGGATTGGAACGCAGATTCGATGGAGGCATTGTACTGCCGTTAAGCAACCCGTTTCAGAGCATGCGCATTGCGGCGCACTCCTTTCTCAAGCTCTGCGTTCCAACCCTCTTTTCCATCCGAGAGTGCAGAAATCATGTATGGCCTTTACTGAACATACCCACGCCGGACTACCAAGTCTTTATATGTGAGTGTTTTTAATGGAATTGCATCATTAAATTTTACGATCTTACTAAGAGGCACCTTTGCCGTTTTCCTTTTCTTTTGTATATTTGGAGTGGCTTCACCTCCCCTGATAAGGCTGCCCTGCTAACAGACTGTATACATCTCACGAAGAGCTTTCAGTGCTCAAAGGACTTTTTTTTAAATGTGCATTGAGGCTTACTGTTTACGTTGAAACCTGCACTGCTTCCTGTTGTTTTATTTCCATTGGCTAGCCTGTGTTTGCAGTAGGAGTCAGGGCCATATAATCCCCCCTCCTCCCCTACATACTCATCGGCTTGCATTTCCGGGTTTGGGCAGTGACGCGGTCGGCGACCTCACTTCTGTTTTTTTGTACAGCGGCCATAACAAACAGTGTGGATGCTGCATACCCCTCTGGCTCTTCTCCGGTTTCATTGCAGCATCGGTGGGTAGTGTGGCTTGGTCTTGCACGCCTCAGACAAGAGGTAGGTGTGGGTCTGGAAGCTCAGGTATGTGGGGGGAGAGGCTGCTGCATCCACCTGAGGCATCTGCACGGACTTCAAGTTGGCGGGAGCTGCCCCCAGACTGGAAGGATTGTTGGCCACACAGCAGCGCCAGCTGCATTGGGGGTTATTACCAAGTCGTCTCTAGGTCACAGCGCTGGCAATCTCACTGACATTCCCCAGGTTGGCCTGCTGAGCATTGTGGTTCACTGGCTCAGGAGTTCAAACATTTGATTTGCAGCATCATTCGGTCACTTGTCAGGTGCACCAGTCACCTTTTGTTTCACGATACTAACCATGGCCATCATCTAGCTCCAGGGGTTTGCATTAGACATGTGCATTTATTTTCGTCCGAATGCATTTTGTCCGAATTTCAGGTATTTTCGTTATCATTTTAACAAACGATAACGAAAGCACAGAATACGAAAACCGAAAGATCCGACATAAACAAATGCTTTATTTTCGTTTTCGTTCCGACAACAGTTCGATATAGATAGGAGATTCGACATAACGCTGACAATTACAATCTGTGTCTATCGAACCTGTGGTCAAATGTGCCTAACCTTAACTCTATTAGTCCAAGATTATTCGACATAGAGTGAAAAGATTTGACATAGAGAGAAAAGATTCAACAGGGAGAGAAAAGATCGCTGCTGGAAATGGGTGGGGGAAGTAAAATAAAAATAATGATGCTGATGAATGTTATTGGCCGATTGTAACCAAAGAGGAGGGGCAGTAAAATAACTAGAACTAAGTAAGTACACACGTACAGCCAACTTACTTTCACTTACGATTTGCTAGCAGAGAGAGACACATACACTGAATCATTTCAGAAGACAGTCAATCTTAGCTGGTCCGTTTGTCAGAGAACCTGAATTATTTAGCAATTAAGCATAAGCACAGCAGCAGAACAATAGTGAAGCAAGCTACAGTTCAAATTAACTTTTTCATAATAATCTGCTGCTATTGTGTTAGTGCTGTGAACTTGATAGTGATACTAGTGTTGCTAGTGTTGTGATAGCCTCAGAGGCTGCCCGTGTTGTGGTAGATTCTATATTATAATGCCATATCAATATCTGACACAACGTCGGATGCCACGCCCGCCATTGCACTTGGAGATTGAGAAACAAATGTGAAAGTTGGCTGACTGTTTTGTAGAGTAGACCATTCAACATGAACGACGAAGCTTCGACAAAGCAATGAAAAACATACAAACGTCGAATCTTTGGCTTATGGTGTCTGTTGAAAGTTCTAAGAAGATTCGACGGAGCAGCTAAACTGTACGATGGTGCAATCGTACATTTCCGGTCAAATGTATCTGCCCATAGGCTATAGAAAAATTCTAATGTTGGTTGACTAGTAAAATAATTAATAAATATAATTATTACTAGTCATACAACATTAGAATCCTACTACAGCTAGCTTGTAGAAAAATTTGATCGGAAATGTACGATTTCTGTGTTGTACAGTTTAGCTGCTCCGTCAAATCTTCTTTGAACATTCGACAGACACCATAAGCCTTCAATGACAGATTCGACCTTAATTTGGATTTTTGGACGAATGCAATTTTTAACGAAAAACGAAATAAATAACAACTAATTTCGGGAGTAACTAAATAAATTTATTTTTTGGACGAAAAAGAAATTCTGAAACGAAATATTTCAGTGTGCACATGTCTAATTTGCATGTCCATGCTGTCTTCATGTCACTTGTGGTAGATGCGTTAACCAGAGCAAACTCAAACAGCAGATGGAGGCTTTTCTTGGTACTCAGCATGAGCATCTGTCACTGTGCACTAGATGTCACTGTTTTCAGGTTATCAGTGCTTGTTGTGTCTGAATGTTTTTTTCATCACAGGCACCTTTCTGTGGTTTGTTCCAGGTACAGCGTTCTGTTTAAGGTAGGTGCGGGGCGAGGTGGTAGGGGAAGGGGGCTGCTGGTGCCAGTTCTGGTGTTGCATGCAGCTCCTTTCTGGGGGGTGGTCAGGGTCTGCTGCACCATGGGTTGGGGGGGGGGGGTTGCCAAATTACCTACACCCACGCACATGGTGTTTCATGCCAGTGACAGTCGTGGTAGTGGGCAGCCACTCCAGCACCTGGGGTCAGTTTCTTAGGAATCTGGCGTTCCCAGGCACACTGTTATGTCTTGTTATTTCACAGCTTGGTGACCACACATCAGCCCTTCACTGGGCGGCCATATCATGTTACCAGTGCATAGCCTGGTCATCTAACGTTTAAAATAAAGGGAAGTTGTTCACGGATGCTTTCACCACAGGTTCACCTTTCAGTCTCCCACCACAGAGCTCACGTTTCACTCTGTTCAGGTGGTTGGTCGGCACATCATGGTTAGGTTGCAAGTTCGGTGGTATTTTCCATCGTTTATTCAGGGCATTCGTCATGGTGTTGTTACAGGTGGATTCTGCGTTTTTCATTCAGGAACGGCAAGGTGTGTTCTGTGTGTCTTTTTGTTCAGGGGCTTTAGCTAGGGGCATTACATACCAGGATCTGTCACGTCTACAGATCTGTGCAGGCTGAGGTTTTGTTTTTAATCATTTTAATTTGCAGTTTACTCACCTGCACCTAACGTACATTCCTATTCCTGCCTACCACGGTCTGTAGGTACCCAGCCCTGAGTGTTCACTTTTAATTGCCTGTCTCTGTGCAACAGGTTACTCGGGCTGGAACCACACTCACGTAGGGGGTCACGGTCATTAGTGTCACTTACGCGCTGTTTTTTATTTTGTATCAGCACCGCTCACTATTTTAGAATAGTTGAGGCTTAGGGCAAGGTTGGTGGTTGGGCTGACTATATTCAGTTGGTTTTTCCACAGATTGGAACAGGGATGTCAAATGTGTTGGAGAGTGACCAGTCAGGGGCTCAGAGCACGGAAGCACTCCATCCATGAGGAATTGGACTATCCCTAAACTTATTGCAGAGCTCCAACGCAGGAGCATTCCATTCCCGGCCACGGGACTCCGTAGGTAACACCAGTGTGCCGCTACCTCTGGCTGTTCCTTCTCTATTAACTGTATTGCCATCGGTTTCTCCTGCCCATTTTATCCCTGCTAATCTTAAAAAAGATATTTTGGAGGGGAACGATGTCAATTTGGCATCAATTTGGCATCCCTGCTCATAGCGTCACAGGACGTCGTGGAGAACAAGGCTTATGCTTGCAGGGAAGTCTCGGTGGTCCTCAAAATCCGTGATCCTTGGCTTAACCGAAAGCTCAGCATTGCTGCATTTGTCCTTTCTTTTGGCATCTACAGGGATGTCATTTGTACAGTCAGTCCCTGTAGAAGGGAGGAGTTGGATCTTTATCTCCACAAGGTGGTAGATCTGGCCCACAAATATGGTGGTTCCACCTTCTACAATTATCACCGCTCTTATTCAGCTAAAGTCGCTGCCACTTGCCACTTGGGCACAGTTTCAGTTGGTCACATGTTGGATCAACATTGACACCAAGCTCTTTTGTAGGCATTTTGCTAGTCAAAAGTCTCCAACTTGTGCCAACTGTCAGTTATCTGCCCACACCGCCAATTGGTGTCCTAGCCTGGATCATCCGGTTGCTTCAGGGTATAAACAAGCTAGGGCACAGTGTGGGCAGACCCATCCATTTTTTAGGCAAGGCTCAGCTGTGTAACAATTTCAACTACACGGTTTGCAATTACAACCAGTGCAGACTTCTCCATATTTGTGCCAATTGTTTCAGGGCTAACCCCAAGTCTGCCTGTCCCATCAAGGCATCCAGTTCCTCTTGACTGAGCCGAGTTATTATCCCCAGGTTAGATTTCTGGTTAATTCACCACCCATCCCTGACTCTGAGGCAGTTTCTGGTTGAAGGCTTTTCTGAGGGGTTTCATACAGGCCTTATCACCCTACCTTTGCAGTCGGTTGAATGTGCCAATTTGTTGTCTGCTGCTGCCAACCCCGGGTAGTAGATGATTTATTGTAGGATGAGTTAGCCAAGGGGTTCATCATTGGGCCTTTTGTGTCTTCATCATTTAGCATGTGGCGGGTTAGCCCCATTGGTGTGGTAAGAGGTAAATTTTTTAATAAATTTAGTTTAATCTACGATCTGTCGGCTCCTCATTAATCACCCATACCTAGTTTAAATTCTCTCATTCCGTCAGCGGAATTTTCATTGCAATATTCGTCTGTAGACTTAGCCATCCAGCATATTTTACAGTCGGGTCAGGGCACATGGTTGTCTAAAGCTGACATTTCGAATGCCTTCAAACTGCTCCCCATCAAACCGTCTCTCTGGCAATGGCATGGGTTCAAATGGCGAGTGCGTTTTTACTTTGCTACCAACGTTTGGCTCCAAAAGCAGTCCTTGGCTCTTCAATACGTTTGCCTTAGCTCTGACAGTGTTAATTTTGTTGACTAAAACAACTAAAACATTTTAGTAGACTAAATGAATACTATTTTAGTCAACTAAAATACGATAAAACTAAAACAATTGAGATGACTAAAATACGACTAAAACTAAAATGGCATCTTAATCAAAAGACTAAAATGGCATTTTAGTCAAAAGACTAATGCCCTGTACACACGGTCGGACATTGATCGGACATTCCGACAACAAAATCCTAGGAATTTTTCCGACAAAGTTGTCGGAATTTCCGATCGCCAAGAACGCGGTGACGTCAACCACATACGACGAGACTATAAAAGGTCATTTCAGAACCAAGCGCGGCACCCTTTGGGCTCCTTTTGCTAATCTCGTGTTAGTAAAAGTTTGGTGAGAGACGATTCGCGCTTTTTCAGACTCGTGGCTTTCAGATCGTTTTCTGCGGTTCAGTTTGTGCTTGTGGGTTTGTATCTGCTCTTCAGTGCCTGCAAGCAAGCTACGCGTGACTGTCATTGTGTTCTTGTTCGTTCGTTGCTGTTTTTCAGGTCACTCTTCACAGCCTTGCTGTTCTTCAGTGCGTTCCGTTACTTTGTTCTGAGCAGCCGAACGTTTTCTAGCTATGTTGCATATACATACTCCTCGTAGAGTTCGTGCTGTGCGGGGGCTTGGTGTTGGGGTCCTGACCTTGACACAAGTCCAGTCCATGAACAGGGTGGGGAGGAGTTCATGGACCAAGAATTGGTTGCTTCAGCGTGACCAGTTCTCTCATATGCCTTTGCTCCGTGAGAATAATCCTGATGATTTCAGGAACTTTCTCCGGATGACGGACCCTGTATTTCACCGTTTGTTGGCTTTGCTGACCCCCTATATCAGCAGGCAGGATACCTGCATGAGGCAAGCCATCACTCCGGAGCAGAGGCTGGTCGCCACCCTGCGGTACTTGGCAACGGGGAGAAGCCTGCAGGACTTGAAGTTCTGGACAGGCATCTCCCCCCAGGCTCTGGGGATCATTATCCCAAAGACCTGTTCTGCCATCATCCAGGTCCTGCAGAAGGATTATATTAAGGTAAGATTTGTATCCTTTAACATCACATTTTATTGTATATAATGTTTGATAATATATTGTATTTCTTTCCTCATTCCCTAATTACCATGATTGGAATATGCTGTGAATGTCCCCTTTGTCCTCATTCATGCTGGATTTTTATCTAATTATTTTTTTGTCCTTCATACATATTTGCCTTCACTTACCTCCCCAGCATGGTCTACATATTCACCTCATGCAGTCACTTAACAATGTATTTTGTCAGCTCCATAGTAGTGCTTTACCCCAAACACCCCCTAAAATGTTTTAAAATGGGATTGGTGCTTTAAATTCAGGCAGAGTGCCAGAGGCTTTTTTGTTGGGGTGTCCCCAAATCATTTTTAACCCTCCCTCCCCCCAACTGCTAAGTCAGCTGATAACAATTCTCTATCTATCCTCAATCATCTATCTGCTGACTTTGCCCAACCCATACACACTATACCCATCTCTTTTGTGGTCAGATGTATGGATGAATTCCCCAAAGCATGTAGTGCAAGGGCCTGCCTGTATACTTTCAAATGGTACTGTTTCAAGTTTTTGTATCCTATTATTATCTTGATAGGTAATAGCAGAATGTCCAAATGTGCTAAAATGTGTACAGTGTGTATTTATATCTTTGTATTATGACTCTTCTTACCTGTCCAGTGGGCTGCCAATAGAGTAACTAAGGAGGGGCTGTTCAAGTGGAGAGGGTTACCTGTCCAAGAGCTCCCCCCCTATAATGTTAGAAATGGCCCATGAGAGGGGGTGGGGGAGGGGGAATCTGATAGGTGTACCTTATACTTTGGTGTTTAAAAATTCCCATTAATAAATGTTATCTTGATGTTGGCCAAGAATGTTTGTGTCTAATCTACTTTCCATGTTTTAATGTGCAAAAAGACTAATTTTTTTTTCCTCCACAGTTTCCTTCCACGCCACAGGAATGGCAGACTGTGGCCTCCCACTTTGCCCAGCGGTGGGACTTTCCTAACTGCTGAGGGGCAATTGATGGGAAACACGTCCACATCGTCCCACCACCCAACTCGGGGTCATACTATTATAATTATAAAGGGTTCAATAGTATTGTGATGTTGGCGGTGGTGTCGGCTAATTATGAGTTCCTGTATGTGGACGTGGGGAAGAATGGCTGGATGTCCGATGTTGGAGTCATCACCCAGACGGAGTTTTACAGTCGTCTCCAGAATGGCAGCTTGGACTTGCCACCTCCAGAAGACAATGTGGAAGGACTCCCATTCGTCTTCATTGCGGATGAAGCCTTTGCGCTGGGGGGACCACCTTATGCGGCCATTCCCGATGAGGACCCTCACCCCGGACCAGAGGGTTTTTAATTACTGGCTGGCCAGAGCCAGAAGAGTGGTGGAGAACACATTTGGAATCATGGCCAGCCGGTTCCGCCTATTTCTTACACCCATCCATATGGCGGAGTATAAACTAAATCATATAATCCTGGCGTGCTGTGTTCTACATAACTTTTTACGGCAACATTCTGCCAACTATGCTGGCTCAGTTGGGCCTGAGGCCGGAATTATAAATGAAACAACCCTGACGGTGCTTGAAAGTGGCCGTCCTGGCTTGCCCTCCCTGAGTGCCCGTGATGTCCAGCTAAGATACCCTGAGTTCTTTGCGGGTAGGGGAGCCATCAATATGCCAGACAACTGCTTGTGCTTGTTTTAGCTGACCCTGACCGAAATGTGGTGAGTCCTGAAAATGGCATGATTGAGTAACCTTACAAAGCATGGTTGGATGTTATTTACTAAAGGCAAAGACACTTTGCACTACAAGTGCACTTGAAAATGCACTGAAACTGCACTTGTAGTGCAAAGTGGATTTGCCCTTAGGAAATAACACCCATTGTCACAGAAAGCAGCAATTAGAGCACCACAAAAGTGTTGTAGCGTTGAGACAATAATCCACACATTCTTGATTAACAATCTTTTTAATACCTGCACAATCACATGTGCATTTACAAAAGGTTTGTAAAACAAACCAACATGTTTGTTGTATACCAATTTTTGGGGTGGCATTATCAAAAATAGAAATGTCCATTTAAGATAAAACAGGCATGTTTCAAAACAACAAGAAAGACACAAATCTCGAACTTACAAAGTTCACATTTGGTAGAACTTGAAGGCAATATCAGACATGAGTATTTAGAAACTGTGTTTGATATTGCGTTCAGATGGGGTGAAGTCACCCCAGGAAAACCCAAATTTTGAAGATGCACACCAATTTACGAATGTCAACATGTGCTAGCTGCCATCACGGGGGATCAAGGGACGTGTTTTGGGGGAGCAACCCCTTCCTCTCAGCTACTTTATTATTGAGGAAGGGGTTGCACCCCCAAAATGTGTCCATTGATCTCCCGTGATGGCAGATAGCACATATTGACACACAGTGTGCATCCTCAAAGTTTGGCTTTTCTAAAAATCGCTAAAACATTTTTTCAAATTGTAGCACACAAAAAAACAAAGGGATTTGGAGGGGGTTTTAAACTTTTCCCAAAACATCAATGATGTTCTTATTTTTTTGAATAACATCATTGATGTTTTTCTTGAGGTTTTCCAAAGCAACATTACACCCCATGATCTCCCCGATCAGGATCTGGGCACTTTCCGAGGTGAAAGGATCTGGATCCACAACATCACGATCACCTAAAAAGAGAGAAACCAAAAAAAAACAAAACAGTTATTATAAATATGACGGCATCCATCTCTTACCTGAGCCTGTGGTCGCAGACACTCACCTGTTGTGGTGACTAGTTCCACCACGTCTTCTTCCTCCTGCTCTTCTTGTGTTGGGGGTATTTCCCCTTCTTCCAGAGGTGGGGGGTCTCTGGTCTCCTCGGATGAGGGGTGTCCTCAGAGTCTTTTCTCCCCTATGTAAAACAAAAATGGTATACTTAGCACACAGATATTTGATGGCAGAACTATAAATATGAAACATTGCTTGGAAGTGGGGTACAATTGTCTATTTTGGCAGAGTTCCAAGCTGTAGAATTTTGAGTGTCCTTTGTCAAGCTTCAATACTTTACCTGTTTGGTACAAGCTTCACAGATGGAGACACCCCTATAGTATACACTGTAGCACCTGTGTGGGACCCCTAATAAAAAGTGTGTTCTTGTGTCCCACACTAGTGCTCCAGTGTCCAGATGTGAAAACAGCTGCTGAGTGTCCTCTCCTTACACAGAATCTAGTTTGCATTTCATTCTAGTAACAAACCCATCTACACAACCAAATTATTTTCATACAAGTAGGCCCTAAAAAATGTGGGCAAATGCATATGGCCAAAACAATGGTGTTTTATAGGCCGAAAGAAAAATGTTTGATACGAACGAATAATGTGCCCATGAACATGAAAGTTGCCATTTTAAACTGTACAACACTTAAGAAAAGCACATGGAGCAGCACAAACGTAATAAAGACAAAAAGAATAGGAACACAGCACAACTACTTACTTTTTTGCAGCACTCTCCGGATCTTTCTGTACTGCTCGTGTTCTCGTAATTTCAGGTCCGACCACCGCTTCCTGAGCTGATCTTTCGATCGACGTACCCCGAAATTCCGGTGCAGACTTTTGACAACTTTCGCCATGATCTTGGCCTTTCGGACATTGGGGTTGGGGTAAGGTCCATACTTCCCATCATAGTCGGCCCTCTTCAGGATGTCGACCATCTCCAACATCTCCCCAAAGGACATATTTGAGGCCCTAAATCGTCTCCTTCTGGATCGGGACATTTCCAGATCCGGGCTTTCCTCCTCCTCCTCCTCGTTGCTATAATTAGCACGCACCTGCTGCGTCTCCGCCATGTGCTCTTCCCCCACTGCGCCGAATGAAAAGGGGCGGGGAATAGACTAGAAAGAACGTCAGGGGCGGGCGGAGTTACACGCATGCGCAGTGTGTATAAAGCGTAACACGCGCGTGTAGTACGTACGATCTGTGAGCGGAGGAAGGAGTATCGGAGGCGGCGATCGTGATAACGAAGGTAAGAGTCAAACGTGGGCCTATACTGCTTCTAGATTGAGGCCTATATTGTAACAAGATTAGGAGAGTTTTGCCTGACATTAGGGTTTGTCTTGTGTTGTGTCTTGCAGTGAAAATGGATATCTTGAAAGATACCGACTTTATGGCAATCTTCATAGATATGTTCAGGGAGCTGCCTTGTCTTTGGGAGATAAACCACCCACATTATAAGAACCAAACAAAGAGGAAGGCAGCGCTGGATCAATTGCTGGAATTTGTGAAGACGGTGATCCCCACGGCAGACATCACCCATTTGAAGATCCTAATTGGTGGCCTGAGGAGCACTTATCTAAGGGAGCACAAGAAGGCCCAGGATTCCCAGAGATCCGGAGCAGCAGATGACATCTATGTCCCCAGGATGTGGTATTATGACAGGCTGCATTTTCTGGCAGGTCAGACTGAACCCAGGTCATCACTCTCCTGTCTTCCTTCCACGCTTCCTTTCCCCCCAGCTGAGGCTTCTGACGCCCAACCTGGCACTTCCAGGCAGCAACATGTGGAGGAGCCCAGCTTGAGCCAGGTATAGCATTTCTCTAAATATTTCTGCTTGTCCAATCAATGATGTTAACTAGCTGTTCGTTTGGAGTACTAATTTATGATTGTGATTGATGATGCAAAAACTAAAACCATGTCCCTTTTTCATACACAGGGAAGTCTCAGCCAGGAGGTGGCCAGGCCGAGCAGGCTGCCTGATATGCAGGTCCGTCCCATCCCCCTGCAAAGAGAAAGTGGCAGGAAGAGGAGTACCCTGGAGGAGGCTGCCATAAGCCTCTTTTGGAAGGCTACAGAGGCCCTGAGAGCCCCCCACACTGTGGAGGAGGACTTTGCTGGCATAATTGCCTACAAAATGCAGCGGATGGAGGAGGGCCAACAACTCATGTGTGAGTCCTTAATGTTGGAAGCTCTCAATAAGGGGTTGAGGGGCCAAATAACATCTGCTACCCACATTTGTGACCTCACACATGGTCCTTCTCCTCCTCCAGGTCCTACTCCTCCTCCTCCTTCTTCAGGTCCTACTAGTCCTCCTCCTCCTCCAGGTCCTACTCCTCCTCCTGCCACATCTCCAACAGCAGAGCCACAGCCGGGAAGGAAGCGTGAAAAGAAGACCAGAAAGTGATGACCCTGGGTTCAGTCTGGTCTGGCAAAAGATGCAGCCTCTTGTAGTACCACAGCCTGGGGACACAGATGTCATCTGCTGCTTTATGGATCTCTGGGACTTCTGGACCACACTGCACTCCCTTAGATATGGACTCCTCAGGCCACCAATTTTGATGTAAAAGAATTGATGTCTGCCCTGGGGGTCCAAAGCTTCGCTAATTTCTGCTGTTTCTCCAGCGTTGCCTCCCTCTTTGTTTGGTTCTGAGCCCTTAATAAAGGAATTTTTGTTTCAATTATACTTGCCTATGCGTTTTTTCCTTCAAAAAGGACAGTTTGTTTCTGAGGATTCAGGTACATTTCTAAAGTACAATGTGAAATAACAAGGGACACCAACACCAAACAATCTCCTTGAGATTAAATAATACAAGATATCAATGGTGTTGTGGTAACTTAAAACACAAAACACACACAAAAATATTCTGGAGTAAAACTAAAAATAAGATAAAACAAAGATCAGCCTTTAAAAAAATACAAACCTAAAAAAAATAAAAAATAAATTCTGCCTTAAAAAAAAATAAAACAACACAAAAATAATTTTGTCAGATGTGACAAATCAAAATATATTGAGGGAATCCCGATAAATAATAAAGAAAGAAGTTTGTGAGAAGTCTGTGTGAATATGAGCAGCAAAACTACTTCATTCTTCTCACATTATAAAGAAGAAGAGAGTGCGCTGTATTAAACCATTTTTAACATTGCACCGTGACGAAATAGTTGTATCCATTGCGAACGCTAATTTTACCAGACCAAGCTGTTCCGTCTCTGAATTTCTTCTAAGCATGTGTGGCACTTTGTGCGTCGGAACTGGCCACACACGGTCAGAATTGACGCGATCTGATTTTGTTGTCGGAAAATTTTATAGCCTGCTCTCAAACTTTGTGTGTCGGAAAATCCGATGGAAAATGTCCGATGGAGCCCACACACGGTCGGAATTTCTGACAACACGCTCCGATCGTACATTTTCCATCGGAAAATCCGACCGTGTGTACGGGGCATAAGACTAAAACTAAATTGAAATTTTACTCAAAATTAACACTGGTCTGTAGTGCATGTTCATACCTCAATACCTTAAATAATATATGAATTTTTTCACTCCAGCAGTATATAATGAGTTTGGAAATTGTAGAGAAATGTTAACTAATGCATTACAATTTAATTATACCCATTAGATTTTAGATGACTAAAATGAGTTTTAGTCGACTAAAATGTACTTGAGATTTTAGTCGACTAAAACGTAGGACATTTTAGTCGACTAAAATGTACTGGAGATTTAGTCGACTAAATACGACTAAAACTAAAACAATTGCAGAAGACTAAAATGGGACTAAAACTAAAATGCCATTTTAGTCCTAAAACTAAGACTAAAACTAAATCGAAATTTGCTGCCAAAATTAACACTGGCTCTTAATTGGGTTTTGTCTTCTCAGATGGGGTGTGGCAAGGTCATTCACTGCCTGGATGACTTCTTGTTATTGGAAAGCCCGACACAGCCTCCCAAGGACCTTGCAGCACTCACGGAATTGTTCACAGATCTGAACGTCCCCTTAACTGCTCATAAGATTGATAGGCCTTCCACTGTCATTACCTTTTTAGGTATCACCTTAGACACTGTCCGCATGATCGCCAATCTGCCTCAGGACAAGCTGGTCAGGATTCGGGGTATCATACACAGTTTGGTCAGCTGCCCAGTGTGCTCCAAGAAAGACTTGCAGTCTCTATTAGGCATGCTCAACTTTGCTTTGAGGATTATTCCTCAGGGCAGGTCATTTGTGTCCAGGCTTTTGGCTCTCCTTCCTCTCTACCAAGACGCTGATTCGGCGGTGCAATTGCAGGCCGATGCTCGTGCAGATCTGCTGATGTGGGATCAGTTCTTGTAAGAGTGGAATGGGATCTCTATGTTCATACATCAACCTACGACTTTTTCTCCCAGAGTTTTCTCGGATGCCGCCGCCGCCTCAGTAGGTTTTTCAGCTGTGTTTGGGCTTCAGTGGCTAGCAGGGCCTTGGCCTCTGGAGGTGTGACATTCCCAGGTTTGCCCAGACATCAGCGCTTTGTTGAAATGTATCCGATTGTGGCTGCAGCTATCATCTGGGGACACTCTTGGTCTGGACATACAGTGGTTTTCTTCACCGATAACTCGGCCACTGCTGAGATTATCTATAAGGGTAGATCCGGGTCTCTCCTGATAATGTCGCAGGTTGGCGTGGTTGGGCCTCAGGCATAATTTTCATTTCCAAGGGGAGTTCATTAGTGGGGTCTATAGTGTGGCTGCTGATGCATTATCTTGTGCAGATTTTCGGCGTTTCTTCCAACAGCATCTAGAAGCGGATCAGGTGGGCAGGCTGGTTCCACCGTTTGCCCTGTTGACGTTGGATTAGACGCACTCAGGGTGCAGGCATCCATCCTGGTGAATGCGTCACTGTCAAGAAACACGCTCAGGGCATACAAGATCGTGTGGAGGTGTTTCTGTGGCTTCATGTCCCTCTATCCCTGCAATTGGGTGGGGGGTGTCAAGTACACAATGACTTTCATGGACTATTGTCATAACAAGTTGTCACTGTCATTAAATACCATTAAGCTATACCTTTCAGGTATTCAGCACTTCTTTTCACTTCTCCATCCTGACAGACCGTCCTTTTTTGCAGCTCATCCTATTAAAGCCATGCTTAAAGGTATCCAGAAAGCATAGGGGAAGCCAAGAGTCACACGCTCCAGTATCCTGACTCTGACTACAAGTTAGAAGGCTGGCCATTGGCTAGCCTGTGGTTGTAGGAGGAGTTGGGTCCATATAATCCCCCCTCCTCCCCTACGTACTCGTCGGCTTGCATTTCGGGGTTTCCTTCTGCCCATTTCCCATTTTTTCCATATTTTATACTCAGGGTATGCCCTCTTTTAAGCTTAGTCTCACGGACGACCATGGCACACCTCAGGTCGCCATAGTTGGGGTTTACGTCTCCTCCAGTATGCTGACTCTGACTACAAACATCTTTTATGGCCCTGGGGGCCTCAAAAGATATATATATCCAAATTACCAGGGGGGCCATATTAGACCGGAACGTGGGCCGCAATTGGCCCGCGAGCCGGACTTTGGACATGCCTGCTCTCGACATAAAGAGTGCCCCCTTGTCCTCTGTGATGACCATAAAGTGAATAACTCATCACCAAGTTCACTATACGGACCCCTATGTATTTGTGCATGTTGATCATATCCCCCCTTAATCGCCTCAAGAGAGAATAAATTAAGTTCCTCTAATCTTTCCTCATAGCTGAGCTGCTTCATGCCTCTTATCAGTTTAGTTGCCCTTCTCTGCACTTTCTCCAGTTCCCCGATATCCTTTTTGAGAACTGGTGCACTAAACTGAACTGCATATTCCAGATGAGGTCTTACTAATGATTTGTACAGGGGCAAAATGATATCTCTCTCTCTCTGGAGTCCATACCTCTCTTAATACAAGGTAGACCCCCAGTTGTACTCACCTTAGTATGTATGATGCATGCATATTCTTAGCCCCCAAGTGCATATACATCAGAATTAAACCTCATTTGCCACATAGTTGCCCAATTAAACATTGCACTGAGGTCGGGTTGTAAGGTGGAGACATCCTGTATAGACGTTATTCCACTGCATAGCTTGGTGTCATCTGCAAACACTGAAATGGTACTTTTAATCCCAGACCATATATCATTTAGAAATATTTAAAAAAATAAGGGTCCCAACATTGAACCTTGGGGTACACCACTAATAACATTAGACCAATAAGAGTAAGAATCAGTAACCACTACTCTCTGAATACGGTCTTTTAGCCAGTTTTCTATCCATTTACAAATTGATCTTTCCAAGCCTGTAGACTTTATCTTACACATTAGCCAACTGTGTCAAACGCTTTTGCAAAATCCAAGTATACTACGTCTACAGCCACCCCTTTGTCCAAGGTTTTACTTACCTCCTCATAAAAAGAAATTACCGTATACACTCGAGTATAAGTCGAGTTTTTCAGCACATGTTTTTTGTGCTGAAAGTGCTAAAAAAATGAATAAAAACCAAGCGCTGATGTGGATAGATATGTGTGATATAAATAAATTGTGCTTAAAAATATATATATACCAATATAGTTAGTGCTATGAAAAAATCAGTAAATTAAAGCTGCTATCAATATAGGGTGATCAGATAACCAAACAAATAGTACTAAGTATAAAATTGATGCGCTTTAAATAAATAGTGCACAATATGCTGCTGCGACTAAGCTTAAATCCAGGAATAAAAAATGCATACATGTGAATAAAATAAATAAATAAATATGGTGCTAATACATGTGTTAAAATTGCCAAAATAAATCTTCAAATTGGTGATGTGACGGTGAGTATAAATAAAATAATAATGACACTCTGAGTACAATGTCCAGGCAGAGATAAATAGTGGGAGAAAGTAAAAATAATTAAACAGTTCCTTCCCTTAATCCAGATTGATTGACTCACTGGGTTAGATCGTTTGTATCAGGATATTTAGTTTTTCTTGCATCCCACTTCAGCCATTATACTGCTGGTGATTCGGCTCTCAGGATAAAGGTTTTATGCAAAGCAAGCAAAGAAAAAATAGATCATTGTGCAGTGAACTTACTAGATAGTACATAAGCAAAACCGGGACAAGAGATATACTCACAAACTCCCGGTCTATTAGAAGCATTCAAATAAGCAGATTGCAGTCAGCCGCTGTGGACGAGGTTTCCCATAGAGAAACAGCTGCTGTTAACCTTCAGGTGTATTGCAGCACTGAACGTCCTAAGCTCCTCCCACGCGTTACATCACTGACACGTGACTTTTTCAAGGATCCTCGAGTCAAGCACTTTTCTGCAGCAAAAAATGTAATTTCCGAACCGACTTTGGGGCCCCGTATCTCAGGGCCACTTGGTGCTAGGAACCCCAAATTTGGTGTGCAAACCCAGTGGAACTGGTGACACAATTTCCAAAGCTGAAGTTCCTAGCCCTAAGTGGCCCCAAGATACAGGGCCCCAAAATCGGTTCGGAAAATGTCATTCTCTGTCATTCTCTGCTGCAGAAAAGCGCTTGACATTTTCTGAACCGAATTTGGGACCCCATATCTCAGGGCCACTTGGTGCTAGAAACCCCAAATTTGGTGTGCAAACCCAATGGAACTGGTTTCATAACATATCCAAAGCTGGAGTTCCTAGCAAGAAGTGGCCCTGAGATACGGGGACCCAAAGCCGGTTCGGAAAATGTCATTCTCTGCTGCAGAAAAGTGCTTGACATTTTCTGAACTGATTTTTGAGGCCCTGTATCTCGGGGCCACTTGGTGCTAGAAACCCCAGCTTTGGAAATTTTATGGTGCTAGTTCCACTGGGTTTGCACACCAAATTTGGGGTTCTTAGCACTAAGTGGCCCCGAGATACGGGGCCCCAAATTCGGTCAACTGTGTCCATCTGCAGCAATGTCATTTCAGGACCCTTTGGGTTCAGAGACCACAAATTTTGGCTGCAGCTAGGGGGCATCTAGGAACCCTTAACTACCGAGTTGGAAGTTCAGGGGACCTATGGCTGCAAATGGGCACAGTGAGGCATGCAAATGGGCATTGTTGACCCTCTTTTCCACTTACAGTAGCTGTGCATTTCTCACCCTCGTCTTATACTCGGGTCAATAAGTTTTTCCCATTTTTTTGTGGTAAAATAGGGCCTCAACTTATACTCAGAACGACTTATACTCGAGTATATACGGTAGGTTTGTTTGACAACTTCTCTCTTTCATAGATCCATGCTGTCTGTTGCTTAAAATATTTTTTCCAGTATCTTCCCGAATATAGAAGTGAAACTAAAAGGTCTAAAGTTACTTGGTAAAGACTTTGATCCCTTTTTAAATATAGGCACCACATTGGCCCTACGCCAATCTAGTGGCTATTCGTCATTAATGAGTCCCTAAAAATTTAAAACAATGCCTTTGAAATTACAGCGCTCAATTATTTTTGGATCCGTGGGTGGATGCCTTCTGGTCCAGGTGCTTTATCCACTATTATTCTGTCTAAATATTTCTGGACCATATCACTTTTGAGCCATTGTGGATCATTTGTGGCTGCGTCAATGCCCTCCTCATTATGGACTTAAAAAAATATGTAATAAAAATGCTATAAATCTATCACCTATTTTGTCGACGCTATAACTTTTGCGCAAACCAATTAATATACTCTTATTGCGATTTTTTTTACCAAAAATATGTAGAAGAATACATATCGGCCTAAAACTGAGAAAAAAATAGCTTTTTAAAAAAAAATGGGGATATTTATTAAGCAAAATGTACAAAATATTGTGTTTTTTTCAAAATTGTCGCTCTTTTTTTGTTTATAGCGCAAAAAATAAAAACCGCAGAGGCGATCAAATACCACCAAAAGAAAGCTCTATTTGTGGGAAAAAAAGGATGTCAATTTTGTTTGGGTGCAACATCGCACGACTGCACAATAGTCAGTTAAAATGAAGAAGTGCCGAAATGCAAAAAATGGCCCGGTCATTCAGCAACCAAATCTTCCGGGGCTGAAGTGGTTAAAGTTAAGTGTTTTTATATTTCCCATATGTGTTTGTTGCTTACAGCTAACATTAACCGAAACCCCGATCAGAGTAATCCAAAGGAGTAGTCCAAGAGGCAAGGTCGGGAACAGGAAGAGTCGGCATCAGATATCCGCAAAGCCCAAAGGAGTAGTCCAAGAGGCAAGGTCGGGAACAGGCAGAGTTAGCAACAGTGATCAGCGAAGTCCAAAGGAATAGTCGGGAACAAGCAGAAGTCAGCAGCTGACAGGGCCGATCCAAGGGTCACAGGGTCGCCTGGGTGCAGAAATATTTCTGGTGCCCCCACATGGGCGTGGTCATCTTACCAACTCCTCCCCTTTACAAATGTTTCTATGGCAATGACTCAAACATAGAGATGCTCCCCTTAGAAGTCTTTGTTACCTTGGGATCCTCCCATGATCTCTTAATAATAAAGAAAATACAGGAAGAGAGTACACTAATAAGACCTGGAGGGGAGTCTCTCTGATGCACACACAGAGGGCTGTCTGTTAGAAAGTGCCCCTAGACATAATACGGTCAAAGACTGTAGACATGATACAAGAGACGGTCAGAGACTGCAGACATAATACAGGAGATGGTCAGAGACTGCAGACATGATACAAGAGATAGTCAGAGACTGCAATCATAGGAGAGGAGATGTCAGAGACTGCAGACAGGATACAGGAGATGGTCAGAGACTGCAGATATAATACAGGAGATGGTCAGAGACTGCAGTTCCTATGGACGTTAGTAGATAATGGCCGATCGGCCCTCTCACCTGACCCAGCAATACAGCAATGGTTCCTCTGATCAGGAGTCAGCTCACTCTGAATTGCATGTGGCGACTCCGCTGGGTAGCACCCATATCTGTATTCCTGCAATTAATCCATTCCTTTCTCCGCCAGGGATGGCGCTAGGCTGTGTGGCTTTCCCTCTGGTGGCGCAGGGCAGCGGGGTTTTCTCTCTGATGGTGTTCTCTCAGCACTGCCCTCTCCCTCTGGAGTTCTGGCTGTACTTTCCTGGGTGTAGACCCCCCCAGGACAAACCACCCCACTCCATTAGTACAGACCCCCACCAGGACAAACCCCCCTCCATTAGTACAGATCCCCCCCAAGGACAAACCCCCCTACATTAGTACAGACCCCCCCAATACAAACCCCCCCTTCATTGGTACAGACCCCTCAAGACAAACCCCCACTCCATTATTACAGACCCCTCCAGGACAAACCCCCCTCCATTGGTACAGACCCCCAGGACAAACCCCCCTCAATTAGTACAGATCCCCCCAGGACAAACCCCTCTCCATTAGTACAGACCCCCCCAGGACAACCCCCCCTCCATTGGTACAGACCCCCCCAGGACAAACTCCCCTCCATTAGTACAGACCCCTCCAGGACAAACCCCCTCCATTAGTACAAACCCCCCCAGGACAAACCCCCCTCCATTAGTACATACCCCCCCCTCCATTAGTACAGACCTCCCCAGGACAAACCCCCCTCCATTAGTACAGACCACCCCCAGGACAGACCCCCCCAGAACAAACCTCCCCTCCATTAGTACAACCCCCCAGGACAAACCCCCTCCATTAGTACAGACCCCCTCAGGACAAACCCCCCTCCATTACTACAGACCTGTCAGAGAACCACCACAAATGCTCGTTCCCGGGTGCCAGCCGGACGTACGGTAAGAACGAGCGAGCCCCGGACTAGGCACGTACGTAATGCGATCGTACGAACGAGGGCACGTCAGCGCGTGCACGCTCGCACACCAACGAAACACGGCGCAAGGCGCCCTATTTAAACGATCAGCAGAATAGCATCAATGCTGGATTGTCTCAGCTCGTTCCTGAACCCTTGCTGTTGCCTTGTTTACTTGACCCTGATCTTGAACCTCTGCTTGCCTTGACTACCCTCTCGGATCACCCCTACATCTCTGCCTGCCTTGCTTCCTGTATTGAACCCGGCTTGGACTCCTGACTACGGCTCTGTCTCCCGATTCTGTACCCCGCTGCCAGTTTGTTGCCAACCTCTGCCAGTCCCTGACCACGTATCTGCCTGCTGATTGTGTACCTCGTTGCCAGCACGTTGCCAACTCCTGCCTACCTTGACCCTGCAAGTTCCTCTGCTGGACCTCTCCTGCATCCATCCAGAGATCAGCACCTCAGCTTCCTTCCGAAGACTTCTGGGTTCCTGATCCTGCCAGCAGGCACCTGCACCCTTCCGCCGCCCTAGCAACCCTGTCTCAACCTCCAGGGACGCTAGGACCGGGACCGTGCAAGAGGCCGCCCTCGTCACTTCAGACTCCGCTGTAAGGTACGTGACAAGACCCCCCAGGACAAACCCCCCCTCATTAGTACAGACCCCCCAGGACAAACAGCCCCCCCTCCATTAGTACAGACCCCCCCAGGACAAACCCCCCCATCCATTAGTGCAGACCCCCCAGGACAACCCCCCCTCCATTAGTACAGACCCCCCCAGGACAAACCCCCCCCTTCCATTAGTACAGACCCCCCAGGACAGACCTCTCTCTATTAGTAGAGACTCCCCCCTCTCCATTAGTGTACATAAAAACACCCGGGGGGGCAGCTAGTGAGGAGAGGACAGTGTGCAGCCGTGCCGCCGGGGGGGAGAGCAGATGGAGAGGAGTGAGAGACAGAGGAGGAGAACACGTCAGGCACGGACCGCCCCCCCAGCGATGTCACTGCGCGGCTGGTCTCTCTCCACACAGAGACCAGCCGCTCCGATCTCCGGCGGCTGCTCTCCTTCTCTGATAGGAGGAGGGAGGGGGGATGGGCTTGAGCCTCGAAAAATACAGCGGCAACCTGCAGAGGGAGCCGCCTCTGGACACAGAGAGGAGGAGGAGGGAGGGAAGCACTCTGGTGCTTCAGCGCCCCCACCTTTTTGGCGCCCGGGTGCACTGCACCCCGTGTACCCTGCCTGGGATTGGCCCTGGCAGCAGAATTAGAATATGTTAAACACCAGGAAAAAGGATATACTATAGCAAAGACAGGAAGGGGAAGTGAAGATTTATAGGGTCACTAGATCAGGTGACTGCCTAAAGCTGGTCACAGGGTGGAGCCAGCATCCATACTCAAGGAGCAGAACATAACAAGGATTCTACCTTATAGAAAGTTCCCTGGTGGCTCAGGCAATAGGAAACCATTCAAAGAACACCAGATCCCAGGATCGAATCCTGGACACGGTACTCCCCACACAAAGATGCCCCTGACCTGTTTGGGTTTGGATGGATGCTTAACCACTTCCCAACCGCCGCACGATGATGTATGTCGGCAGAATGGCACGGGCAGGCAAAAGGACTTACAGGTACGTCCTTGCCTTCCCACGGGCGGGGGGGGGTCGGATTCTCGTCAGGAGCGATGAGAGGTGAGGGGGAGGACACTCATTCGTGGCTCCACCCTCGCGATCGCTCCTGGCGAATGACAGGCTTCCTCGGCTTCTGCATAGTAAACAGAAGCGGAGGAAGTGATGTAATCTCTCCTCGGCTCGGTATTTTCCATTCCGGCGCCGAGGAGAGAAGACATCGATATGTGTGCAGAAACACTACACACACAGTAGAACATGCCAGGAATACTGTACACCCCCCGATCCCCCCCTAATCACCCCCCCCCCCGTCACACTGACACCAAGCAGTTTTTTTTTCTGATTACTGCATTGGTGTCAGTTTGTGACAGTTAGTGTGGTAGGGCAGTTAGTGTTAGCCCCCTTTAGGTCTAGGGTACCCCCCTAACCCCCCATAATAAAGTTTTAACCCCTTGATCACCCCCCGTCACCAGTGTCACTAAGCGATCATTTTTCTGATCGCTGTATTAGTGTCACTGGTGACGCTAGTTAGGGAGGTAAATATTTAGGTTCGCCGTCAGCGTTTTATAGCATCAGGGACCCCCATATACTACCTAATAAAGGTTTTAACCCCTTGATAGCCCCCTAGTTAACCCTTTCACCAGTGAACACTATAACTGTTACGGGTGACGCTGGTTAGTTTGTTTATTGTGTCAGGGCACCTGCCGTTTATTACCGAATAAAGGTTTAGCCCCCTAATCGCCCGGCGGTGATATAACTTAGGTTTTAGGGTCAGATAAGGTCTACGACGCCCCAGGCAGCGTCAGGTTAGCGCCAGTACCGCTAACACCCACGCACGCAGCATACACTTTCCTTAGTGGTATAGTATCTGAACGGATCAATATCTGATCCGATCAGATCTATACTAGCGTCCCCAGCAGTTTAGGGTTCCCAAAAACGCAGTGTTAGCGGGATCAGCCCAGATACCTGCTAGCACCTGCTTTTTGCCCCCTCCGCCCGGCCCAGCCCACCCAAGTGCAGTATCGATCGATCACTGTCACTTACAAAACACTAAATGCATAACTGCAGTCAGGCCTGATCCCTGTAATCGCTAACAGTGTTTTTGTGAGCGTTTTGGTGAACTGGCAAGCACCAGCCCCAGGCAGCGTCAGGTTAGTGCCAGCAGTGATAACACCCACGCACGCACCATACACCTCCCTTAGTGGTATAGTATCTGAACAATATCTGATCCGATCAGATCTATACTAGCGTCCCCAGCAGTTTAGGGTTCCCAAAAACGCAGTGTTAGCGGGATCAGCCCAGATACCTTCTAGCACCTGCGTTTTGCCCCTCCGCCCAGCCCAGCCCAGTATCAATCGATCACTGTCACTTACAAAACACTAAACGCATAACTGCAGCATTCGCAGAGTCAGGCCTGATCCCTGCGATCGCTAACAGTTTTTTTGGTAGCGTTTTGGGGAACTGGCAAGCACCAGCGGCCTAGTACACCCCGGTCGTAGTCAAACCAGCACTGCAGTAACACTTGGTGACGTGGCGAGTCCCATAAGTGCAGTTCAAGCTGGTGAGGTGGCAAGCACAAGTTGTTTCCCGCTGCCACCAAGAAGAAGACAAACACAGGCCCGTCGTGCCCATAATGCCCTTCCTGCTGCATTCGCCAATCCTAATTGGGTACTTCCCCCATTCACATTCCCAACCAAATGCAGTCGGCTGCATGAGAGGCATTTTCTTTATATGCTCTCGAGTACCCCTACCCAACGAACCCCCCCAAAAAAGAGGTCGTGTCTGCAGCAAGCGCGGATATAGGCGTGACACCAGCTATTATTGTCCCTCCTGTCCTGAGAATCCTGGTCTTTGCATTGGTGAATGTTTTGAACGCTACCATACACTAGTTGAGTATTAGCGTACAGCATTGCACAGACTAGGCACACTTTCACAGGGTCTCCCAAGATGCCATCGCATTTTGGGAGACCCGAACCTGGAACCGGTTACAGTTACAAAAGTTACAGTTACAAACGTGTAAGAAAAAAAAAAAAAACACAAAAAAATATTAAAAAAAAATAAATAGTTGTTTTATTGTTCTCTCTCTCTATTCTCTCTCTATTGTTCTGCTCTTTTTTACTGTATTCTATTCTGCAATGTTTTATTGTTATTATGTTTTATCATGTTTGCTTTTCAGGTATGCAATTTTTTATACTTTACCGTTTACTGTGTTTTATTGTTAACCATTTTTTTGTCTTCAGGTACGCCATTCAGCTGCAGCGCGGATTTATTTATCTTGACAGCAACAGTGTTTGCTCCCACGATATATAAAGCCGTGACTCCAGCGGAGGTGATATATGCCGAAGCATGGGGGCAGCAGGGGCGGAGGAGCGATTTGCTCCTACCTTTTGCGGGAGGATGCCCCCATGCTTCGGCATATATAAACGGTGCATGTATGCCCATCATTAGAAGTGGGTGGATGAAGGGAGGTATTCTAATGGTGGGCATATCCACCGATCAATCTCTTTTTTTCGTTCAGCCCACAGGCTGCATGAAAAAAAAATGATTACAATATATGCCCAACAAGGACCAGCAACATACTGGTATGTTGCTGGACTTTGAGTGGTTATACCAGAATGATGCCTGCAGGTTTAGGTATCATCTTGGTATCATTCTTTTCAGCCAGCGGTCGGCTTTCATGTTAAAGCAATCCTAGCAGCTAATTAGCCTCTAGACTGCTTTTACAAGCAGTGGGAGGGAATGCCCCCCCCCACCGTCTTCCATGTTTTTCTCTGGGCGAGAAAAACATAGGCGAGCGGGCAGTGATGCCAATATGTTCCTCTAAGACCTTTGGAAGGCTTCACTCATCATTTTAACCACTTGCTGTTTGTTGATGCTCGAGTTTTACGGCACCTGATTTTACTACTGCTTGTGAGTAATTTCCTTTATCATTTTATTCAATAAATGTTCTACAAAAGATAATGCACATGGCTGGTGCGCCCTTCTCTCTTTTTATTTCTTTGTCTGCTGGGATATTTACATTCCCTGAGATAACAATAAAAATGATTTAAAAAAAAATATGAAAGGAACAGTTTAAAAATAAGATAAAAAAGCAAAAAAATAATAAAGAAAGAAAAAAAAAAAAAAAAAAAGCACCCCTGTCCCCCCCTGCTCTCGCGCAAAGGCGAACGCAAGCGTCGGTCTGGCGTCAAATGTAAACAGCAATTGCACTATGCATGTGAGGTATCACCGCAAAGGTCAGATCGAGGGCAGTAATTTTAGTAGTAGACCTCCTATGTAAATCTAAAGTGGTAACCTGTAAAGGCTTTTAAAATGTATTTAGCTTGTCGCCACTGCACGTTTGTGCGCAATTTTTTTTTTTTTTTTAAATGTTTATTGGGTTTTACATCGTACAGTAGTATACAACAGAGTATAAGACGGTTATTGATCAATTACAATCAACATCTTCAGAGAGCAAGAAACTCTTGTACCAAGATATAGGAAAGGGGTGGGGAGGTAGAGGGAGGGGAGGTCAAAAGAAATTCACATTTACCATTTTGTCAATACTATTGAGCAAAACATTGCTCGAGATAAGAAAACTTAACACCTTAGTACCTTCAGGAGTGGAGGCGGCGTCTGGATATACCTGGCTAGAGATGTGATACATTGGTCAGGGTATAATAACTAACCTGACTGATCTTACCGAAAAAAAAATAATGAAAAGGGAAATGGTGGATGCTAAGGAGCAATATGGGCTTGTGGGCAACCTACGGCGGTTTGAAGGTAGAGGGGTCCGAGGTGGGAGGTATTTTGAGATGGCCAAGAGAATTGGTGAGATCTCTCACTAGGTACCAGTTCGTGTACCGGAATGGGTGCATTATATCTGCCATTGCTTGTTGAGCGAATGTAGCTTCCATGTATCTTCTCCATCTCTTAAAAAAACGTGAGATAGACCGGAAATTAAGGGTGATGGTATCTAGTCTCTCCAGAGAGAAGAGTGAGGCCAGGGCTTTTTTAAACGCTGATAAAGTAGGTGGTGAAGCTGAGATCCAATGAGACATAATAGTTCTACGAGCAACTAGGAGGCACAGATGAGCCCATTGTGGAATATTTTGTGGGACCATCGTTGACGAGGTGGATGATGGAGGTATACTGAACAAGCAGAAGAGACAGTCCTTAGTCAGCTGAGTTTTGTGGATTTTGTTGATGTAGGCTATCACGTCATTCCAGTAAGTAGTGATTTTAGTGCAGTCCCAGAGACGGTGGAGCAAGGTGGGGCGAAGTAAGGTACACCAGGGACATTGCGCTTGAGTTGGGTCCGCCTTGTTGAGGCGGAATGGAAAATAGGCCCTGTGGGTAATTTTGAATTGTGTCTCCCTCCATGTTTCGGATGTGGTAAGATTGCGGATAAGTCTGTAGCCTTCAAGGATCTTTTCTGGAAGGGTGTCGTCTCCCAGTATGTGAGACCATTTTTGAAAAGGTTTGAGACAATATTTCCGTGCTTGATGTATGAGACAGGAATATATATTGGAGATAGAATAGTTATTGCTTTTAAGAACAGTGTCAATACAGGATGTTTCCAGTGGATCAGACTTAGGACCATAACAAGACTTGAGATAATCGATGAGCTGGTGATGGAAAAACACGTGAGTCGGTGGTAGTGAGAATTCCCGCATTAGGGTTTGAAAGGGTTTGAATTTGCCAGGCTTGTTATGATAAACAGACGTAACATTGGTAAGGCCTCTGAGTTTCCATTGGCCAAAAGCTTTATGGAGAGTAGATGGAAGGAACATAGGGTTTCCTTGGATTTTCAGGTGGCGGGAGATGCTGGATGGCAGTTTGAGCAGCTTTCTTACTTCTCTCCAGGCAATGACCGTATCCTTGATAAGTACACTTGTTTTAAGGTGGGGGGGCAAAGCATTGGGATTGGAGTGGAGGATGGCTGAAAGGTCATATGGGTATGCCATAGCTTCCTCCAGGGTGTAGTTAGAATATTTAGATCCTCCATTTAACCATTTAATCTAGGCCCTGTCTAAGTAAACATGCCAGGTTGTAAAAACGCACATTGGGAAGTCCCACCCCACCCTCGCTCTTTGGGAGACATAGTTTCTGCAGCGCTATGCGTGTTTTTTTGCAGGACCATAGGAAAGCAGTTAAGGCTTTCTGGAGTTTTTGGATATCAGTGTCTCAACAAGAGAGGTATGGTCTGCATTGGGTAAAGCAGGCGTGCAAAAGACACCATTTTGAAAAGGTGACATCTCCCAAACAGCGAGAGAGGAAGGGTCCCTCAAGCCTCCAGCTCCTTTACAATTTTGGTTATTAGTGGGGGGTAGTTAAGTGAATATAAAGAAGATGGTTCACGTCCTATCTTAATACCCAAGTATGTAATATGCTGATTGGCTATGGCTAGCTATGATAGATGTCTCCATTTAGTGGAGAGGTGGGGGTGTAATGGTAGGACCTCACTTTTGTCAAAGTTAATGCGGAATCCCGAGCAGAGTCGGAAGTCTGAAAAAAGTTGTTTTAGTCTATCAAAGTCTGATAGGGGATCGGTGGAAAATAGGAGTATGTCATCTGCAAACAGTGCCGAGCGGAGAGTGTGTGCACCTAGAGTGATACCACTAATCCCAATTTCTGAGTTTAGTATTCTAGATAGAGGTTCGATCGGCAAGTTGAACAACAGCAGGGATAAGGGGCACCCCTGTCTCGTTCCCTTTGTTAGGGGGATCGTGTCAGAAACACAGTCGGGGGTAACAAGACGCGCGGTTGGGGATGCATACATTTGCAGCAAAAATCGCATAATTTGACCCGAAAATCCAAATTGTTCCATCACCCTAAAAAGCCAGGAGAAACTGATATTGTCAAAGGCTTTTTCCGCGTCGAGGGACATAATGGAAAGGTCCTGGTCCGGTTGGGTTTTAGCATATTCTAGAGCCATTAGCACCTTGCCAATGTTCAGGGTAGCTGATCGGCCTGAAACAAAGCCAGATTGGGCTGGGTGCAGTAGATTTGGAAGTAGGAGAGCTAGACGCAACGCAATTATTTTAGAGAGGATTTTTACATCGACGTTAATCAAGGAGATCGGTCGGTAAGATCCTGGTAACAGGGGATCTTTCCCTTTTTTGGAAATTAGTTTGATATGAGCCTGCTTCCCCGTGGGAAGATAGGGCCCCCTGTCCCACATGGCTGCGTATACATGTTTTAGGGTATTGGGAATAAAGTCGCTGGTCACTTTATTAAATTCCGCAGTGTATCTGTCGGGTCCTGGGGCTTTGGCTGAGGCCATGGATTTAATCGTGAGTTGGATGTCGTCTACAGTAATAGGGGCTTTGAGTGCTTCTAATTGTGTATGGTGGAGTTTGGGCAGACGTATTTTGGCCAGCAGAGCGTCAGCAGTAAGTTGGTCAGTCGGATCAGCTTTATATAAATTAGTGTAATATTCTGCAAGTAAGTTACTAATCTCGGCATGTGAGGTGACCAGAGAGCCTGCCGCATCTCTAAGGGTAGAGATGCGGGTAGGATGTCTAGGTCCTGAGCATAATTTTGCCAGAAGCCTGCCCGCCTTGTTGCCGAATTTGTGAAAATGTAGCTTAGAGTAGGATGTTTTAGCTGCTTCCTGTTGTTCTGCCCAAAGGTCAAATGTACTTTTAGCCTGTCTCCAGTTTTGTATGTTCACTAAGGTACGGTTTAGCGTTAGCCGCTCATGAGCCAAGCGTAAAGCTTCGCTTGACTGACTGTATTGTTGTCTGGTTCGTTTTTTAAATTGGGTGGTATATGAGATTATTTTACCCCGCATAAAAGCCTTGCCGGCTTCCCAAAAGAGATTTGGGTCTGTAATGTGGGCTCCATTGGTGGAAATGTAATCCTCCCAAGCACCATATAGTGTAAGCCGGAAGTCTTCACTATCCGCCAGATAAGAGGGGAAGCGCCAGGTAGGGGAGGGGGATGACCGGGCAGCTTGGATTAAGTGTACGGCAATAGGACTGTGGTCTGAGATTCTGGCGTCTTGTATGTCTGGGGCACTAATTGAGGAGAGTAGAGCAGGGGAGGCAAAAAAGTAGTCTATGCCAGAAAAAGTGTTATGTGGGGGCGAAAAAAATGTGTATTCCCGATCCGTCGGATGCATTAGTCGCCAAACGTCAACAAATTGCATAGAGGCGATGGATTGTGCCAGTAGAGTAGAGTTAGACAGAGGGGGGGTATGTGTGCGTGCTCCATGTAATGGGGAGCATGTGCAATCAGACAGTGGGGACATAACTGAATTAAAATCCCAACCTATGAGGTGTAGTGTCTCAGGGGTAGTTAGCACCCATTTCACCAACTCCTGAAAGAAGGAGGCGTCAGGTGAGTTAAGAGCATAGATGTTGGTGATTGCAACAGCTTTATCCTCTAAGGTCATATGTAGGGTTATTTTCCGGCCTACCGTGTCTACCGTAACATCTCTAATGGTGTGTCGTAGGTTTTTGTGTAGATGGATAGCAACACCCGCTTTTCGGCCTACTGCCGGTGAACCATAGACAGATCCCACCCACATTTTGCGAAGGCGTTTCAAATCGTCTGCGGACAGGTGTTTCTCCTGGAGTAGAGCCACATCAGTCCGGAGACGCTTCAGGTGTCTAAGGATGGACATGCGTTTATTTGGTGAACGTAGCCCCTTAACATTCCACGAGACAAACTTTAGGTGACTCCCATCAGTAGGTTGTGACATGACTGGTAATAAAAAGATGTGTGGTTTAGGGGTTTGCAAGGGAACCCCTCTATATTTATAGTATCTACTAGTGGAGAGTCACCAAAGCGCCGTAAAACTCCTGAAGACATAAGTACTAGGTTAGCAAACATGAATTTCAGCTTATGTAAGTAACAGTAGATTAGAAACATTAATAAGGCAGAGTATCGAGTAAGGAAAAGCATAACGAGCAATGTGGACTTCTCTTTTTTCCACGTGAGGTTCACCTATCTAACATAGCTCCCGCCGGGCACTAGCTCCTTACGTAGGGGCAAGGTGTGGGCTACGGGGGGTGGGGGGAGGGAGGGGTTGAGGGGAAGGGGAAAGGAGGAAGGGGAAGGGGAAGGGAGGGAGATGGTTAGAGGATAGGGAGGAAGGGTAGTCCGAGGGGGGAGTTCCTATGAAGGAGCAATGCAAGTTTAAGCATGTAAATAGTATGGTAGGCTTGGGATAGGGGAGGGCCCATCTCCAGTGTCTAAACTACACAGGAACAGTAACTAATTATTACAAGTGAACCTGGAGAGGGTCTTCAACCAAAAGGTGGGTGGCCACCCCGGCTACCAGGGTGGGATACCTTACAACAGAAAATATAAAACTTTTAAACAACAGGCTGATATTAGTAATCCGTCATAAAGTTCTGTTATGATGATTCGGAGGAACATTTAGAGTACCCATAACATAAAGGCGAAAAGATAGATAAGGGGGGGTAATGCTACCCGTCCGTGGAGGCACAGGTGATGAGGGTGGTGTTGTGAAGTCTTTCAGCGATTCCCAAGGCGTTCCTCTGGATTGGTGGAGCGGCTGCGTTTGTATGGAGGTTTGGTCGGGCTTCGGGGATGTTTAGGAGGTGCAGTCGGGTAGGATGAGGACGGTGATGGTGAGCCCTCTGCTGCGGTGCTGTGTTCCATTTTGGTGCTTCTGGTGGATAAGTATCTGTCCGCCTCATCAGGCGTGTTGAAGGTGAGGTGTTCTCCTTCAGGAGTTTGGATGCGGAGGACAGCCGGATAAGCTAAGGAGAATCGAATTTGATTGTGATGAAGGGTGGAGCAGATTGATGAAAATGCTTTACGTTGTTTCATTACCTCAACTGAATAATCTGCAAAGAGCAGTAATTTTGCGCCATCCACAACTAACGAGCGCAAGCGACTAAATTTTTGCATTATAGCGTTTTTGTCAGCATAATTCAGGTATTTCACTATGACATGGCGAGGTTTGGCGTGCGTTTCCGAGTACTGACCCATGCGGTGTGCTCGTTCAATAGTGCAGGGTATGCGGAGGCCCAGTTGCTCTGGGATGGTTTTTGCGCATATATTTGTGGGCTGAGAAGCTGGGATCGATTCTGGCAAGCCGATTATGCGAAAGTTATTTCTTCTTGAGCGATTTTCCAAATCGTCAAGCTTGTCCCATATGTCCCTGTTGGTGGCATTAATGCGAGCAAGCGCCGCAGATGAAGCTGTGCATTCATCTTCGATCAATGATATCCTCTCCTCCAAATGTGTAATACGCTGAGCCTGAGCCTGGAGTTCTATATGAAGCTGCTCCAGCCCTCTGTGTACAGCTGCATCCACAGTGGCCGTCAGTGAGGGTCCCAGCAGCGTTACCACAGCCTGGGCAATGCCAGCAGGGGATGTGGGATCTGTCCCCGTCTGGTCAGAGGCAGGGAGAGGCTGTGGCTGCATCTGAGGCAGCTCTGCTATGCCTGGGGCGGCCGCCATCTTGGCTGTATCGGCCGTTGTATCTCCCGCTGGGGGTACTGTGGAGGACACCGCCCGCGCATATGATCGCTCCACAAAGCGATCCATCGGTACCTGCAAGGTAGCGGAGGTAGTAGGAGTTCCCCCCGGAGCGATAGCAGGGTTATGTGCCGGTTTAGTGAGGAGCGGTGCGGGAGCTGAAGCTGTTCACCTCCTCCTCATTTGGCGCCGGAACCAGAAGTTTGTGCGCAATTTTAAAGCATGTCATGTTTGGTATCCATGTACTTGGCCTAAGATCATCTTTTTTATTTCATCAAACATTTGGGAAATATAGTGTGTTTTATAGTGCATTAATATTTTAAAAAGTGTGTTTTTTCCCCAAAAAATGCGTTTGAAAAATCGCTGCGCAAATACTGTACGAAAAAAAAAAATTAAACACCCACCATTTTATTCTGTAGGGCATTTGCTTTAAAAAAATATATAATGTTTGGGGGTTCACAGTAATTTTCTTGCAAAAAAAAAAAGTGTCAGAAAGGGCTTTGTCTTCAAGTGGTTAGAAGAGTGGGTGATATGTGACATAAGCTTCTAAATGTTGTGCATAAAATGACCCCATTTTGGAAAGTAGACACCCCAAGCTATTTGCTGAGAGGCATGTCGAGTCCATGGAATATTTTATATTGTGACACAAGTTGCGGAAAAGAGACAAATTTTTTTTTTTGCACCCCAAAATACATTCTGTTGCTTCTCCTGAGTATGGGGATACCACATGTGTGAGACTTTTTGGGAGCCTAGCCGCGTACAGGACCCCAAAAACCAAGCACCGCCTTCAGGCTTTCTAAGGGCGTACATTTTTAATTTCATTCTTCACTGCCTATCACAGTTTCGGAGGCCATGGAATGCCCAGGTGACACAACCCCCCCCCCCCAAATGACCCTATTTTGGAAAGTAGACACCCCAAGCTATTTGCTGAGAGGTATAGTGAGTATTTTGCAGACCTCACTTTTTGTCACAAAGTTTTGAAAATTGAAAAAAAAAAAAAAATTTATTGTCTTTCTTCATTTTCAAAAACAAATGAGAGCTGCAAAATACTCACCATGCCTCTCAGCAAATAGCTTGGGATGTCTACTTTCCAAAATGGGGTCATTTGGGGGGGGGGGGGGGTTGTGCCATCTGGGCATTCCATGGCCTACGAAACTGTGATAGGCAGTGAAGAGTGAAATCAAAAATTTACGCCCTTAGAAATCCTGAAGGCGGTGATTGGTTTTCGGAGCCCTGTACGCGGCTAGGCTCCCAAAAATTCCCACACATGTGGTATCCCCGTACTCAGGAGAAGCAGCTAAATGTATTTTGGGGTGCAATTCCACATATGCCCATGGCCTGTGTGAGCAATATATCATTTAGTGACAAGTTTGTGCAAAAAAAAAAAATTGTCACTTTCCCGCAACTTGTGTCAAAATATAAAATATTCCATGGACTCAACATGCCTCTCAGCAAATAGCTTGGGGTGTCTACTTTCTAAAATGGGGTCATTTGGGGGGGGGGGTTTGTGCCATCTGGGCATTTTATGGCCTTCAAAACTGTGATAGGTAGTGAGGAGTGAAATCAAAAATTTACGCCCTTAGACATCCTGAAGGCGGTGATTGGTTTTCGGGGCCCCGTACGCGGCTAGGCTCCCAAAAAGTCCCACACATGTGGTATCTCCGTACTCAGGAAAAGCAGCTGAATGTATTTTGGGGTGCAATTCCACATATGCCCATGGGCTGTGTGAGCAATATATCATTTAGTGACAACTTTTTGTAAATTTTTTTTTTTTTTGTCATTATTCAATCACTTAAATATTCAATGGGTTCAACATGCCTCTCAGCAATTTCCTTGGGGTGTCTACTTTCCAAAATGGGGTCATTTGGGGGGGTTTGTACTGCCCTGCCATTTTAGCACCTCAAGAAATGACATAGGCAGTCATAATTTAAAGGCTGTGTAAATTCCCGAAAATGTACCCTAGTTTGTAGGCGCTATAACTTTTGTGCAAACCAATAAATATACACTTATTGACATTTTTTTTACCAAAGACATGTGGCCGAATACATTTTGGCCTAAATGTATGACTAAAATTGAGTTTATTGGATTTTTTTTATAACAAAAAGTAGAAAATATCATTTTTTTTCAAAATTTCCATTTATAGTGCAAAAAATAAAAACGGCAGAGGTGATCAAATACCATCAAAAGAAAGCTCTATTTGTGGGAAGAAAAGGACGCAAATTTCGTTTGGGTACACCATTACATGACTGCACAATTAGCAGTTAAAGCGACGCAGTGCCAAATTGTAAAAAGTGCTCTGTTTAGGAAGGGGGTAAATCCTTCCGGGGCTGAAGTGGTTAATGTGGAACAACCTGACCAGCTGTGGGGCATGAACATCACAAGGTGGTACCCAAGTCCTTTTAGCAATAGAGGAGCCTTTCCAGTCCACCGGATACTGTAACCAGATACCCTTACGTTGAGAATCCAATATTTTACTAATTTCGTATTCTTGATGGTCATCAACCGAGACAAGAGAAGGACGGCTAGAGGGTAGAGAAAAATAGGATTTTTATAACAGCTTACCAATAAAATCCTTTTCTTTGAAGTACATCACGGGACACAGAGCCATAGTAGTTACTATGTGGGTTATAGGCCACCTTCAGGTGATGGACACTGGCACGCCCTAAGACAAAAAGTGCACTCCCTATATAACCCCTCCCACTACTGGGAGTACCTCAGTTTTGTAGCAAAGCAATGCACATGTATACCAAGAAGGGCTGGATCTCTGTGTCCCGTGATGTACTTCTAAGAAAAATATTTTACAGGTAAGCTCTTAAAAAAATCCTATTTTCTTATCGTACATCACGGGACACAGAGCCATAGTAGTTACTTATGTGGGATGTCCCATAGCAATGCCAACTGAAGGGAGGGAGACACAACAAAAGTAGGGCACCAAAAGACTAGAGGACTTATACTGCAGCCTGCAGTACACTGCACCCAAAGGCGATATCCTCATGACTTTTTACATCTACTTGATAGAATCTGGTAAATGTATGGATGTATGGACTGAAGACCAAGTTGTGGCCTTGCAGATCTGAGCCATGGAGGTTTGGTGATGCACTGCCCAAGAGGCACTAACAGCCCTGGTGAAGTGCACTTTAATATGAAAAGGAGGAATTTTCTTCTTTAAACCATAAGTTTGAACAATCACTTGATGAATCAATTTAGAAATAGTAGATTTCGACGCTGCCTGTCCTCTGTTAGGACCGTCCGGCAACATAAACAAAACATCTGTTTTACGAATCTGAGCGGTCACTTTCAAATAGACCTTGACTGCTCTCACCACAGCAAGAAAATTTAGTGACCTCTCTTCCACAGAACGAGGTTCTGGAAAAAATGAAGGCAGAACAATATCCTGGTTTAAATGAAAACCTGACACTACCTTCGGTAGGAATTTAGGATGAGGCCGCAATACAACCTTATCCTTATGAATAATCAAATAAAGCTCTTTGCAAGAAAGAGCAACCAATTCCGATACTCTTCTTGCAGAAGATATGGCAACCAAGAAAATTATTTTGCTTGTCAAGAGGACTAAGGGAATATCTCATATTGGCTAAAAAGGCTGTTTTTGTAATGCCGACAGGACTAAATTTAAGTCCCAAGGGTTCAGGGGTGACCTAACCAGAGGATTAATCCGTGTTACCTCCTGAATAAAGTTACGAACAGAGAGTGTGAAGCAAGTGGTTGTTGAAAAAAAAACACAGATAAGGCCGACACCTGGCCTTTGATAGTACTCAAGGTCAGCCTCATTTCTAATCCCATCTGTAGGAATTCAAGGATCCTACCTATGACATATTTCTTGTGGTGCCAACCCCTGGATTCACACCAGGAGACATATGCCTTCCAGACTCTATAGTATATGACTCTGGAGGCTGGCTTCCTAGCATTAACCAAAGTAAAAACTACTGAAGCTGACAGCCCATGGTCTTTCAGAATGTGGGTCTCAATAGCCAAACCGTTAAATTTAGCCTTTGTAAGGTACAATGGAATACCGGACCTTGCGAGAAAAGGTCTGGCCACAGTGGTAGGGTCCAAGGGTCCCCTGCCGTCATCTTTATGATCTCGGCAAACCAAGATTTCCTGGGCCACAAGAATCACCGTCTTCCCTTCTTGCTTGATAGTGCGAAGAAGGCGCGGAAGCAGCAGAACAGGAGGGAACGCATAGATCAGTGAAAACTGATCCAATGGAAAACCAAGGCATCTGTTCCGTATGCCAACAGATCCCTTGTCCTTGACACTAAGTTGTCGATCTTGTTGTTGAACCTGGATGCAAACAGATCCACGTCCGGAACTCCCCATCTTTGACATATTGACAGAAAGATGTCGGGGTGAAGGGACCATTCTCCCGGGAACAATTGTTGGTGACTCAAGTAGTCCGCCTGCCAATTCTCTATTCCTGGAATGAAAATTGCTGATAGGCAAGGAATGTTGTTTTCTGCCCAAGATAGAATATGATTCACCTCTCTCTGGGCCCCACGAGTTCTAGTGCCCACTTGGTGATTGATATAGGCCACTGCTGTGGCATTGTCGGATTGGATCCTAGAAGGCTGGCGTCTGTTACCACCTTCCAGGTGACTGGTAGAAAGGATATTCCTTTTTGAAGATTCATGGATATCAACCACCAATTGAAGCCCTGACACACTTCGGGGTATAAACGCATTGGGAAGTCCAGAGCTTGGACCTTCTTGTTTCAAGTTGACAGGATACTGTTTTTCAGCAGTCTTGAATGAAACTGCGCATAAAGAACGGACTCAAAAGAAGCCACCATGTTTCCCAATAACTTCATGCAAAGTCGAATAGAAGGGTTCTTCTTTGTTTTGACCAACTGAATCAGTTCCTTTATGGAACCGATCCTTTCCTGGGGCAAAAAGACCTTCCTCTGAACTGTATCTATGATCAGCCCCAAGTACCGTAATCTCCTTGATGGTTTTAAGGAGGATATCTCTAGGTCGAGAATCCAACCTAGGTATTCCAGGTAGCTTACTGTGTTGACCAAACTTTGGTTTAAGCGGGCTACCAACTGATCTATCAAGAGTAGATCGTATAAGTAGGCTAGGAGCCAGGACCTTTGTAAATACTCGAGCTGCAGTAGCTAGACCAAAAGGCAGAGCTACAAACTGAAAATGAAGATTTTCTACCTCGAAACGTAGAAATTTCTGGTGAGCGGGGAAAATTGGCACATGGAGATAAGCACCCTTGATGTCGATAGACGCCAGAAATTCTCCTCCTTGTAGGATGGAGACTACTGATCGGATTGACTACATGCGAAAGGAATGGATATTCAAAAACTGGTTTCGATCTTTGAGATTTAAAATGGGTCTGACATCCCCGTTTGGTTTTGGAACTGTGAAAAGGTTTGAATAAAACCCTAATCCTTGCTCTTCCAAGGGGACCACCGATATTACTCTATGAGACAAGAGATGATCCAAAGCTAGAAAGTGAGACTTCTTTTTCACTGGATATCTGGGAACGTTTGATCTGAGAAAACGAGGAGACAGGAACTCTCGGAACTCTAGTTTGTAACCTAGATAAATTGAGGAAGCCACCCATCTGTCTTGGCATTGTTTCTGCCGGACCCCTGAAAACTGTAGAAGCCTTCCCCCCACTCGAGCAAGCAGGGGCGCCCCTTCATAAGGAGGCTTTAGTATTTTGTTTTGTGGGTTTCCTCCCCCAGGTCCTCTTTTGGCCCTGGGACTGACCCTGAGGGTTACCTCCTGAACCTGACGGTGGAAGCCGTCGTGACTGCCTGGAGGCTGATGCCCCTAGCACTGGAGAAGAAGCACGTTTAAAAGAAAAATGCTTAAACTTCTTCTTAACTGGTAAAAGTGAACTTTTCCCATTAGAAATTGTTTGGATATACTTATCCAGATCGTCTCCAAATAACCGTTCACCATGAAATGGGAAACTGGCCAAGAGCTTTTTACATGGCGCTTCGGCTGACATCAAGGGTGCTTATCTCCATGTGCCAATTTTCCCCGCTCACCAGAAATTTCTACGTTTCGAGGTAGAAAATCTTCATTTTCAGTTTGTAGCTCTGCCTTTTGGTCTAGCTACTGCACCTTGAGTATTTACAAAGGTCCTGGTGGGGAGGAAACCCCCCCCTCAGACTTACCAGGTGTCTGCTGCTGGTCAGAGGAAGAAAACTGCTGTTTCCTGGACACATCGTGAGCTCTCTGAGAATCATGAGATAAGTGCTCTATACAGCCCCCAGTGGTGACCCATAGGCATGACAATATTTACAAAATTAAAGGAGACATTCATTCAAATTTTTTAAAATTTCTTAGAAAACTCCACTTACCTTTCCCGCCGCAGGGTTTTCTGTGGTAAACAAACAGACCCAATTTTCCCCCTTAACGGTTCTGTTAAACCTTCAGGAGCTGGGGATCCTGGGGAAACCCACAATCCTGGACCTGTATTAGCACCACCGCCAGTAAAACTTTATGGCCTTAATACCAAAAAGTACTGGATCCCGGGTCTCTAAAAAGAGAAGTGTTACAGGCAAGACAAAGTGTTTCTTTGGATACGAGGCCCGGGTACCATTCAATTTGGCCAAAAAGACACTTTGAATGGTTCCGGCTGCATGGGTAGCCCCAGCAAGGATTGCTCCAGTGGAGCTCAGCACAGCACATCTTTACTTGTGACCAACACCTTAGACACTGCTGGCGAAAAAACTGAGGTACTCCCAGTAGTGGGAGGGGTTATATAGGGAGTGCACTTTTCTTTAATAAAAATATTGAATCATTCAAAAATTATACACAAACAGGGTTCGTATAAAAGGTTCAGGTATAAAGTTGACAACAGGAGGTAACAAAGTACGTATTAAGTATACATATTGGGGAGAAATGGGTAGGTTGGGGAGGATCCCGGGCTGAGTATGTGGAAAGGGTTCATCAAGTATCATTTTAATACAGAACTGTTAGAGGAAGCAATAGATATTTTATAACAAGCACATATGACTTTTCCCGAAGATTGGTTCTTCCCGAAGAGCCTGAGCAACATTCGCAGCATACGTAACCTTCGGGATATCATTAGAATAGTTTCAGGAGTAAAGGGTTCCCACGTCCCCCAGGTAGATCTCCCAAGAGAAGATCTCAGCAGTAGGGATGAGCTTCGTGTTCAACTCGAACATCGGCTGTTCGATCGTTCGTCGAATTGCGAACGATATGGGCCGCTCACGCCAAATTCATGTGGCGTGTCATGGCCCATAATTCACTGGGCATCGCAGAGCATTGCTGGCTGATGATTGGCCAAGCATGCCCTATGACCCGCATGCTTGGCCAATCACAGCGCCGTCTGTAGAGAGAGCTGTAATTGGCCAAAGCCAGGGTGGCTTTGGCCAATTATGGCTCAGGGGGTTTAAAACACGCCCCACACTATATAAAGCCGCCTGCACGGCGGCCCTGTGTAGTGTGTTCCGGCTTGACAGAGAGATAGACAGAGAGAGAGAGACAGTGTCAATTAAGTTAGATAGATTAGGCAGGACAGTCAGTCACTTAGCTGCACTTGTATTGTGTATATATATGCATCCCAGGTGTTGTGTATATATATATATATATATATATATATATATATACACTGTATTCAGTTTAGCTAGATCCGTTCCTGTTATCTTCCTACTGACAGGCAGGCTTGTGTTGTTACAGTATTTACAGAAGAAAATTGCTGATGTTCTTTTGATCCTATTAGTACCACAGTCAGGCAGCTAGACTTTTTACAGTTAGTGTAGTGCGTCCTCCTCACAGTGTTCAGCTAAAGCTACAAGTTAGTTTAGTGTGACCTCTGCACAGTGTTCAGCTAAAGCTACAAGTTAGTGCAGTGCGTCCTCCTCACAGTGTTCAGCTAAAACTACAGGTTAGTGTAGTGCGTTCTCTGCACAGTGTTCAGCTAAAGCTACAAGTTAGTGTAGTGCGTCCTCTGAACAGTGTTCAGCTAAAGCTACAAGTTAGTTTAGTGTGACCTCTGCACAGTGTTCAGCTAAAGCTGCAAGTTAGTGTAGTGTGTCTGTCCTCCTCACAGTGTTCAGCTAAAGCTACAAGTTAGTGTAGTGCGACCTCTGCACAGTGTTCAGCTAAAGCTACCTGTAGAAGGTTGGTGGTGTTTTCCTGATCCTATCACTACCGCAGGCAGCTAAATTATTTACATGTTAGTGTAGTGCGACCTCTGCACAGTGTTCAGCTAAAGCTACCTGTAGAAGGTTGGTGGTGTTCTCATACTATAGGCAGGCAGTTGATTTTGCTAGCTGCAGTATCAGTATATATATCCCAGCTTAGTGCAGCTACAGGCCATTAGTATGTCTGGAAGGCCAACAAGAGGCAGACAGTCACAAGCCAATAAAAGAGGGCAAGCAGGCTCTGTGTCTAGAGGCAACAGTGCTGGTCGTGGAGACGGTGCATCCTCATCAACACATGGCCGCGGGACACGCTTGGCCTTTTTTTCGGCAGCTGGCCGTGTTGAGCCGCAACATGCGGAAGATTTGGTCGAGTGGATGACCAAGCCATCCTCATCCTCCTCATCCTCTCTCACCCATGCTCAGAGTACTTTGTCTGGCAAAGCAGCTGCCAACGCGGCCTCTTCCCTCGGCTCAATGGCATCAGGGACTCCTTCCCTAGCCCCACCATGTCCTCCTGAGGAGTCCCTCGAACTGTTTGACCACAGTGTTGGGCACATGCTCCAGGAGGATGCCCAGCATTTAGAAGGCTCTGATGATACTGAGCTAGATGAAGGCAGTAACGTGAGCATGGACAGAGGGGGTGCCAAGAAGGACAGCAATCTGGCAGTCATGCTCCCCCTACTGCCAGGTTTGCTCCAGTGATGAGGAGGGAGAGGATGATGAGGTCACTGACTCAACGTGGGTGCCTGATAGGAGAGAGGAGGAGGAGGCACATCACCAACGAGGCAGGATGCCCTCCATGGGCCAGCCTAAGGGCAGCACACTGACTGCATCACACCGCAAAGCTCCGCATGTGCAGAGTGCTGCTGTCTCTGCGCGTTATTCTAAAAGTTCTTTGGTGTGGGCCTTTTTTGAGACGAGTGCATCAGATCACACCGCTGCTATTTGCAACATATGTCTCAAGCGTATCTCACGTGGCCAAAACATCTCCCGCTTGGGCAACACATGCTTGACCAGACATATGTTGACCTGCCATGCAGTTCGTTGGCAAGCGTATCTAAAAGACACACACCAAAGAACAAAGAGGACCTCTCCTTGCTCCTCATCAGTGGAGATCTCCAACCCCACTATACATTCAGTCCTCTCTGAGACCTGCACTGAGAGGAATGAAGGTGTAGAATTAGGTGTGTCACAACCAAGTACTTGTGGGCAATTTGCTTTCGGTACACCAACGTCAGATTGTACCAGGCGAATTTCCCTGCCCCAGCTGCTGCACCGCCAAAAGAAGTTCGCTCCCAGCCATCCACATGCCCAGCGGTTGAATGCTAGCTTGGCAAAATTGCTAGCATTTCAACTGCTACCTTTTCAGTTGGTAGACTCTGCCCTCTTCCGTGAGTTTGTGGAATGTACGGTTCCTCAGTGGCAGGTACCCAAACGCCACTTTTTCTCATGGAAGGCGATTCCGACTCTCTACCGGCATGTGGAAGGCAATGTCTTGGCCTCGCTGGACAGGGCGGTCAGTGGTAAGGTGCATATTACCGCTGACTCATGATGCAGCAGGCATGGACAGGGACGTTACCCAAGTTTCACGGCGCATTGGGTCACTCTGCTGGCAGCTGGGAAGTATGCAGGACAAGGTGCAGTAGTGTTGGAGGTTGTTCCGCCACCACGCCTCCAAAATGCCACTACTAATGATTGTGACACACCTCTCTCCTCCACCCCCTCCTCTTCTTCTTCCTCCATGGCCTCTTCCTGTGCTTTTTCCTCTGAACCAGCGGTGTTCCGTAGGCGTTCAAGGGGCTACGCAAGTACGCAGGTCAAAAGATGCCATGCAGTGCTTGAGCTGGTGTGCTTGGGGGACAGGAGCCACACTGGGGCAGAGGTTCTGTCAGCTCTGCAGGGGCAGGTTCAGAGGTGGTTGATGCCACCCCAACTTAAGGCAGGAATGGTGGTTTGCAACAATGACACCAACCTCCTCTCCGCCCTCCGACAGGGACAGCTGACCCATGTGCCCTGTTTGGCTCACGTCCTTAACTTGGTGGTGCAGCAGTTCTTGGGCAGGTACCCGGGTTTACAGGATGTCCTGAGGCAGGCCAGGAAAGTCTGTGTGCATTTCCGCCAGTCATATAATGCCAGTGCTCGGCTGGCAGACCTCCAAAAGGAGTTTAACCTGCCCAAAAACTGCCTAATCTGTGACATGCCCACCAGGTGGAACTCAACGTTGGCCATGCTGCAGCGGCTGCACACGCAGCAGAGGGCCATCAATGAGTACCTGTGCAACTATGGCACCAGGACAGGGTCAGGGGAGTTTGTTTTTTTTTCCCCACGCCAGTGGGCCATGATCAGGGATGCATGCACTGTCCTGTCACCATTTGAGAAGGCCACGAGGATGGTGAGCAGTGACAGTGCATGCATTAGTGACACTGTCTGCCTTGTCCACCTGTTGGAGCACACGCTGTGTGGAATAATGGACAGGCCACTTGAGGCAGAACAGAGGCAGGAAGAGGAGGACTTCCTTAGCTCTCAAGGCCCCCTTTATTCAGACAGTGTTCCTGTGTGCCCGCCGATCACACAGGAAGAGGAGGAGGAGAAGGATTGTGTCAGTATGGAGGTGGAGAATGGCACTCAGCATCAGCAGCAGTCTTTAAGGGATCAGTCCCAAGAAACACATGGACTTGTACATGGCTGGGAGGAGGTGGCTGTGGACCATGTCGTCCTTAGTGACCCAGAGGACTCCGGACCGAATGCCTCAGCAAACCTACGCTGTATGGCCTCCCTGATCCTGCAAAGCCTGCATAAGGATCCTCGTATTCGTGGTATCAAGGAGAAGGACCAATACTGGCTAGCAACCCTCCTTGATCCACGTCACAAGGGTAAGGTTGCGGACCTTATTTTGCCTTGGCAGAGGGAGCAGAGGATGAAACATCTTCGGGAGGCCTTGCAGAAAGGTCTATGCAACGCGTTCCCAGAGACTGGGAGGTTACAAACTCCTGTTTCTGGACAACGTGTTGCTGAGGCTTCGGTCAGTCAAAGAAGGAGCGGTGGGGAAGGTGGCCGTCTGACCGATGCGTTCAGACAATTTTTTAGTCCGCAGCCCCAAGGTATGATCGGTTCCAGCAACCATCGGCAGCGTTTGTTTTACATGGTACAGTAATACCTAGGGGCAAGATCTGACTTGGACACCTTTCCCACCGAAAATCCTCTGGGTTACTGGGTCTTGAGGATGGATCACTGGCCAGAGCTTGCACAGTATGCAATTGAGCTACTGGCCTGTCCTGCATCCAGCGTTCTTTCGGAACTCACATTCAGTGCTGTTGGAGGCTTTGTAACCGATCACAGGGTGCGTCTGTCCACTGACTCGGTCAATCGACTGACCTCCATAAAAATGAATCAGTCTTGGATCACCACCAGCTACCAAGCACCTGATGCTGATGTAACCGAATATTTTTTTTTGAAATGTCAAATCCCTTCAAAGACTGCCTATGCTGATGCTGAGCGACTATCCTCTTCCTCCTCAATGATCATGCTGATAGCTTGTAAGAACATTTTTGGTTCTGGGCCCCGCCACCAGTGCCTAAGGCCCAATTTTTAAGCCCCTGTTTAACAGGGGCATGTAATTACAATTTTTGATGCAATTCTTTGCAGCAGGGCTCACTCCTGCGTTCCAACTAGAGTATCTGAGGGGTTGCAGTGTTGTGGCACCAGCACCAGTGCCTAAGGCCCAATTTTTCAGCCCCTGTTCAACAGGGACATGTAATTAGAATTCTTGATCTAATATTTCACAGCAGGGCCCGTTTCTGCGCCCACCAAGAATAGCTGTGAGGACTTACAGTGTTGTGGCACCAGCACCACCATCACCACCAAAGGCCCAATTTTTCAGCCCCTGTTCAACAGGGGCATGTAATTACAATTCTTGATCGAATATTTCACAGCAGGGCCCGTTTCTGCGCCCACCAAGATTAACTGTGAGTACTTACAGTGTTGTGCCACCAGCACCACCACCAAAGGCCCAATTTTTCTGGCCCTGTTGGGCAACAAAGCTAATAAAGGGTCTGGAGGATCTTAGTTATGAGGAAAGGTTGCGAGCACTGAACTTATTCTCTCTGGAGAAGAGACGCTTGAGAGGGGATATGATTTCAATATACAAATACCGTACTGGTGACCCTACAATAGAAATAAAACTTTTTCGCAGAAGAGAGTTTAGCAAGACTCGTGGCCACTCATTAAAATTAGAAGAAAAGATGTTTAACCTTAAACTACGTAGAGGGTTCTTTACCGTAAGAGCGGCAAGAATGTGGAATTCCCTTCCACAGGCGGTGGTCTCAGCGGGGAGCATCGATAGTTTCAAGAAACTATTAGATAAGCACCTAAATGAACGCAACATACAGGGATATACAATGTAATACTGACACATAATCACACATAGGTTGGATTTGATGGACTTTGATGTCTTTTTTCAACCTCGCCTACTATGTAACTATGTAACTTGTGAGACTCCGGGCCACACTGAACCCCTCGAATATCTGGGTGGTTCCTGATGCCTACTGCCAATGTCTCAATGGCGATCGCGAATATCAAAGGGGACAGGGGACATCCCTGTCTAGTGCCCTTTGATATAGGAAACCGCTCCGAGTACTGGCCTTGAAGTCTCACCCTCGTGCTGGGATTTGAGTATAGGGCCATGAGAATTTCCAGAAAACTAGGGCCGAATCCCCACCTAGTTAATACCTTGAATAAGAATGGCCATTCGAGTGTATCAAACGCTTTCTGCAAGTCAATAGACAAGAGGTAACCTTCCTGGGGGGAACCCCCATCCCATCCCGAGTGCAGGAGAGAGATAACATCAATGGCTCTCCGTATCTGATCGGGTGCCTGTCTCCCCGGAATAAATCCCACCTGATCGTTGTGTATATATCGGTCTATAAATGCGGATAGTCTATTTGCTAGAATTTTTGTTAGAATTTTGAGATCATTATTGATCAGCGATATTGGTCTATAATTGTTAACCTCAGAGTTGTCCTTACCTGGTTTCGGGATGACCGATATGTATGCAGAAAAGCATCATCATCGAGACAGGTGCCACTCCGGAGGGAGTTAAAGTATCTCGTCAGATACGGAGAGAGTCTTGGAGCAAAAGTTTTATAATAACAGACGGGTCTGTCCGGTCCCGGTGTAGAGTTCTTTTTGAGGTTTTTAATTACCTCTGACACTTCTGACTCTGTAATAGGCTCCTCAAGATCAGAGAGGTGAGCCAAAGCCAGTTTAGGGAGGGGGGATCCCATCAAGAAAGCCCTTCAACTCTATGGAGGAGATAGGGGCGTCAGCTTGATATAACTTTGAGTAGAACCTATGAAATGTAACCATTATTTTGTCTGGATTTTGGGTGAGGTCACCTGTGGGGGTGCATATTGTGGGGAAGGAAAGGGAACAATGTTTAGCTGTTGGCCAGTCTCGGGCCTACCTCATGTCTCAGTAAATAATGTCGGGCGTTAGCCCAGCGCAGGTCATTTTCAACGTGAGTGGTGAGTGCAATATTGAGGGAGAGTCTCGCTGCTTCTAGTTGTGCTGTTGAGGAAGCTGTTGGGTTACGTTTATGGTTTCTGGATATTAGAAGGAATTCTTTTTCAAGATTGTCAATTTTGGCTCGTTTGTCCCGTTTGCGCTGTGAGGTCATCTGTATGAACTTACCCCTAATGACAGCCTTGTGAGCAGCCCAAAGTGTTGTGGGAGAAAGTCCCTCTGTGTCATTCAAGTTAAAAAAGGACTTGATCTCTTTAGATAATCCAGTAGCCTGTATTGGATCACTCAGTAGGGCTTCATTGATGTGCCATCTAAAGGGGCCATGATGTTCTTGGAGTCTCACGACATCCATCAAGACCATGGCATGGTCTGATAGTGTAGAGTCTCTGATAAGTGATTTAGAAATGCATGGGATCGCACTGGCAGAAAGGAAAATGTGATCGATCCTGGAGTAGGAGTTATACGGGGCAGAGAAGAGTGTATAGTCTTTTGTGGAAGGGTTTATTTCCCTCCATAGGTCTATTAAACCGTGGGAGTTAACTAGTTTAGCTATGAAAGTGCTACATTTCGGGGGACGGCGTAGCCGGGCTCGGCGGTTGTCCAACTTATCCAGAGTCTGGTCTAGGGCCACAAGTCACCCCCCATAATCACTGTACCCGAGAAGTGTGGGGAGAGAGTTTCTAGCATGGAGGAAAAAAAATTCCGCCTGGCCTCGGTTCGGGGCATAATATGAAATCAGTGTAAAAGAGGAGCCATGGATGGTACCCACTAACAGTAGAAATTTACTGTTGGGATCTGATATCTCCTTAGAGAGGGTGAATGAGGTATGGTTAGAGAAAAAGATTCCAACCCCTTTAGTTTTATCCTCTGCATTAGAGAGGTAAAACTGAGGATCTTTGTGGTGGATATAAGAGGGATTGTAACTCTTAGGGAAGTGCGTTTCCTGTAATAGAAGCACAACTAAGGGCTGGGAGTGATAGGTTTGGAATAATGTGCGTCTTTTCATCTGGGAGTTTATGCCTTTGACATTATGGGAGGCTACTTTAATGGGGAGTATGGGGGGTCCGTCAGACATCTTGGGTCAGAGGGAGGACATAGCCTAGCCCGTGACAGAGACTTACCCTCTCAAGAGCATTCTGGCCCGGCAGGAGACTCAAGAAACCAAATTGAGACACAGGAACGCGGACGTCAGCTGTGGTGTGGATTCCTCAACGCGGACGTCAGCTGTGGTGTGGATTTCTCGGTGTCTGTAGGGAAGAAAAAGAGAATGTAAGAGCAGAAAGCGAAAGGAGAGAAAGAAGAGAGAGGGTAGAAGGACACGCGGTGCCCGCCCCTTGGACAACGTGGCTCTTAGCGAGATGGGAATGGGCCTGCCAACTCCCACCTCAAGAGAGTACCTTACAAAATCCCACCTTAACGGTGGGCAGGGATCTGCCTCGACCCTAAGGAAAATCCTCAACATCAAGGCAGATAGCGGAGATCTGCTCTGGCCTAGACCCACTAAAGTATTAAATGTATAGTTTACCGCAGCCCCATACAGGGGTTAGACTAGTGAGGTTTCAGGGTAAGGTCTGAGACGTGATTCAGGCTAACCGGTGCAACAAAAGAACCTAAGAAAAAAGGCCACACCATAGTTGGAGCCTGGTAGGCGAAAAAAGCTGCCCAGGCCCCATGCAACAATCAGATAGCCTAAATAACTGTAAGTAAGGCCCTTCCTAAGTGACTGTGTGGGGGTTAATTTGTAATCGTGTAGAACTTATCAAAATGCATATGTACACATGCACATCTGTGAACACATGCGAACATGTATATTCGTATTTGCCCACACACCCGCCCTAATCATGGGCTCGAAAGCCACAAAAAAAAAAGAAAAAAAAAAAGGGGGGTTCGGAACATTACATCCGCTGGAACACTAGGTAAAAAAACAGTCAAATAGTGCTTATTGACATTGAAGGGATACTGGAAACAGTATTGAACCAGGGAAAGAATAATCTGTAATAACAGATAGTTAGGTGTCCAGACAAGACAGGGGTGGTTTCAAGGAGGTTGAGCATCTTTGGATCGCTTGTTGTGCTGCCTCTGCCATAGAGGAGCGATAGGACTTGTTGGAGGGGGTCGCTTGGAAGACCCCGGGGTCTTGTGTGAAGGAGCAGATTCGGGCGTAACAGAAGGGACCTGAGAAATGAGGCCCAAACACAGAAGAAGCCTTTCACCTTCCTGGATGGTAGCGAAGCCATGCGACTTGTTCTGGTAAGAGAAGGTTAGCTTGAAGGGGAACACCCATCTATACTTGATAGACTTCTGGGATAATACAAGCAGTAGCGGTTTAAGGGACCGTCTCCTCTGGATAGTGTAAGGAGACAGGTCAGCGAACACCTGAATTGGGTGATCCTGGATAGTGAGTCAGTCCGCTTCCCTCGATCTCCTCATGATTTCCTCCTTCACATTATAGTAGTGCGGCTTCACAATAATGTCCCATGGTGGGCCCTCAGCCCGGAGCGGTTGCGGTGCTCTATGAGCTCTATCCAGCTCCAAAAGATGCTCCGCTATGCCAGGGATAAGGTCTTTGATAAGGGCGCGAATCACCTCAGAAGTATCTTTAATAGATTCTGGAAGGCCCCTGACTCTAAAATTATAACGTCTGGTTCTATTTTCAAGGTCGTCGATTTTCTCATGTGCTGATTCCAATTGGTCCTGTAGATCTTGTATGCGAGAGGTATTTTGGTTAGTTCTTGCTATGGTGTTTTCTAGCACCCAGGTTGTGAAGATCAGCTTGGATAACAGAGGTAATTTGCGTTGCTGTCTGTGCCAGGCCTCTGGACAGCATCTTGGAGAACGTGGCCAAAATTGTGGTTAGGTCAGTGGGGTGTATTGAGGGAGGCAGGGCCACACCATCCTGCAGCCAAGGGCTTCTGTTGAAGTCTCCCAAAGGGGACAACAGTATGTCATCCAGGGTTCTCTCTGAGAGATTCTGTGAAAGCTGGTGAGGGGGCCGGGCCGCTGAGGTTACTCACAGTGGTGGTTCCTGGTTCATTACTAACTAACTAGTACTAACTAAAGTCAGTACTAACTTTTGGAGACAGTGGACATGACAGGAGGTGCTCCAGGCAGAAGTTTGACAAGAGGACCAGTCAATAGATGGGTTAGGTTTACATAACCAAGGGAACCCAAGAATTACTGGGTATCTAGGAGACAAGATGATGTCAAATGATAAAACTTCTAGTTGCAGAGCACCCAACCGGACAGAGAGAGGTTTAGATTCATGGGTAATAAGTTCATGGGTAACCATGGGTAATGGTTCTCCACCAAGAGTAGTTACACAGCGCAGAAGGTTTTTAGAAAGAGTAGGTAATTGAAGTCTATTAACCAGCGCTGCATCTAGAAACACACCACCAGCACCAGAATCTCTAAACGCTACTGTGGAATAGCACTGATCATTCCAGGACAAGGAAATTGGAACTATGTGTCTCTCCTGCTCAGGGGGGATCCAAAGTCTAGTCTCGGGAGGGGCAGTGCCAGAAAATAAGGCTACTTTCACACTGGGGCGGGCGTCGGCGGTAAAGCGGCGCTATTTTTAGGACCGTTTTAGCGCCGCTATTTGGCCGCTAGTGGGGTGGTTTTATCCCATTTATTTCTACTGAGACACACAGCCACTATATCCCAATATGACATGCTGGTGCGGGTCCTTGAATAAACCCTGCCTGCATTCTGGGATCCACACGCATGACATATTGGGATATAGCGGCTGTGTGTCACAGTAGAAATAAATGGGATGCTGGCATTGGGATGCATGTAACACTTTATGTATCCCCAAGCCAGTAAAAGACAGCCCTGCATGTTAGACGAATGTCTGCTGCACGCCCTGTGTAAATGAAGCCTAAAGATGAATTTTTCTGTCATTCCATATCATCATTATCATGATAATCACACAATACAGGTGCTGTGGCTCAACGCACCTGTACTGTGTGATTATCATGATGATAATGATGATGATTGGTAATTGTAATATGACACATGGAGGGGGTTAATGTACTCACTGATGTATTACTGACCAGTGGCAATTAATTAACCCCTTTGTGCTGCATTAGTGGCACTAGTGGCAGTGTTTATAAACCCCTTCATGCTGTAGCATAAAAGGGGTTAATTAACATTGATAGTGCCACTGTCATTAATGCTGCACAGAGGGGTTAATTGCCACTGGTCAGTAATACATCAGTGAGTACATTAACCCCCTCCATGTGCCATATTACAATTACCATTGTAAATTATTTAACCCCCCTCCCCTCCCCCAAAGCGGTAACCTCTTCACAAGGTGTTAACTCATTAACATAAGAATGCCTGCCGTAGCTCATTAACATAACAATGCCCGTCGTAGCTAATTAACATAACAATTCCTTAGCTAAGTGCTAACTCACTTGCCGTGCACTGAGCTCTGGCTACAGGTCCATCTTGTCTTCAATCCTGCCGCCTCTGAATCATGGCGTCACACCAGCCGGGACTTGGAAGCTCCTGTCGGGTGGAGATCACTCTCTCTAACTGACATTCAAAGAAGCAAGAGTCCACCAGAATACACAAGTTCATAAAATCCTCCAGGACCACTGGGACCTCACGGTAAGTTAATTAGTCCTTTATGCATTCCGCTAGTCCTATGCGGAATGAAGCCTTAAGGGTGAAATTATCCCAGGTGGTCTCTGCAGCTAGTGTTCGAAATTCTATGGCATAGGATGCTACCATGCGTTTACCCTGATGTAAATCAAGAATACTGGACTCGGACGCAGACACTCTGCCTGAAACGTCAAATATTTTCTCAAAAGTCTTCATGAAAGTGGGGTAGTCAGTAAGTGTACTAGACTCTTTCTCAAGAAGAGGTGACACCCAGGACAATGCTCTGCCCTTCAGCAAGGAAATAATAAAAAAGTCACCTTTACTTGAGCAGAGGCAAACACTAAATATTGATTTCTAAAATGCAACCGGCAGTGGTTGAGAAATCCCCTGCAATCAGAAAGGTTACCATTATACCTCTCAGGGAGAGGTATGTTAGGAGCAGGAGAACCTGGGGGGGTTAGACACGACAACAGGTTCCCTAGCCCCAGTGCAGTACTAGGTGCAGAAGGACTGGACCCATGTGCTGTAGACAAAGAGGATAAGATAGCTGTGATAGCACCTAGTTTCTCCTTAAATGACTGCACACAGTTGGCCTGCTCTCCCAACAATTGTCTCTGAAGAGCGACTGCCTGCACCAACTCGCTGAGGTCCATCTGGCCCTAGTATAAGGTCAGGTCTGCCAGGAGACTAACCATCCCTCCAGTTTCCGGACCGGTAGTTTTATTATCCCAGTGTCAGGTGGAAGGGTGGTTGAGGTCCTGCAGCCAGAAATACGGGACCACAATGGGAAGTGCAAACAGACTAAATCAAGGAGTACAAAACAAAAAAACTAGCCCTCCCCCCATCTTTCCCTATTCCACCCACCAAAAGGGGCTGACATCCTATCTGACCTGTCTGCCCTATTGTAATCTAATTCACCCTCCACACTCAATCCTAGTTTAAATACTCCCTAGCCTTCCCATAAACCTCCGCCCCAGCACAGCAGACCCCCTTCCATTTAGGTGCAAACCAACTTAAGCATTTGGTTGTACCCCAATGAAAAGTCAGCCCAGTGCTCTAAAAACCCAAATCCCTCCTTCTTACACCAGATCTTTAGCCACAAATTCAGTTCTCTAATCTCCCCCTGTCTTTCCTGTGTTGCGCATGGCACAGGCAATATTTCAGAGAATATCACCTTGGAGGTCCTTCCCTTCAACTTGCAGCCTAGTTCTTTAAATTGGTTCTTAAGGAACCTCCGCCTTCCTTATATTCTGTCATTGGTTCCAAAGTGGACCAAGACAGCTGGGTCATGCCCAGCCCCTCCCAGTAATCAACCTGGTTCACCACATGCCGGACCCTGGCACCAGGGAGACAGCAAACCATTTGGTTGAGTCAATCCTGGCGACAAATTATTCTATTAGTCCTTCTGATTCAAGAATCCCTTATTACCACCAACTGTCTAGGCCTACCTGCACTACCCTTACCACCCCTATTTTTCAGGCTGCTCTCCCAGCTGTTAGGGGTAGCAGTGACATCTAGGGCTGCCACCTCTAGCTCTATCTCAGGCACACAAGTGACCTATCTGACCAAGGCATATTTTTCTGCAACTATGTTAGCCTTTTTTTGACAACTAATGGCTTTAATAAGATGTTCACTGTCCAGAGCACAAAAGCGCCAAGCTTCTTCTTTAACCCCACCATCAGTGCCAAAGTTGGAAAGTAGAATGCCTCCTCCAGATGATGCAGACATTGAGGGGAATTAAAAAGGACTGAGAGACAGTGTTAGAGGAGGCTGCAGGAAATTTCTCACTCCAAACTTTTCATATACTTGATGTTATGGCTTCATGCAATACTCGCTTCTGTTTGCAAAAGCCTTGATATTGTTGCACTTCATTCTCCTCCATCTTGCTGTGCTCCCTTGGGTACTAAGAGACCTGCCAACCTAAAAAGACATTCTTTATTTTTGAGCACATAGAACTGGAAATTTAAGACTATTGGGTTAACCCTGAAAATAGTCTCACCTCTGAGAATTATCGCTGTAAAAGAGTTACCTAAAAAGTAGTCTATTCTAGTAGACGCTGCCATCTCAGTGTTAAATATCTTTCAGTGCATATAGAAGGTCTTGCTTCATTTAAAGCGATTGTAAAGACAGAAAGTTTATCTCATCTTAATGCGTCCTATGAGGTAGAGGTGATCTCCTATTCTTTGGCTTAGTTGGCGTATGGATTTGTCAATATAAAAGTCTTTGCACTGGCACTTCATAAGATAGATAACCCCTTGGGTGGTACAATTCACGTAGCAACGTACTCTATGCCACTCACCATTTGGTAGACTGGTACCTGTTCCCTCTGTCACCCATGGACATCGTGCGCAATTTCCACACTGATATGTATGCCCTGGTAAGGGAGGATATCTTGAATTATTGCAGTTGTGGCTTGCAGTGAGGCGCTCCCGTAACGAGGTTGCCCGTCTGAAGACTAATTCAGGAGTAGATATAACATATTTTGATATAGTGTATTCATTGGTCAAAAGATGCCAATGTTGGGCAATTGTTGAGTGTAATTGTTGTTCATGTGCTGAATATCTTGTGATGGGTTTGACTACACCAGTATCTTTTGTGGGGGTATCATATAATAGAGATGCTCTTGAAAGATTTTTTTTGCCCGGTTAAAGGCTTTAAGAATAGAACAGGAATATCCCCAATTAAGGAGATGTTGTTTAAAGCGGAGTTCCACACAAAAATGGAACTTCCGCTTTTCGGAACCCTCCCCCCCTCCGGTGTCACATTTGGCACCTTTCAGGGGGGAGGGGGGTGCAGATACCGGTCTAAGACAGGTATTTGCATCCACTTCTGGCATAGACCCCCACGGGAGTCTATGCCTCTTCCTGTCCCTCTGCGCTGTCTCCTGGAAAACACACAGGTCCCAGGAGATAGCAGGGACCAGTTACGATGCGCAGCGTGACTCGCGCATGCGCAGTAGGGAACCGGGAAGTGAAGCCGCAACACTTCACTTCCTGATTCCCTCAGCTAGGATGGCGGCGGCAGCTGCCGAGAATCAAGCGGGTTATCGGCGTCGGCTGCCGACATCGCTGGACCCTGGGACAGGTAAGTGGCCATTTATTAAAAGCCAGCAGCTGCAGTATTTGTAGCTGCTGGCTTTTAATATTTTTTTTTTTTTAGGTGGATTTAGGTGGACTCCCTCTTTAAGATCATCTGCTTGTGTTTTGAAATTAACCTCTGAAGTACAATTTCTACGTATTCCTAAATATTGTGCATATAGAATTTTATAGGATTGTCTCGGCCGTCCGGGACTCCCCTCCCTATTGGCTGAGACTAGACATGTGCGATTCGTTTAGTTCCAAATTGTTTTAACAAATTTTGACAAAATTCGTTAATTCCGAATTTCGGAAATTCCGAATTTCCGAAATAAGAATGAAAACCTGGAAATTAAAAAAAAAAAAAAAATCCGAAAAGCTGATCTAACAACTAACTAGTAATAACTTAACTATTACTAACTATTAAATTATAGGTATTGGAATTTCCTTTCAAATTTGGCTGTTAGTGAACGTAACGAATACAAATTTTTCCGAAGTTACAAATTATCCGAAATAACGAATGCCATATCTAAATAAAAGGAACGTAACAATCTAATAATAAATAACAATAATAAAAACTTTATTATTATTATTATTAATTTGATCAGTTCCATTTGTTTAGATGCGGCATTAGTTAGATCGGATAATTCGTAACTTCAGATAAATTTGTATTTGTTACATTCAATAACAGACCAATTTGAAACAAAATTCCAATACCTATAATGTAATAGTTATTATTAGTTAATTATTTAAAATTTTCGTTCTTTCGAATTTTCGGAAATTTGGAATTCAATAATTCGGATTTTGGAAAAAAGGAAAGAAACAAAAACAAACAAAGTTTTCGGCAATGCACATGTCGAGCTGAGACAACAGTGCGGTGCCATTGGCTCCCACTGCTGTCAATCAAAGCCAGTCAACCAAAAAAAAAAAAAAGGGGGCAGGGCCAAGCCGCAGCGCCATGTCTAAATGGACACAGGGAGCTGTGGCTCGGCTCCGGTGCCCCCATAGCAAGCTGCTTGCTGTGCAGGCACTCAACAATAGGGATGAGCTTCTTGTTCGAGCCGAACGCATGTTCGACTCGAACATCGTGTGTTCAGTCGTTCGCCGAATTATGAACTTAATTGGCCTTTCGTGCCAAATTCGAGTGGTGCGTCACGGCCCATAATTCACTGCGGCATCGCAGTGCATTGCTTGGCTGATGATTGGCCAAGCATGTACTATGACCCGCATGCTTGGCCAATCACAGCGCCGTGTGTACAGCGAGCCGTAATTGGTCAAAGCCAGGGAGGCTTTGGCCAATTAGGGCTCAGGGGGTTTAGTACACGCCCCACACTATATAAGGCCGCCTGCACGTCGGCCCTGTGTAGTGTGTTGCGGTGGAGAGAGATAAATAGACAGAGAGACAGTGTCATTTGATTTAAGTTAGATAGAGTAGGCAGGTCGAGTCAGTTAGCTGCACTTGCAGTGTATTGTGTATATAGATGCATCCCAGCATATACACACGATCAGGGTAAATATCAGGGTATTTTTATGGTTTAGGATTTTATATATAAGCACCACTCCAACAGATGGGGATAGTTTGATAAGCGCAACAACATATTTTATATATATATATATATATATATATATATATTGTATTCAGTTTAGCTAGGTCCGTTCCTGTTATTCTCTTCCTAATATACTGTGTACCCCGCACAGTTGCACCTACAGTATAGCTACCTGGAGCCAGGTGCTTGTGTGCTTCTTCTGATACTATTAACAGCACAGGCTCTTGAAGTATTTCCAGTTAGTGTACTGTGTAACCCTGCACAGTTGCACCTACGGTATAACTACCTGAAGCCAGGTGCTTGTGTGCTTCTTCTGATACCATTAATAGCACAGGCTCTTGAAGTATTTCCAGTTAGTGTACTGTGTAACCCTGCACAGTTGCACCTACAGTATAGTTACCTGAAGACAAGTGCAGGTGTTCTCATACTAATAATACTACAGGCAGGCAGTTGATTCTGCTAGCTGCAGTATAATAGGTATAGATATACATCCCAGTTTTGTGCAGCTACATCTCACTGCAGGCCAATAGTATGTATGGAAGGCCAACAAGGAGAGGCAGACAGTCACAAGCCAATAAAAGAGGGCAAGCAGGCTCTGTGTCTAGAGGCAACAGTGCTGGTCATTGACACGGTGCATCCTCATCAGCACGTGGCCGTGGGACATGCTTGGCCTTTTTTTCAGCAGCTGGCCGTGTTGAGCCGCAACATGCCGAAGACTTGGTCGAGTGGATGACCAAGCCGTCCTCATCCTCCTCATCCTCTCTCACCCAGGCTCAGAGTACTTTGTCTGGCAATGCAGCTGCCAACGCGGCCCCTTCCCTTGGCTCAATAGCATCAGTCACTCCTTCCCTAGGCCCACCATGTCCTCCTGAGGAGTCCCCGAACTGTTTGACCACAGTGTTGGGTACATGTTCCAGGAGGATGCCCAGCGCTTTGAAGGCTCCGATGATGGTACTCAGCTAGAGGAAGGCAGTAACGTGAGCCCAGACAGAGGGGGTGCCCAAGAAGGACAGCAATCTGGCAGTCATGTTCCCCCTGCTGCTGCATACTGCCAGGTTTGCTCCAGTGATGAGGAGGGAGGGGATGATGAGGTCACTGACTCCACGTGGGTGCCTGATAGGAGAGAGGAGGAGGAGGAGGAGGCACATCACCAACGAGGCAGGATGCCCTCCAGGGGCCAGCTTAAGGACAGCACGCTGACTGCATCACACCGCAGCGCTCCGCATGTGCAGGGCGCTGCTGTCTCTGCGCGTTATTCCAAAAGTTCTTTGGTGTGGGCCTTTTTTTGAGACAAGTGCATCAGAATCGCACCGCTGCTATTTGCAACATATGTCTCAAGCGTATCTCACGTGGCCAAAAAATCTCCTGCTTGGGCACCACATGCTTGACCAGACATATGTTGACCTGCCATGCAGTTCGTTGGCAAGCGTACCTAGAAGGCCCACACCAAAGAACAAAGAGAACCTCTCCTTGCTCCTCATCAGCTGGGATCTCCAACCCCACTATACCTTCAGTCCTCTCTGAGACCTGCACTGAGAGGAATGAAGGTGTAGAATTAGGTGTGTCACAACCAAGTACTTGCGGGCAATCTGCTATTGGTACACCAACGTCAGATTGTACCAGACAAATTTCCCTGCCCCAGCTGCTGCACCGCAGAAAGACGTTCGCTCCCAGCCATCCACATGCCCAGCGGTTGAATGCTAGCTTGGCAAAATTGCTAGCACTTCAACTGCTACCTTTTCAGTTAGTAGACTCTGCCCCCTTCCGTGAGTTTGTGGAATGTGCGGTTCCTCAGTGGCAGGTTTCCAACTGCCACTTTATCACGGAAGGCGATTCCGCTCTCTACCGGCATGTGGAAGGCAATGTCTTGGCCTTGCTGGACAGGGCGGCCAGCGGTAGGGTGCATATTACCACTGACTCATGGTCCAGTAGGCATGGGCAGGGATGTTAACTAAGTTTCACAGCGCATTGGGTGACTCTGCTGGCAGCTGGGAAGGATGCAGGACAAGGTGCAGTAGTGTTGGAGGTTGTTCCGCCACCACGCCTCCAAAATGCTACTACTGGTGATTCTGACGCACCTCTCTCCTCCACCCTCTCCTCTTTTTCTTTCTCCATGGCCTCTTCCTGTGCTTTCAAAGCCACAAAGTCTCTGCGCTTAGGACAGAGGACAAAGGACAGAGGACAAAGGGGAGAAAGAAGAAGATGGAAGATGATATTATGATATTATGTACTTCAAATCCCAGGATTTTTTAACATCCCAGAACGTAATGAAGGGCCCCCCTCGGGGTTGCTGATTCTATATTGGAGAAGGTTTACTAAGTAATATCTGGGTCTGCGTATCTGGGTCAGTAGTGGGCAGAGTATACTACTGGAATATACCACTGGGAGGCTTCTGTATGTGGGACATTACCCATGTAAATTATTGCTCTGCAGTTATAGATGCCTATATAACACTTGTACCCAGCAATATATCGGTCTAACATAGGGACGTCTGTAAACCATCTTTTTTATTGATATCCCTTGTATTCACATTTGAGTGGCTTGGATGGTTTTAGAAACACCGGCCTGTATTAGTTTTGAAGTCTCAGATGTAAAAAATGTTTTTTTCTTTTCGTGCTTGGAGACCTGAGGCTGGTATTCATAAAGGACAGTAATGAACATTCAAAACTTCCTCTTTTACTTCTATATGTAAACACACCTTGATTGTGACTCAGTCTTGCATTTAACTTTATCCTACTTTTACAAGTTAAGCACTGGGTTTGTAAGTTGGTTAATATGTAGTACCGTAACTCACCACTGAGGATTTCGTCTATGAGATATACTTACCTGGATACTTTAACCAATTCTAACTTGTACTTCATATTAACAAATTATATATTAATAGATGTATGATGTCAATATCACTCTGCGAGAAATATGTCTGCCAATCTATGTAAGGGTTAGCGGAGATGCAGGGGTCCGTGATAACTATTTCTGCCTACGGACATAAGGATCTGGACTGTGGTTCTTCCAATGGGGTTGCACCTGGAGGGAGGGCTTTATGATTGAATATCCAATCACAGTTCCTACAGCGATGGGAGAAGGGAGGACCCAGCATGTCCGCTTGCCATATAACCTGTGAGGTGTAGTAAGATGGCGCCGCCTTTGACAACGTTGATGACGAAACGCGTAAGGCGGAGCTACGCACTTACGTCATTTCCGGGTACGGAGCGAGAGAGCTTGGAACGCAGCTGGACCGCACGCTACGGGAAAGCACTTCCTAGTTTCGGCTTCACCCATAGTGTAGTGTTTTGTGGATTTTATTTTCTCCCTTTCGGGGATTATTATTTTAATAAAGCTTTTAATCATACTACACTATGAGGTGGCATCTTTTCTTATGAGGATTCCTCTGGCGATCCCCTTCTTGGACGTGGATTAAGCTGACAAGGTGATATGGAGGAGTGACCTGGAAGTCCTGGGAGAGAGGATACCATATCGCAGCAACCACGGGATACCTACCAAGAGAACGGCATTGGGATCTTAAAGTGTCTGTCACCCCTGCAGGGGTATTGGGAGCTGGTGAGTGGGGAGCCAAAAGGGAGAGCACAGAAGTCACGGATATTCTCCTCTGTGGGCACTACAGTCACTAAAGCTTTTGGAACTTTGTTATGTTATCTACATCTTGGGAATATATCACCTTCGAATAGACTCTTGTGCAATTTTTATTTTATTTAATACTTTCACCTAAAAATATTTTTTCCCTTTATTAATTTATCGATTGGCAATATCTGTAATTCACGATTGGAACACATTTGTACTCATCACACAAGTTGCTTAGTAGTAGCACCTATTGGTCACTACCTGCTATTGACCACTATTTACACTTGTTATTATATGTGAACGTATTATAGGGGTGTTTTCATCACATGTTTTTTGGTCTCACTATTTAAATATATTTTTGAGAGTTTAATTCATTTATGAGGTTTGCACCTTTTGCGTATGGCATATATCTTCCTGTGCTTTGTCCTCGGAACCAGCGGTGCTCCGTAGGCGTTCAAGGGGCTACGCAAGTACGCAGGCCAAAAGATGCCATGCGGTGCTTGAGCTGGTGTGCTTGGGGGACAGGAGCCACACTGGGGCAGAGATTTTGTCAGCTCTGTAGGGGCAGGTTCAGAGGTGGCTGACGCCACGCCAGCTTAAGCCAGGAATGGTGGTTTGCGACAATGGCACCAACTTCCACTCCGCCCTCCGACAGGGACAACTGACCCATGTGCCCTGTTTGGCTCACATCCTTAACTTGGTGGTGCAGCGGTTCTTGGGCAGGTACCCGGTCTTACAGGATGTCCTGGGGCAGGCCAGGAAAGTCTGTGTGCATTTCCGCCAGTCATATAATGCCAGTGCTCGGCTGGCTGACCTCCAAAAGGAATTTAACCTGCCCACGAACCACCTAAACTGTGACATGCCCACCAGGTGGAACTCAACGTTGGCCATGCTGCACACGCAGCAGAGGGCCATCAATGAGTACCTGTGCGACTATGGCACCAGGACAGGGTCAGGGGAGCTTGTTTTTTTTTTCCCCATGCCAGTAGGCCATGATCAGGGATGCATGCACTGTCCTGTCACCATTTGAGGAGGCCAGGAGGATGGTGAGCAGTGACAGTGCATACATCAGTGACACTGTCTCCCTTGTCCACCTGCTGAAGCACACGCTGCATGGAATAATGGACAGGGCACTTGAGGCATAAAAGAAGCAGGAATAGGAGGACTTCCTTAGCCCTCAAGGCCCCCTTTATCCAGACAGTGTTCCTGCGTGCCCGCCGATCACACAGGAAGAGGACGAAGAGGAGGAGGAGGATTGTGTCAGCATGGTGGTGGAGCCTGGCACTCAGCATCAGCAGCAGTCTTTAAGGGATCATTTATAGTCCCAAGAAACCCATGGACTTGTACATGGCTGGGAGGAGGTGGCTGCGGATCATGTCGTCCTTAGTGACCCAGAGGACTCCGGACCGAATGCCTCAGCAAACCTACGCTGCATGGCCTCCCTGATCCTGCAAAGCCTGTGGAAGGATCCTGGTATTCGTGGTTTCAAGGAGAGGGATCGTTACTGGCTGGCAACCCTCCTTGATCCACGTTACAAGAGTAAGGTTGCAGACCTTATCTTGCCATCGCAGAGGGAGCAGAGGATGAAACATCTTTGGGAGACCTTACAGAAAGGTCTGTGCAACGCGTTTCCAGAGACTGGGAGGTTACAAACTCCTCTTCCTGGACAACGTGTTACCAAGGCTTCGGTCAGTCAAAGAAGGAGAGGTGGAGAAGGTGGCCGTCTGACCGATGCGTTCAGACAATTTTTTAGTCCGCAGCCCCAAGGTATGATTGGTTCCAGCAACCAACGCCAGCGTCTGTTTTACATGGTGCAGGAATACCTAGGGGCAAAATCTGACTTGGACACATTTCCCACCGAAAATCCTCTGGGTTACTGGGTCTTGAGGATGGATCACTGGCCAGAGCTTGCACAGTATGTAATTGAGCTACTGGCCTGTCCTGCATCCAGCGTTCTTTCAGAACGCACATTCAGTGCTGCTGGAGTCTTTGTAACCGATCACAGGGTGTGCCTTCCACCAGCTCGGTCGATCGGCTGACATTCATAAAAATGGATCAGTCTTGGATCACCACCAGATACTAAGCACCTGATGCTAATGTAACCGAATATTTTTTTGAAATGTCAGATTCCTTCAAGGCTCCCTATGCTGATGCTGAGTGACTATCCTGTTATGCTGAGTGACTATGCTCTTCCTCCTTGATGCAATATTTTCCAAGGAGGGTTCGTTGCTGCGCTCAACTAGAGTATTTGTGAGGGGTTGCAGTGTTGTGGCACCAGCACCAGTGGCTAACAGGGGCGTGTAATTACAATTTTTGATGCAATACTTTGCAGCAGGGCTCGTTCCTGCTCTCCAACTGGAGAGTCTGTGAGGGGTTGCAGTGTTGTGGCACCAGTGTCTAAGGCCCAATTTTTCTGCCCCTGTTCAACAGGGACATGCAATTACAATTCTTGATCTAATATTTCACAGCAGGGCCCTGTGAGGACTTACAGTGTTGTGGCAACACCAACACCTAAGGCCCCAATTTCTGCAGAGTATATAGGGCAGGCCCCTACTTTCAAACATCCAACTTACAAACGACTCCTACATGCAAACGGAAGGAGACAACAGGAAGTGAGATGAAATCTACCCCTAGGAAGGAAAGTTCTCTCCTGTAAGAGTTAATATGGGAAAAGCGTTTCTCCTCTCCACTGATGCTTTATCACCAATCCTTGTTTCACTAAAAACCCCAAATTGTCAAAAAATATTTGTCATTGGGACAGAAAGTGAGGTGAAATCTTCTGGAGAGGTGCACAGACAGCAAAACAAATGTCACAGGGGTGATAACCCTTCCCTATGTTTTCTAAAAAGCTTAAAATAGATTTTTTGGCTGGAGCTACACTTTAAAAATGTACCAGTTCAAAATTACAACCAGATTCTACTTAACAACAAACCTACAGTCCCTGTCTTGTTTCCACCGCCTGTATACAGCTGTTCAGAGTATATAGGGCCTGGGGGCCCCACGCCTTTCCTTTTTTTAATTTGGGTGCGGGGTTCCCTTTAATATTCATACAGGACTCAAAGGGCCTGGTAATGTACTGGGGGGTGGAGGGTACCCATGCCGTTTGTCTCACTGATTTTCATCCATATTGCCGGGACCCGACATTACATTAAAGCCGCAAGCAGTTTTAAATGACTTTTATTCCTTTAAAAATGTCATTTTTCAGGGACTGTTCTAAGCACGGGAAACACGCGCCACTTTACAGGCATACTATAGACACCCCCCAGGTACGATATTTAAAGCAATACTTCACTTTTTTTGTCCACTTTAAGCATCATTAAAATCACTGCTCCTGAAAAAACGTCCGTTTTTAAAACTTTTTTTTGCATTGATACATGTCCCCGGGGCAGGACCCAGGTCCTCAAACCCTTTTTAGAACAATACCATGCAAATTAGCCTTTAAAATTAGCACTTTTGATTTTGAACGTTAGAGTCCCATAGACTTCAATAGGGTTCTAACGTTCGTGCAAAGTTTTGGTCCATTCGCAAGTTCTGGTGCAAACCGAACCGGGGGTGTTCGGCTTATCCCTACTCAACAAGAGGGAGGGGCTAGGAGAGCCGAAGAGGGACCCGAGAAGAGAGGGGCCTGGGCTGCTCTGTGCAAATCCACTACACAGAGCGGGCAAGTATAGACAGGTTTGTTATTTTTAAGAGAAAAAAAAAATAAAGACTTTACAATCACATTAAGGATTTTACGGACAGAAAATTTGACACACTTTTAAAGGCCCAGCTCTGCAACTGGCTTTTGCTGCTAATTCTGTTTGCCAAACTGTAGTTATTTGAACTAGGGCTATGAACAACCAGCAGGATCCTGTCTTCTAGGATCAAAACTTGGCAGAGTACTTGTAGACTTTGCCTTGTGCCCAAGGCTGCATTCACACTTGAGCGTTTTAAGCTCATAAAACGCTTGTATAACGCCCAAAAAGTGCCTGAAAAACACCCAACAAGCAAAACCCCATTCATTTCAACGGCACCTGTTCACATCTGAGAGTTTTGTCACCTGAAGCAAAAAGCCTGAAAAACCCCTTTAAGCTCAAAAAAGAACACAAGCTTCTTTGGGGCAGATTACATTGGTGACCTGTACAGAATCATGGTATATCGCGGTAAAAACTTGCGACTTTGAAATGCTCAGGTGTGAATGCAGCCTTAATCTCTTGTATTGATGCCCTAGAACAAGTCATGACACAGATCTCCAATGGCGCTCATTTCTATTCATATGTGTAGAATGTTATGGTTAAAAGCCACATCCCCAAAAAGAAGAAGAGCACCCCACTATGTTTCTCAGGTTTCATCTTTAAAGCCAGAACGCAATCCTTCCTTTTGGCTGAAGACTTTGAACACAAAACTTAACAGGTCCACCCCAAAGTCCTCTTCACAATGAAGGGGCTCCCTCACTCCTATAAGTGGGGGGACATCTGGTACAGTCTGTTTCTCTTCTATGAATCCGGATCATACGTGAATATCGCAAGATGGAAAACCCATATGCATGGAAAAAAAGGCTGAGAATAGTAAAGTGCTGCTTTAAAAATTAAAAGGTTACACTCACATAGGCAGAACAAATGTCAGCATGTCACAAATCCCACAGAATGGTATGCACTTGCCACAATCCTGGCACTCCTGTCTAGAGATGAACCAAACACCCCCCGGTTCCGTTTGCGCCAGAACACTCGGGTATTGCAAAAATTTGCACCTGAGCAACAAACCTCATTTTAGTCTATGGGACCAGAACAGGGAAAATCAAAAGTCCCCATTTTGAATGCTTATATACAAGATATGGGCCATAAAAAAAAAGTATGGGGGCCCGGCTACTGCCCTGGGGGACATGTACCAATGCAAAAAAAAGTTAAAAGAAAAGATTTTTAAGTTTTTAAAGGAGCAGTGCTTCTAAATGATGCTTAAAGTGAAAAACAATAAAAATGAAAAATTCATTAAAATATAGTGCCTGAGGGGTCACCTTAGTCTGCCTGTAAAGTGGCGCATTTGTACTGTGTATAGAACCTGCTGCAGCAGGACTGACATTTAGAAAGAAAAAAAAATGCCATTTAACTAGATTTTCCCTGTAAGCTTTCATTATGAATGGAAATAACACATTTTTGCACCACAGTGAGCAAGCCTTATGTGAAGAAGCCAAATTATAGTACACTCAGGCCAAGATTAACATTTTTTTTTTAGATAAAGTCTGGTGTCTCTTTCGCAGATTTTGGCTAGAAGTAACAGGTGCAGAAAAATTGGGCTTTGGGTGTTGGTGGTGCCTTCACCCCATAACCTTCTAGAGGTATTCTTGATAAAAGCAAGAATTGGCCTTGCTGTAAAAAATTTAAATTTGATGCACCTGTCAAACAGGTGCGGAAAAATGGTCCTTGGGTGTAATTGTGCCCATGAAAGCTTTACCAAAAAATTACTTAAAGATAAAATCAACACCCACAAAGCTAGGCAGCCTAGACAGTCTTGCAGAGATTCGAGATCCCAAAAACAATCAGTGACATCGGCATCAGGGGCTTGATATCTGCTGCTAATCCAGGACTGATTCATTTTGACAAATGTTAGCCAGGTCGACAGAGTCTGTGGACAGACACGCTCTATTATCTGTCACAAACCTTCCGGCAGCACTGAATGCCCATTCGGAAAGAACGCTGGATGCAGGGCAGCCCAGCAGCTAAATTGCATACTTGCCAATTTTTGCTCAGTGGTCTACACTCATGACCTAGAAACCCAGTGAATCATCTACTGGAAAGCTTTCTATGTCTGTTTTCACCCCTAGATAAATCTTCCACCATATAATGCAGATGCTGCCGATGGGATATTGAAGCTGACAGCCCTGGACGCCAAAGACAAAGCAGCAGTGTGGCTGCTCTCTACTCTTCCATGATGCCTGCCGTTGGAGGACATTCTGCCTCGTTGGGGTTGTTTTTCCCCCTCACTCTCCTCCTCTATTTGGCACCCAATTCATGTCAGTGACCTCATCATCATTATCCCCTCCATCCTCATCATCACTGGAGCCAACTTGGCAAAACACTGCGGCTAGGGGAACATGACTGCCAATTTGTTGTTTATCAGTGTTCTCCCCTCTATGTAAGCTCATGTTACTCCCTTCCCCTTCTCAGAACCAACATCAGAATCAAGTAATGTCTGTGAATCTTCAAGAAGCAAGTGGCTGACATTGTGTTCAAATAATTCAGCCGACTCCTCCATGCATTATGCTGGGGTTATGGCAGAAGTAGCTGTGGACAAGGAGGCAGAAGCCAGTCCAGTTTAGTAAGCCAGTCCACTACTTCCCCTGCATGCCGTGGCTGGATAGCGCGGGCAACATCACTAAACAGAGACAAAGGTGCCCTGCCTGAGGACGGACCACGTCCACCTTTGCCTGTGGACATAGATGCTGCTGGCCCCCTCAGACAAAAAAAATTAAACACGCAGCAATCAAAAAAAAAAATAGGGTATACAGCACTAAGACTCCTTTCACACTGAAGGTGATTTACAGGTGTTTTAGTGCTAAAAATAACGCCTGTAAACTGCCTTCCATGCATCCCCAGTGTGAAAGCCTGAGTGCTTCCACACCGGGGTGGTGCGCTTGCAGGACAGAAAAAAAAGTCATGCAAAAAGCATCTTGGGGCGGTGCGGGAGCAGTGTATACAACCATTCCTAAACCACCTTTGCCATTGAAATCAATAGGCAGCGCTGCTGAAGGGCCTGCAAATCACTGTGCTTTTTGGATGCTTTTAACCCCTTGTTAACCCCTTCTTTGGGGTTTAAAGCGACTCCTCTCCCGCCCTCACAGCGCCAATAAAATAAGCGACACTTTACCGCTAGCGCGGGGTGTTCTTCAGTGTGAAAGGGGTTTTACTCACACACTATTACTAACACTACACTCAGTGTCACAATAAGTGAACACACTAACTTGCTAGTAGCAAACCGAGCCTTGCTCTATCAATCTCCACTCCAACACAGTACAAAAGATTTCTATGGGAAGTTACTTTTTATAGTGTGGGGTGGGATTATGAGCACTGAGCCGTGACTGGAGAAAGTCATCATCACTTTGTCCAATCAGGGCTCCGACAGTGCTAATTGGAAAAGGTCAGGTGCAAGGCTTCATCCAATTAAGTCCCAAGAATGCACTGTGAAGCTTGTAATGCATTGTGGGGCGCTTGCCTGCCAAGCAAATCACAAATTCGGGTGCACAAAAGTGTCCAAGTATGATGATGACACTAGGAATCCCACACTACATGGACAAGTTTTGACTGAATGACTTCCTCTTGAAGTAATCGTCTGTGATCCAGATTCACACACAAGGATTGCAGCCTGGAATAAAATATACAAAAGCCCTTTCAGACCTTTCAGTTAATCATGGGCGTCGATTGTGGTCTGATCTCCTATGGGATTAGCCACTGGGTGTTTTCGATTACCACTATCTCAGCACAATGTTGGCAGGAGGAATTTCTTTTGCATCTTGACTGTTTAACCACTTCAGCCCCGGAAGATTTTACCCCCTTCCTTACCAGAGCATTTTTTGCGATTCGGCACTATCGCTTTAACTGACACTTGCGCGGTCGTGTGACGTTGTACCCAAACAAAATTTACATCCTTTTTTTCCCACAAGCTTTCTTTTGGTGGCATTTGATCACCTCTGTGGTTTTTATTTTTTGCGCTATAAACAAAAAAACGCAATATTTTTTACTTTTTGCTAAAATAAATATCCCCAAAAAATATATAAAAAAAACACCAAATTTCTCTCTCAGCTTTAGGCCGATATGTGTTCTTCTACATATTTTTGGTAAAAAAAATTAAAAAGTGTAGATTGATTGGTTTGCGCAGAAGTAATAGCATCTACAAAAAAGAGGATAGATTTATGGCATTTTTTTTAGTTTTTTTTTTTTTTATTAGTAATGGCGGTGATCTGCAATTTTTATCAGGACTGCGACATTACGGCAGACGGATCGGACACTTTTGATACTATTTTGGGACCATAGACATTTATACAGTGATCAGAGCTAAAAATAGCCACTGATTATTGTGTAAATATCACTGGCAGGGAAGGGGATACACTAGGGGGCGATCAAGAGGTTAAATGTGTTCCCTCAGTGCGTTCTAACTGTAGGGGGAGATGGGCTACCTAGGACATGACAGAGATCACTGCTACCGATGACAGGGAGCAGTAGATCCCTCTCGTGTCACTAGGCAGAACAGGGAAATGCCTTGTTTACATTTCCCTGTTCTGCCGCTCCTTGTCGCAATAGCGGGCCACCGGTGGACATCGAGTTTGCGGGACCCGTGGGCACGCTCCCGCGGTGCGCCGGCTAGCCCGGGATTACGAAGGGACGTATGGGTATGCCCTTTTGCGCACCCGTGCCATTCTGCTGACGTACATCGATGTATGGCGGTTGGGAAGCGGTTAAGGACTTTATTTGTGATGCATGTTTTGTATAGTTCCTGGTAATATATTCACGTTTAAAATTGAGCTAAGACAAATATGTACACACCAGCGGATAGAAGTTAGCACTCACAATGCATGTTCTATGTGAAAAAACAAAAAATAAGTCCAATATATATCCAAAATAATAGCAAAAGGGTTGTAAGGAGATCCGCAACTCATAAATATAAAAGATATTGCTCCAATGCTCACAAAATCACACTTACAGATTTAAAGTGCACAGTGAGGCCCAAGCCCTTACCCCACTGAACGCCCTGATCAGCCATGTCACGGGGATCCCTGATGTAGCGGAGGGCCTGGAGGCCCTGGCTTACGCAAAGTCCAATAAGAGGTTCCCCACTTATGCCCCAATTAAAAAAGTTTGGAACAAGGCCAGACAGTTACAGGCGGTAGAAGGCTTCACTAAATACAGCCCAATATGGAACAAACAGGTACTACCCGGAACTACAGATACTGACGTGTGGGGCTCGGTAGAGGAAGCACAGAATCACACACTTATGCCACATTTTTACAGCAGGTAAACTGAGCACCTTCTCCGATCTGAGAGAGCGATTAAGCTCCCCCAGACGATGCACTATTATATTCAACTACAACATGTGATAAGGGCTCAAACCAATGGGACTCCGTGGACTCTATCCCCGACTCCTTTATTCTACTACATGGAGGTGACCAACCTAAAAAGGCTTCATTTCTAACTATTACTCGATGCTACACGGGGTATTTCTGACAGGGTTTCCCTTAAAGACGATGGCTAAGTGGAAAAATGATGTGGGTGCCCTAGAAGGGGAACAGTGGGCAGAGGTGCTCCAGGCGGTACAAATATCATCCCTAAATGTAGCACAGCAATTGTACATTATATTAAGAGTGCATTACACGCCAGCCAAGCTGGCCAGAATGGGGGCGAGACCAGACTCGGAGTGTCCAAGATGCGAGAGACCACGGGGACTTGATTCATATGCTGTGGCACTGTCCCAAACTACACCTATACTGGACAGGGGTCCTGAACACAATTAACAAGGCCTTTTCAGTCTCCATCCTGACTGACCCCAAACCGTTGCTACTGGGCATCTTAGATGACCTCCCCCTGGAGGACAACTTTAAACTGCTCATTGCAAGGGCTCTGTTTCAGGCACGCCTGCTCATCCTTCGAAGAGGGAAGGTCGACCGAGCCCCCCCCCACGATTAGGGAATGGATTGGACAGGTGGGAGACACTTTAAGGTTGGAAAAGTTTATATTCCAACGCAGGGGACAACTGGGCAAATTCGAAGATTAGTGGTCACCTTGGCTGAGCTCACCGGGCCTATCCCCGGTAGACCTCATACTCGATAGGTTACTGGGTTGTTAAATTGCAAACGTTAACACACCAGGTCACGCTTCTGGTCCATAGCTAGAGCAGCTGGCCTTGAGGACTACAGGCTACATTTATAACAAAATGCACGCTGTAATTATTATGCCATAGATAATGGTGTAGAGATGATAATAATTGATGTATGTCAATCTCTCCCTCACCTCTGGCATCTTCCCCAATGCTCTAAAACATGCACTGGTCACTCCCATACTTAAAAAGCCGTCCTTGGACCCTACCAATCTTAACAACCTACGCCCTATCTCCTTGCTCCCCTTTTCCTCGAAACTACTTGAGCGCCTGGTTTACAACCAACTGAGTGACCACCTCATTAAAAACAACCTTCTTGATCCCCTTCAATCTGGATTTCGCCCTCAACACTCCACAGAAACTGCTCTTTTAAAACTCACAAATGACCTACTAACTGCAAAAACCAACGGACACTATTCTGTACTCCTACTTCTGGATCTTTCAGCTGCCTTTGACACGGTTGACCACCCCCTCCTCCTCAAAAAACTTTACTCCCTCGGTCTCCGTGACTGTGCTCTTCAGTGGCTCTCATCCTACCTATTCCAACGCACATTCAGTGTCACTTACAATTCTACTTCCTCCACTCCTCTTCCCTTCTCTGTTGGGGTCCCCCAAAGTTCTGTTGTTGGACCTCTTTTTTTTTCAATCTACACCTCTTCCCTGGGTCAGCTGATAGCCTCTCATGGCTTTCAATATCATTTCTATGCTGACGACACACAAATCTATCTCTCCACCCCTCAACTCACTCCATCAGTCTCCTCACGCATCACTAACTAACTAACCGACATATCTGTATGGATGTCACACCACTTCCTCAAACTCAACTTGTCCAAAACCGAGCTTATATTATTTCCTCCCCCACGTGCCTCTTCCCCTGACTTCTCTGTCAAGAGCAATGGCAAAACCATCCACCCGTCCCCACATGTCAGGGTGCTAGGTGTTATCCTGGACTCTGAACTTTCCTTTCGGCCCCACATCCAATCACTTTCCAAAGCTTGACGCCTCAACCTCCGCAACATCTCTAAACTACGTCCCTTTCTAACCAATAAAACCACAAAGCTCCTGATTCACTCCCTGGTTATCTCTCGCCTCGACTACTGCAACTCTCTCCTCATTGGCTTACCTTTAAATAGACTATCCCCCCTTCAGTCCATCATGAATGCTGCTGCCAGACTCATCCACCTTACAAACCGCTCAGTATCTGCTACCCCTCTCTGCCAATCCCTCCACTGGCTACCACTCACCCAACGAATTAAAGTAAAAATACTAACAATAAGTTACAAAGCCATCCACAACTCTGCCCCCAGCTACATCACTAGCCTAGTCTCAAAATATCAACCTAATCGCCATCTCCGTTCCTCCCAAGACCTTCTGCTCTCTAGCTCCCTCATCACCTCCTCCCATATCCGCCTCCAGGACTTCTCCCAAGCCTCGCCCATCCTCTGGAATTCGCTACCCCAATCTGTCAGACTGTCTCCAAATTTATCCACCTTTAGGCGATCCCTGAAAACTTTCCTCTTCAGAGAAGCCTATCCTGCCTCCATCTAACAACTGCACTATTTTCTCCATTAGCTCATCCCCCACAGCTATTACCCTTTTGTATAACTGGACCCTGCCTCCTATATTGTAAGCTCTAACGAGCAGGTCCCTCTGATTCCTCCTGTATTGAATTGTATTGTACTTGTATTGTCTGCCCTAATGTTGTAAAGCGCTGCGTAAACTGTCGGCGCTATATAAATCCTGTATAATAATAATAATGTATGTACACTGATTTGGTGGAACTGGAATTTTTTTGACATGTTTGTAAACTGAGTTTTTCAATAAAACTTTTTTTTTGAGAAAAAAGTGCACAGTGAGTCCAACCTGATAAATTGAAAAGCAGCCGTGGGAAGGGAACTATAGTCTGCAGCTCCTAGTAACAGCAAATCTTCAACATGTGAAAAAGAAACAGAGTTTCCAGGGCACAGGATTAGTAAAATATATTCACATTTATTGATAAACAAAATCCACACTTATGTGAAGGCAAGAAAAGCGCAGTTCCAAGGTAGAAGGGTAAATCATAGCTATCCTTCACAAACTCGAGGCAGCAACCGATGCTGGGATGTGGGCAGGCACTACACGTTTCAGGGGCCCCACCACCTTTGGGAAGTCTGCCCGAGGGAATCATTGCTTTGAAACCAGAAATGCTCAGAGTTGAGCATTTCTGAAAAAAGTAAATGGATGTTCCCACACATCTAGCACTGTAAAAGTGTTTGGGCAACTATATTGCTGCCTAACAACAAGCTCATGCCTGATAATGCTTTCATGGGCTTGTTGTAAACCCTTCACACATGACATATATGTAGTATATCTAAAGAAAAGAAAAGTGGTTAAAAGAATTTTCAAAGTATTATTAAAGAGGGTACAAATACCTTTATTTCATACAAAAAAAATATATTACTTATAATAATTTAGTTTACAGTTCAACTACAGGATTGACCTTTAGTAAATTAACCCAATAGTCTGTTCCTAATGAGATGAATACAGGCACGGATCTTTCATCCTCAGCAGAAGAGATCTTAAATGCAGTTTTTCTGCCCAGTGCAGTTGAACACTCATAAGTAACCTCTGAAACAACACAGCAAAAAAATTAATAAATAAAAGTTATGATGCTACAAGAAAACAAATAAACTATGTTAAGGGCAATAGGCAGTACTGTGCTATGCTATAGATTGTACAGTAGGTGTATTCAAATGCAGTTAAATAATGATGTATCACAGTTAGGCTTAAAGCCAGTTGTAACTAGCCTTGGTGCCAAAAACTGGATTCTCACATGTGGTGAATCATTTGCTCAAAACTTGAAGAAATCCTTATACTTGAAGAAAGCCTGTTATGGAGAAGTCAAATAACTGAGAAATATGCACCCAAATGGCAGGATTTACAATTTTCTTTTCCATGCGCATGCATGAATTGAAGAGGGGGGGGGGATTCCTCACAACTCACATCACTGCATCGGCTGTGCTGCCGCTCTCAACAGGTCAGGGGGAACCCAGGAGTAACTCTAAAAGAAAACAAGGACAGAGGGCGTACTAGCCTTGCGCATTACCTTTGGAACACAGAAATGTATTAAAAATAAAGTAGTGTACTCAAACGAGTAATAAAATCAAGCGAATAAGAGTCCATCAACTGCCTTATCCAATAGGATCCGCTGGCCAGTAGACTTGAGTGGGATGAAAGCAGTCCAAAATGAGCTGACGTGTTTCAAGGGTGACCCCTCTTCCTCAGAGCTGGATTTGAACTGAAGATAGATGGTTTTTAAGTGGCTGTGGTCAGGTGGATTGGTACATGTGATCCTAGCCCCTCCCTCCAATGGGAGGGCCAATGATCAATGTCAATAGACACACAAATCCGTAAATGAATAATTCATTAAAAAGTCATTCCCCATTAGGGATTTTGCCACCATATACCATCTGCCTGCATTTCCAATCATCATATAGGTACATTTATGTCTCCAAAGTGCATGCATGTAAATAGCACCTGTACATATAGAGAGGGAAATAAGATGATAGTAGTGTTTAACACGCTGGGACAGACTGATGGAAACATCACAGACAGACACATACAGTGAGGGGAAAAAGTATTTGACCCCCTGCTGATTTTGTACGTTTGCCCACTGACAAAGAAATGATCAGTCTATAATTTTAATGGTAGGTTTATTTTAACAGTGAGAGGCAGAATAACAAAAAAAAATCCAGAAAAACACATTTCAAAAAAGTTATAAATTCATATGTATTTTCATGAGTGAAATAAGTATTTGACCCCTTTGCAAAACATGACTTAGTACTTGATGGCAAAACCCTTGTTGGCAATCACAGACGTCAGACGTTTCTTGTAGTTGGCCACCAAGTTTGCACACATCTCAGGGGGGAATTTGTTTTTGTTTTTTTTAATTCTTTAAAGCATAAAGTGTTACTAAACCCAGAACCCTGCATTCACTATATATCTGGTCTCTTTGCAGATCCTCTCCAAATCGTTAAGGTTTTGAGACTGATGTTTGGTAACTCGAACCTTCAGCTCCCCCCCACATATTTTCTATGGGAATAGGGTCTAGAGACAGGCTAGGCCACTCCAGGACCTTAATGTGCTTCTTAAGCCACTTCTTTGTTGCCTTGGCTGTGTGTTTTGGGTCATTGTCATGCTGGAATACCCATTCACAACCCATTTTTAATGCCCTGGCTGAGGGAAGGAGGTTCTCACCCAAGATTTGACGGTACATTGCCCCGTCCATCGTCCCTTTGATGCAGTGAAGTTGTCCTGTCCCATTAGCAGAAAAACACCCCCAAAGCATAATGTTTCCACTTCTACGTTTGACAGTGGGGAGGGTGTTTTGGGGTCATAGGCAGCATACCTCCACCTCCAAACACGGTGAGTTAAGTTGATGCCAAAGAGCTTGATTTTGGTCTCATCTGACCACAATACTTTCAGCCAGCTCTCCTCTGATTCATTCAGATGTTCATTAGCAAACTTCAGATGGGCCTGTACATGTGCTTTCTTGAGCAGGGGGACCTTGCGGGCGCTGCAGGATTTCAGTCCTTCACGGCGTGTGTTACCAATTGTTTTCTTGGTGACTATGGTCCCTGCTGCCTTGAGATCATTGACAAGATTCTCCCGTGTAGTTCTGGGCCAATTTCTCACTGTTTTCGTGATAATTGAAACTCCATGAGGCGAGATCTTGCATGGAGCCCCAGACCGAGGGAGATTGACAATTATTTCGTGTTTCTTCCATCTGCGAATAATCGCACCAACTGTTGTCACCCTCTCATCAAGCTGCTTGGCAATGGTCTTGTAGCTCATTCAAACCTTTTGTAGGTCTACAATCTTGTCCATGACATCCTTGGACAGCTCTTTGGTCTTGGTCATGGTGGAGAGATTGGAATGATTGATTGCTTCTGTGGACAGGTGTCTTTTATACAGGTAACAAGCTAAGATTAGGAGCACTCCCTTTAAGAGAGAGCTCCTATTCTCAGCTCATTACCTCTATAAAAGACACCTGGGAGCCAGAAATCTTGCTGATTGATAGGTGATCAAATACTTATTTCACTCATTAAAATGCAAATGTATAACTTTTTTGAAATGCATTTTTCGTGATATTTTTGTTATTCTGTCTCTCATTGTTAAAATAAACCTACCATTAAAATTATCGACTGATCATCTCTTTGTCAGTGGGCAAACGTACAAAATCAGCATGGGATCAAATACTTTTTTCCCTCACTGTACAGGATTGCTCTAAATCTCTCAAAAGCACCAAACATTATGTGTTAATGACTGGGTACTCTCTCTCTGTGTGGAAGCCAAATATGAATAGCTTTCAGATGTACTGAGCCACGTTTGTGAAAAAAGTCTGCAGGAAGCCCAAAATGGAAGAGTATTGGGGAGCCAAACGGCATGTTTAGGTCCTGGATCAGATTCTCAGGGTGTTGGGACGCACGCCAGCCGAATACCCAGACGGGAAAAATGTGGCTCAGTACATCTGAAAGCTATTCATATTTGGCATCCACAGAGAGAGAGTGAGTACCCAGTCATTAACACATAATGTTTGGTGCTTTGACAGATTTAGAGCAATCATGTACGTGTCTGTGATGTTTCCATCAGTCTGCCCAAGCATGGCAAACACTGCTATTCATCTTCTTTCCCTCTCCATTTGTACAGGTGCTATTTACATGCATGCACTTTGGAGACATAAATGTACCTATATGATGATTGGAAATGCAGGCAGATGGTATATGGTGGCAATATCCCTAATGGGGAATGACTTATTAATGAATTATTCATTTACGGATTAGTGTGTCTATTAACATTGATCATTGGGGGGAGGGGCTAGGATCACTTGTAGCAATCCACCTGACCACAGCCACTCCTTAAAAACCATCTATCTTCACTTCAAATTCAGCTCTGAAGAAGAGGGGTCACCCTCGAAAAGTGTCAGCTCATTTTGGACTGCTCTCATCCCACTTAAGTCTACTGGCCAGCGGATCCTATTGGATAAGGCCGTTGATGGATTCTGCCATATTCGCTTGATTTTATTATTTGTTTGAGTACACTACTTTATTTTTAATACATTTCTGTGTTACAAAAGGTAATGCACAAGGCTGGTGCGCCCTCTGTCCTTGTTTTCTTTTAGTTTTAATCGTACACCTGGTAATTCGATCCCTTTTTTGAAAGCTGCCATGCAGAGTGGTAAAAGGAAATTGCAACCTGGAGGTTAGATGCATGTATCCAATGCTCCCTCTAGGAGTTTAGAGATTCTCATCTTTATGAAGAGGCATCAGTACTGAATTATATAACAACCCACCACTTGGAGCTTTGTTTCAATAAACGTACCGTATTTATCGGCGTATAACACGCACAGGTGTATAACACGCACATTAACTTTAAGAGGGAAGTTTCAGGGAAAAAAAAAATTTAAATAAGGAACTTTGAAGCAAAATAAGGGCCAGTGCCCATCTGCAGTCTCACCATTGCCACCAATGCAGTCCCATCAATGCCCATCTGCAGTCTCACAAGTGCCATCAATGCAATCTCATCAGTCCACATCAATGCAGCAGCCTCACCATTGCCATCAATGCAGCAGCCTCACCATTGCCATCAATGCAGCAGCCTCACCATTGCCATCAGTGCAGCCTGATTGATGACCATTTGCAGCCTAGATGGGACAGGGAGGGGGCGGGACGAGCGCCGAAAGATTATACACAGTGAGAAACTCCTTTAATAGACAGAACAGTGGTCCAATGGTGGCCCAGGAGACAGGACTTCCTATTACAGGGGCCGCCAAGTAAACAGGAGATTCTCACTGTATGTAATCTGACAGCGCTCATCCCGCCCCCCGCCCTGTCCCCTCCGAGGCATCTAAAATTGAAGTATTGGCGTATAACACGCACATGCTATTTGCACCCAATTTTTAGGGTGAAAAAGTGAGTGTTATACGCCAATAAATACAGTATTTATTATAATAGTGCAACAATAGGCATATTATTACATTTATTACAGAAAATCGTACTACTTTCCATAACTATACTTTAGTAAAATGTTAAAATTGCCACAACACGTACACTCACAAAAGCACAGAGACTGGCGCACTACAAATGACTAGCAAACAAACAGCTCCAAATACCACTTGGGCATCACTCGGGCTACAGCCTCCACTATATGGTGCCCGAGTGGTATTTGTTTGCTGATCATCTGATGGACTCTCTCAGGTGCTCTGTTGAACAAACTGCTAAAGCACTCCAGCAGACAGAAATCCTCACCTGAACCTTTTTGTTTACTAAAATACCGCAAGGCATGGAAATGTTTTACTTTGTGCTGCAATAAAGGTCTTTTGTCTTGGCTGTGCTGTGTGTATATTGGGGTGCCATACAATGGCACACATTACTGCAACACTATGCTGTAAAGCTTACCTTAAAGTGTTACTAAACCCACAATAGTAAAATCAGTCTGTATATGCAGTAAAGCATGCTTGTTATACTCACTGTGGAACCTAAAGGGTTAATCCTCTGCATTGTGTAAAAAGGCTGTTTGATCCTGTCTTCTCTGATCCTGCCCTTCTTTTACTGTCCCCAATCCATCTCCTGACCGTACAGAACCTTGGAGGCACTCTGCATATGCTCGGTTTGGTGTGTATTGCTAGAGAGTTTTTTTTTTTTTTGTAAGGGTGCATGTGATAAGCACAGGGCCAATTAGCACTGTCCAGACAGAGGGCCAGGGGACATGCAGCCTCATAGGACAGTAAGAGGAGAATGAAAACTCCTCCTACAAGCTTTAATCAATGCTCGGCCGGACACTGTTAGAAGTCACAAGACTGCTATTTACTGCTGATGAGAAAAGGTATTTAGTAGTTTATATTTAATTAAATAATTACATTTCCATGTTCTGTGTACTGTGGGAGACCAGATATAGTGAATGCAGGGTTCTGGGTTTAGTAACACTTTACGCTTTAAAGAATAAAAAAAAAAAAAACAAGTTGAACAGTGAATCTGAAAAACATTGAGGTTGGGTTCACACCATTGCGAATTGGATGCGAGGAACTGCATCCAATTCGCAATAGCAGGAGATTTTGACCGGCTCTCTATGGAACCGGTTCACATATCTAAGTTGCGGCTCCGGTGCGAATTTGCACAGGAGCCCTGTGCATCTTTTGGTCTGTTTCAGGTCCGAATTCAGGCAAAAATGTGGGCTGAAATCAGACCTGAAAACGGTGAACCAGCACGCACCGGACCACTGCTGGGAGCCGCATGCGGCGATGGTGTGAACCCAGCCTTATGCAAGGTTTCCAGTTAATTATACTAGTTTTAGCTTACCTGAAAAACTTCTTGAAGGATAACCACTTCACCTAAAAGACTTTCCAAATGTTTTCTCTCTGTAGCAAATGCCTTCATTTCTATATCATGGATTTTGTGATTTGTTTTTCCTGAATATCTTAACTTTCCAAAGAGATCTTGCTGTTGAATCCGAATTTCTAGATATGCAAAATGCAATACAAAGATTATTAAATGCACTACTTTTGCATGAGTCATGAGACTGAGAGACATATTGAAATACAATAAAAATAGTAAATTAATATATAGCAGAATACCAATCATTAGGCCTCATGCACACAGCGGTCGTGGCGAGTTTTTTTTTCTGCCCCATGACTGCCGTAGAGGGTCGCTTCAGCAACCTGGAAGACCAGCTACCCCCTCTTGCATGGGATGCCACAGCAGCAGCTCCACAGCTCAACTTCGCAAACAACTGGGCAGATTACATTGATTACTCTGCAACAATGTCCACATAGTGGGACTACCAGAAAAGGTGGATGGGCTGTTGTGTTCAGCAAGGAGACATTTACCCCTCTTTTTGCAGTGGAACGCGCACATCGCAAGTCTTCACGACCTTTACCACCGGGCAATCAACCTAGGTCCACACTGGCCCACTTGCTCAACTATAAGGACTGTGAAATCATACTTAGACCCACCAGGGAAAAAGCGAACATCCAATACAATGGCACAAAATTTTCTTTTTATCTGGACTTCTCTGGGGAAGTTCAGCAAAAGCAGGCAAAATATGCTGATGTGAAAAAAATGGTTCCAGCTGCTAAAGTTAACATAGGCCATGCTATATCCAGCCAGCTTATGGATCACCACTAGGTGTCAAACCCACTTTTTTGAAACTGCAGAAGCTGCCTCATGGCTTGATCAGAATGAGCACAGTCTTCATCACTGCCAAGCCGAGGGGGAAGAGGACTGACTTTCTTTTACAAATCTTGCTATAGGTAGTGTGGTGCCCTTACTTTGGCCTCTAAGCTTGTCACTTTTTTAGGGACAATAATTAGTCACTCTGGACAGCGGGATACAGTATGTCTCTATGCATTACCTCATCTACAGTACTCTACTGAACAACAGTTAGCATGGAGTTTTCTCATTTAGATTTCCTGCATTACGTCATGCCTCTGTTCCTATGACAAGATATGCCGTGCCTGGTTGACATTCAACACCTTTCCTGGGGATGCAACCCGTGAGTGAAGGCGGGGACTGCCCTCCTCTGGCCAATGCCGGAACTATTTGCTAATACTGCCCCCAAGTTCAGGATTGCATTTTAAGTTAGTGATGCGCAGCTGTACACAATTGTCTATTCCCCTGCCTTGTAACCTCCCCCAGTGTACTCTATTGCCCAGTGCCTCTTGTTTTATTCTAAGACTCTGGATGCCATAGGACTTGTGCACTGACTTCTCTGAGCCTCCAGACTGTCCGTACACCAGGCGTACTTAAACCCTCTCTGGGCACAGGGGTTTGACCATTGGATATAGCCAGCTAATTCCCTTTGCTGCATGATTGCAGATTAATCTACTATGGCTGATACGCCTTTAGTGACATAGAATGTACGTGAAGTACATACATGATCCCTTGAAATGTACCTCGAAACTGGTCTGCCTCCACAAGGGAGGCATTAATATTGGCTCAGGATTCCTTGGACCGACTGAAATCTTCTGCTGAGGAGCGTAAACACTTTTTTTAATAAATTATCATATGAGGAGGGGGAGAAACCTGCTCGCTAAAAATCTCCAGATCACAGCAGTCCTCCCATCCGCTTTTCCACGGGCCATATTGTCACTAATCCCAATCAGGTCACTGCTCAGCTGGCTAGTTTTTATGCTACATTTTAATGTGCGCAGAGCTGCTACTTGCCAGGGGCCTTGGCCAACTAGATCTTTCCCCCCTCTATCCCTGACTTCTCGTAGTAAACTGGGTGCTCTGCTTAGAGAAACTGCAGAGGGTGACTTGTTCCTTCCCCACCTACAAAGCTTCTGGGGATTATTGAATCCCAATGCTTTTACTACCACAACTGTTAGAAGTATTTAATGCCTCTTATGCTGCTCAACGACTCCCTGCCTCAATGTCATGGGCTAATGTGGTCCCGCTCCTTAAGCTTGGCAAGGACATGGTTGATCCAGGCTGCTATTGGCTAATTTCTTTTCTGAAAAGTGATGTTAAAATGACGGCTAAAGTGTTAGCTCTTCGTTTGAATGAGGTTATATTGTCAATTATTCACCCAGATCAGGCAGGCTTTATGCCACAAAAATCCATAGCCACTAATCTTAGAAGACTTTTTCTAAACATGCAAACACCAGCAGACTATATGGGCCACAGAGCATTGTTGACACTTGACGCTAATAAAGCTTATGACATCATTGACTGGCAATATTTGTGGGCTGTGCTGGCTAGAATCGGATTTCGGGATAGGTTTATTTCCTTGATCCGTTTACTATACAGTTCCCCGCAAGCAGCCATCAGAATGTCTGATAGGGTGTCTAAACATGTTTCCCCTAAGTAGGGGGGCCAGACAGGATTGCCTCTCGTCCCCATTACTTTTTGCCATCGTCATTGAGCCCCTGGCTGCCCTAATCTGCTCTAACCTGCAAGTAAAAGGCTTTCGGCATGGCAACCTACATGAGAAAATCATGCTTTACGCCAATGATACTGTATGTTACTGTTTTTTTTGGGTGACAACTCTTCCTCGCTATAAACGGTTATGGATATTGTCTTTGAATATGGTCAGTACTCAGGCGCCTCCATCAATTGGACAAAATCTGCTTTGACGTTACTGGATGGTTAAGCAGCGCAGCCATTTCCGCTATCCTGCCCTATTCCCACTGCCTCATACCTCCCCTAACACTACTGAGTATTGCCAACTAAATATCCATCCCCTGTTACAGTTCAGGGACAGAGCTATATATTTGGAACAAACTAAAGCTGTCCGTGGCAAGTAGAACCAACTTAAATACAATTATCCCTATGCGGCAATTATTCTACCTGCTCCACAACTCCCCTGTGGTGATTCCGCACAAATATTTCAGAGTGGTCAACTCTATGTTTTTTTTTTGTCCCTACTCTGGAATAACTGCACAGTATCCCAAGAATGGAGAGGGCTTGGCTCTCCCTCACCCTTGGCTTTACTATGTTGCTGCCCAATTACAACATCGAATAGGCTCTATGAGACCCTCCCCACCTTTTCCCCCCTGTCGGATCTGCCATATGTCTTATGCTTGTCTGTTTGCAAGCAGAATCTGTTCTGGAGGGTTTGGAATTTCAGGTGTTTAATAAACCCAATAAACAAATGCTGACATACTGTATAAACGCATTCAAAAAATTTGGAATACATCGAAACAACTGCATTGAGTGATGGGGTTCACTAAATATCATATGCATTTGGATTTTGCAAAGGCATTTGATACAGTTACCCACAAAATGTTTACTATACAAGCTAAGATCTGTCAGCATGGACTAAAGGATGAGCACCTTGTTTTGAAAACTGGCTACAAAGGCGAGTTCAGAGGGTAGTGATAAATGGGGAGTACTCAAAATGGTCCAATGTGGAAAGTGGAGTTCTGTCCTGGGACCAATCCTATTTAATTTATTCATAAATGACCTGGAGGATGGGATGAACAGCTCAATCTCAGTATTTGCAGATGATACTAAGCTAAGCAGGGCAATAGCTTTTCTGCAGGATGTGGAAAAAGTGGCAAGAAGATCTGAACAAATGAATGGGGTGGGCAACTACATGGCAAATTAGGTTTAAAGTAGAAAAATGGAAAATAATGCATTTAGGTTGCAAAAACATGAATGCAATCTACTCACTAGGGGAGAACCTCTGGGGAATCTAGGATGGAAAAGGATCTGGGGGTCCTAGTAGATGACCTTACCATTACTATGTAACTATGTAATATGCCGACTTGGCTAAACTACAACAGGGTGCCAGGTGGTGAGAATTTGCGGTGATGTCAGGGCTGGGCTCAGCCCTTCCTTCTCTTAACTTGCCAGCTCCCATTTCTCTCCACAGTTACCCAGCTGTTGTTGATTCTGCTTGTCAGTCCTGCCTACTTAAAGTCGTCCAGCTCAGTTGATCTCTGCCTTCGCCTGTGTCAACATCACAGAGACTTTCTCCTGCGTTCCTGTTGAAGACTTGCTCGGCTGACGTTCCTTCTGGTTCCTGATCTTGCTTGCTGTACACTACTATGTTTATCTCTGGCTCTCTGACATTTGCTTGGCTGACTACCCGATCCGGTTACTGAATTCTGGCTTGTTTTGACTACGCTTACTCGGTTTACCTTATTATTATTATTATTCAACAAGTGTGATTTAACTATACTTCTGTCTAGGTCTGATTCATGGTTCCTGATAGGTGACTCACCTCTCAAATTTTTTTTAAGGATGGGATCTTTCATTTTCTGAACTCCAAGAACAGTTTGCCTTTCCCTATTACATGTATTACTATTACATTCAATTGCTACATGCTTAGGGAAATACGGGTGACTGGCTCCAGTCGCCTACCCCAATATTTTATCTGTTTTAATCTGGAGTGTACCAAGGGCTTTATCTTCCAATGCTATAATATGCTGCTAACTGGTTTTCTTAAAGACCACCCAAATAAACCGACAGCACGCTGGGAGGAGGATATAGGGCAGCATTCAGGGGACCAATGGGAGGAGGCATTTCAGTCAGTGACCATTAGATCTCTGAATGTTTCTCAGAAATTGTTACAGCTCTATATTTTATTTAGAGCACATTATACTCCACTTAGACTTCACAAAATGGGTACATTTGCAGACCCACTATGTTGAAGATGTAGAAGAGACCAAGGGGATCTTATTCTTATCCTCCAGTGTTGCACAAAGTCACACGTGTTGGGCGGGGGTTTTGAACACTCTAAAGCCCCGTACACATGATCGGACTTTCCGACGGGAAATGTTCCACGACAGGCTGTTGGCAACTGTGTATGCTCCATCAAACAATTGTTTTGTCAGACTTTCCACCAACAAATATCGGCTAGCACATTTTCAAATTTTCCGCCAACAAATGTGTGTTGTCGGACTTTCCGATCGTGTGTACACAAGTCCGTCGGACAAAAGTCCAAAGTACAAACACGCATGCTCGGAAGCAAGGACAAGCCAGAAGTGGTCGTTCTTGTAAACTAGCGCTCGTAATGGAGAACATTCGTGACGTGGCAAATTATGAAATCTCCAAATGCAGCGCACATTCTCTTCTTCTTTAATGGGCTAATAATAAAGCTGCTTTGCTGGTGATACTGATGGCGTTATTGCAAGCAAATTTTCAAAGGCTTTTTTTTCTAGTGATATCAAGAATAATTAGGTTTTTTTTTTTTTTTTTTTTTTTTTTTTTGTTGTGTAAGTTACCACCATTATCCCGTAGTTTTTAAGAACAAAGATACAACTATGTTGGTGTCCCTTGTCAATTTTACATTGTATTTTTTAAATGTAACTGCCTACTCCCAAACTGTCATTTGAAGTAAAACACATAGCCAAGTATTAATCTCACTTTTTTTGTTGTGCATTAAAAAAATAAAAAAATTAAATTAGACATGCTATCTTCCAATAGAACTTAACCAAAAAGTGCATTCAATGCATTCAAAAATATAGAAAATATACCAAATCAAATCATTATTCAACCAAAAAAATAATGTCAAAGCAGTAACTCCAAGGCCAATAATAAATAACACATTGTATCCTCCGATTCCGCAACATGTCTGGTTGACGAACGGCCGATCAGAAATGAACTGAAAAGCGCTAAATGAAAAAACTCGAAAAGAAAAGCGCGAATCAACACTCACCAAACTTCTACTAACACGAAATTAGCAGAAGGAGCCCAAGAAAGGTGAAGTTCCTTCGTTACTTGCTGGAAATTGAGTTCGGTAACAGATTGTAGGAGAAAAAGACCACTTGTGAAGGAATGTTTAATCTGCTAATGTTAATCTGCTAAAGAGCTGAAAAACCACGTAGTACATCACTACACTTGGAATTGTTGGCCAACATTTGTGTGACCGTGTGTATGCAAGACGAGTTTGAGCCAACACCCTTCTGACAAAATTCCACGGTTTTGCTGGCGAAAAGTCCGATCGTATGTACGAGGCATTAGAGTTTAAGACTAACGGCCAAGAACTCCAATGCCGCGTACACACGAGCGGACTTTACGGCGGACTTTGCCCGGCGGACTGGGTTTCGTCGGACAATTCGATCGTGTGTGGGCTCCAGCGGACTTTATTTGCTCAAAAGTTGGACGGACTTAGATTTGAAACTTGTTTAACATTTATCCGACGGACTCTTCTTTCTAGCGGACAAACCGATCGTCTGTGTGCTAGTCCGACGAACTCAAACTGACGCATGCTCTGAAGCAATTACAAGACGGAAGCGCTCGGTCTGGTAAAACTAGCCTTCGTCTTGAAGCTAGCACATTCCTCTTCTGTCGTCTTTTAATACAGCCTTTTTTTAGGATTGATAATGCGAGAGGAATGAAGTTGTTTTTCTGCTTTATATTCACACAGAGTACTCACAAACTACTTTCTTCATGATTTATCCTCCTGCCATGACTAATATAATATTTTGTAAAAGCCAGATCTCCATAACTTATAAATTTTAAAATCGATTTTGGACTAATTTTTTTTGTTTTTTTTTTATTTCAACACTTAGCTATTTTACAATGTGTGTTAAATGCTAACCACATTTTTTGTGTGTATTTTCAAGTTACCACAATTAACATTCATAATTTGTGTTGTTTTAATGAACCTTAATGAGGTTGTTGTCCCTTGTTCATTAGACATAGGGGGGTGTATTTAACAAAGGCAAAATCATTTTTCACTACAAGTGCTAATTATACATTGAATTCCACAGAAAGAGCATTCTGAAGTGCGTTCGCTGTGGATCCGAGGGGCACATGCAAGGAAGCCCAAAAAAAAGCAAATAATTTTTATTTGACATGATTTTCGTAATAAATCAGCAGAGCTTCCCCGAATTTAAGCTCTTCCCCTCAGATTTTCAGCGACTGCACTTCCAACAAGTGCACTTGCTGTGCAATTTCTCAAGTGAACGTTTCACTTGATATTCTAAATGATTTAAGCCTTTTGTCAAAAACACACATAGGGGTTGATTTCCTAAAGGGAAAAAGACTGTGCACTTTGTAAAGTGCAGTTGCCCTCTGCAAGAGCAGTTGCTCCCAAGCTTTTTTAAATGTGAAGCAGCTCTGCTGACTTCCATCATCCAATCATGTGCAAGCAAAAATGTTTTTTTTTTATTTTACTTGCACAGGATTGGGTACTCTTTGCAAAGTCAAGCTTTTAAATAATTTCTGATGCTCTGGAGCAATTGCACTTGCAGAGGGCAACTGCCCTCTGCAAAGTGCACAGACTATTTGCTTTTCTCAAATCAACCCCATAGTCTTTTGGACCTGTACCTGCCTACTTCCAAAGAAAAAGGCGTTTTTTAATCAAAAGACATAGGCAAGAATGTAAGGTAACCAAAAATGTATTTAGTTTATTCTCCAAAAAATTAGGAAGGCAACACTGGAGACACTTTTAGAATCTGTGAAGCCTTTCGTCCCCCAGGACACACATCAAGTTTGAGGACAAGAAAATTGGTATCTTGCGACTATAGGGAGCACAGGGAGCACAGTCAGACCAGACAGAAACCAGGCAATCACTTTCGACTCTTCCGTGGAGCCTTCGCTCCACGCTTCTCTGCAGCCTTCCCTCCACGCTTCTCTGCAGCCTTCCTTGGAGGTTGTGCCTCTGGTGGTGTACTTGGGGCAGGAGGAGGAGAAGGAGCGGCTTCATCTGCCAGATACGTGGTAGCAGTAAGCTCCCCTCTCAAGCCCTTCTGGTAAGCCTCAAAAATTAGACCCTCACAGAGGAGGCGTTGGCCCTTTTCCAACTCCAGCAATCTGCTGGCTATATAGGTGCCATACGCCTCCTCTGCATTGGGTGGTTTGCTCAGGATGAGGCTTGCTTCCCGTATGAGGGCTAGGGATTCCTCCTCAGTTGGTGTCATTCTCCTGGGCCTTTTGTAGAGAATGCGGAGGGGAGGCACCTGACACTCTGTGCGGCTTCGACTTGGCCCAGCCACAGCCTCCTCCTCTCTCCCACTGGGCAAGGCCTCCTCCTCTCTCCCAATGGGCAAGGCCTCCTCCTGGCTGAGGTCATCCTGTGTAAAAAAAAGGGACATAAGTTGTAATTTTGTGTTATGCAATCACACACAATTTTCAGCTCATGACTTTCAAATATAATTACACAAAATAGTAAAGGCTATCTATTTGACAACACCATTATTTCAGATGATCAACAAGATCTGAAGTGAAGTATATATTTGGCCACTACTGTCTAGTGATATGTCTACATATTACTCTTTGTGCAGAAGTGATTTTTTAGGAAGCACTTTCAAAATTAACACCTTAACATCATTAATAACATTTACACAATCCCAAATTCCAAAAAAAAGGATACCTGGCTGAAGCTGGGCGCATCAACTTCATCAATGCTAAAAAAGGCCCAGTTCATCCTGGGACTCCTCAGCTGGGGTGGAGGTGGATGGAAGGCTGGAGGGAAGAGTGGAAGGAAGGCTGGAGGTAAGAGTGGAGGGAAGTCTGGAGGGAAGGGTGGGGGGAAGGGTGGAAAGTGATTGCCTGGCTTCGGTCTGGTCATCCAGGAATCGCAGTTTGTTGTAGTACCACAACTTGGGCACACATACTTGGTCAGCTGCTGCCCTGGATCTGAGCGACTCCTGGATTTTTTTGTGTTCCCGCTTATACATGTTTCGCAAGATACCAATCTTCTTGTCCACAAACTTGAGGTCTGCCTGGGGGAGTCGAGTCTTCACAAACTCTAAAAGTGTGCCCAGTGTTGCCTTCCTAACATCCCTATTATAATATAGGGGGTGTTTGACCTCCCACAGGTTTTTCTTGTCCTCATAGAGCTCAATAAATTGGCACAAAAATTCTTCCTCTTTAAAGGGATTAATTTTTTCTGCAAGACAAGACACAAGATCCAAACTTAAATGTCAGTCCCAAATCACAGGATTAGTTTGGGTTGTAATCTAGGGGACACATACACACACACACACACACACACACACACACACACACACACACACACACTTTAATCTTACCTTCGTTTGTGACGCTCGCTACTTCCGCACGGACATACGTAGGCCATCGTAATAGCTTTATATACACTGCGCATGTGTCATGCTCCGCCTGCGTCGCCCGCCCCTGACGTTCGTAAGTACGATTTGGCCCCGCCCCTTCACTCTTCGTTGCGCAGTGGGAGTAGATAGCAAAAGATGGCGGAGAGATTAAGTAGCGCGGAGGAAAGCCCGGAGCCCCAAACATCCACATCCCGGAGGAGATATAAGGCCACCAACATGGCTTTTGAAGAGATGGTGGAGATGGTGTCCATATTGAGAAGGGAGGACTACGATGGCAAAAAAGGACCGTACACACGGCCGAATATGAGGAAGGACAAAATAATGTCCTCAGTTGTCACCGCTCTTGAAGAGAAATTTGGTACAAAACGTTCGAAAGAACAATTGCGGAAGCGGTGGTCTGACATCAAAAGTCGGGAGCCAGAACAATATTGGCGAATAAAGAAGCTGCTTAAAAAAAGTAAGTACTTGTGTTTTACTATTGAGATACTGAACTTGCATGCTGATCCTTATTTTTGGAGTTTTTTCTGCATCGTTCGTAAAGACCATTCTTTAGAATAGATATGATACTTTATAAAGTGACGTTATTTTTTCGCCAAATACGATGGGACAGGGTTGGACATACATTTATGTCTTGATAATTTGTTGAATTCCCACAATGAGTTGATGTGGTGTAGATGTGTTTGAAAATATAATGCTTCATCAAAAATGATTCAGTGTAATGTAGGGACAGGACACATCAGCTGTTTCCACATCTGGACTCACGAGCACTATAGTGTACTATGTGACCATAAATAAATTTTAGAGGGGTAATACACATAGGAGATCACTGAGGTGTCAGCATCTGTGAAACTTCCCATTGTTTATAATTGTTGTTCAGAGGTAATGTTCATCCTGTCTTCAACATTTATTATGATGAAAAATTGGCCAAAAATCATAACCAACGTTTAACTTTATTTATTAAAAGCTAAAAGATCAGTGTGTTTTAACTATACTTTTTGTTCAATTCTCATGGGGAGAAAAGACTCAGACAACAGTCCAAGGATCTCAGGACCCCCCCAAGTCACCAGCCTGAGGCAGAACATACCCCAAGCCCCAGCCCAAGACCACGCCCACCCGACGACCTTGAGGAAGGAGAGGTGGAGGAAGTGTGTGAGGTTTCAAGCCCACCAAGTGAGTGACTGACACCCCAGCTTGAGTTACTGTATTTTGGCGTGTATATTGTAAACCTTGTTTTTATTCACTCATTTTAGGTGAGTTTCTGGTTGTGGAAGGCCAAGCGGCAGAGCACTTCACCACAGACAGTGCGCAAAGACTAATTGGCCAGATAATGCTGTGGAATGGCCAGATCGATAAAATGCGTGACCAAATTCACAGCATGCAACTTCGCCTGGACTCCATGCAACAGGAAATGAAGAACATGATTGATGTTTTGGGCCGAATATAATCACGTTTGGCCTAAAAACATCAATCATGTTCTTCATTTCCTTGGGAAGTTGGTTTGTTTTAAATATTGTATTTTAAATATTTGGGGTATACCCAAATTTACATTGTGTGATGCACACGGTGTGTCATCATGTGCTATCTTCCATCATGGGTTAGCAATGTACTTGTTTTGTGTTTGCAACCCCTTCATCCTGAAAAATCTTTGGCGGTGAGAGGAACCAAAAATGGGATTGCACACCCAAAACACGTACATTGCTCACCCATGATAGGAGATAGCACATGTTGACTTGACCCTTTTGTAAAGCTCAATTTTGAGCATCTTATAAATGAACAATTTCTGCAAGGGTGACATTACATGCACCGTTCTCTAAATATTGAACTTTGTAAGTTCATTTATTTTTTGTTTGGTTTATAAAAACACTGTTGTGTATGTAAATCTTTTTATATAAAGGTCTATATATTTGTGAAAATATGCCTTGAATAATTTAGTAAAATAAAAATTTTTGACACAACGTAAAATAATTTAAAAAAAAGAAGAAACTTACAGCTGTTGCTGAATAGCAATGGCCCCCCGACCATTAAAATAATTGACATAACGGTCACGCACTTGACGTGCGGTTCGGGGGGCCAAGCCAATACGGCCAATTTCTAGGCCTGTCAAAGTGCTATCCTGTTCCAGTCTGGCCTCAGGCCCAACAGAGGATAGATATGTAGCTGAATGTCTCCTTAAAAAGTTATGCAAGATGCAGCAAGCAAGGATGACGTAGTTTAGTTTATAGTCCGCCAAATTAATTGAAGAAAAGAATAAACGGAACCGGCTGGCCAGAATCCCAAAGGCATTCTCCACAACTCTTCTTGCTCTGGCCAGCCGATAATTAAATACCCTCCTCTCAGGGGTGAGTGTCCTTTGGGGGAACGGCCTCATCAAGTTCTCACCGAGAGCAAATGCTTCATCAGCAATAAAAACTGAGGGGAGTCCATCCACATACTCGTCATCAGGTGGCAATTCCAGGCCACCGGTCTGGAGCTGATGGCACAGCTCGGTCTGTGCAAAGACTCCTCCATCAGACATCAGGCCGTTCTTACCCACATCCACAAACATAAACTCCAAATGTGCCGAGACCACCGCCATCAAAACTACACTATGGAACCCCTTGTAGTTATAGAAATAAGACCCCGAATGCGTTGGTGGCACAATCCGGACATGCTTCCCGTCAATCGCCCCTACACAGTTGGGAAAGTCCCAACGGTCAGCGAACTGGGAGGCCACAGTCTGCCATTCCTGTGTACTTGAAGGAAACTGTGGAGTGCAAAAAAAATAAGATAAGGACTTTAAATAAATTGTATATCAGATTACACCAAAACAATAGTAAACAACAGCAGTCAAATATTATTAATATGTGTGTTTGTAATTGAAATGTTGAAAAACATAAGGCACACTTATAAGATTACTCACCCCCTCTGATGGTCCATTGATACATTTGAATGTGGGGGGAGGGGTTCTAATTAGGTTAACAAACACACCTGACTGGTTGAAACATTAGTGGGGTGGGGGAGGGGTTCTAATTAGGTTAACAAACACACCTGACTGGTTCAAACATTTGTGGGGTGGGGGAGGGGTTCTAATTAGGTTAACAAACACACCTGACTGGTTCAAACATTTGTGGGGTGGGGGAGGGGTTCTAATTAGGTTAACAAACACACCTGACTGGTTCAAACATTTGTGGGGTGGGGGAGGGGTTCTAATTAGGTTAACAAACACACCTGACTGGTTCAAACATTTGTGGGGTGGGGGAGGGGTTCTAATTAGGTTAACAAACACACCTGACTGGTTCAAACATTTGTGGGGTGGGGGAGGGGTTCTAATTAGGTTAACAAACACACCTGAGTGGTTGAAACATTTGTGGGGTGGGGGAGGGGTTCTAATTAGTTTAACAAACACACCTGACTGGTTGAAACATTTGTGGGGTGGGGGAGGGGTTCTAATTAGGTTAACAAACACACCTGACTGGTTCAAACATTTGTGTGGTGGGGGAGGGGTTCTAATTAGGTTAACAAACACACCTGACTGGTTCAAACATTTGTGGGGTGGGGGAGGGGTTCTAATTAGGTTAACAAACACACCTGACTGGTTCAAACATTTGTGGGGTGGGGGAGGGGTTCTAATTAGGTTAACAAACACACCTGACTGGTTGAAATATTTGTGGGGTGGGGGAGGGACAAACAAGACAATGGAGCAGACAATATACATTGTTCAAGGGACTATAGGCTAGAGATATAAATGGACCCAGGATTGCATGGTGGGGAGGTTAATGAAAGAAATTATGCATGTAGGGCAATAAATGATTAAAATAGGCATGCACGAAGATAAAGGGGACATTCACAGCAGATTGAAAGCATGGCAATTAGGTAAAGAGGACAGTTCTACAATACATCAAAAAACATTTAATACATATCATGTAATGTTAAAGGATAAAACTTACCTTCATATATTCCTTCTGCAGGACCTGAATAATAGCAGAACAGGTCTCTGGGATTATGATCCCCAGAGCCTGGGGGGAGATGCCTGTTGAGAACTTCAAGTCCTGAAGACTTCTCCCTGTCGCCAAGTAACGTAACGTGGCAACTAGCCTCTGCTCCGCACTGATGGCTTGCCTCATGCAGGTATCCTGCCTGCTGATATAGGGGGTCAGCATAGCCAGCAGACGCTCAAAGACGGGGTCCGTCATCCTGAGAAAATTCCTGAAATCCTCAGGATTATTCTCACAGAGCTCACAGAGCAAAGGCATATGAGAGAACTGGTCACGCTGGCGCAACCAATTCTTGGTCCATGAACTCCTCCCCACCCTGTTCATGGACTGGACTCGGGTCAAAGTATTAACCCCAATACCAAGTCCCCACACAGCACGAACTCGAGAACGAGAACGTCCACGCGACATGGCTTCAAAACGGTCGGCTGCTCAAACAAACTTATAACAAACGCACTGAAGAACAGCAAGGCCTATGAAGAACGACCTGAAAATCAGGAACGAGCGGACCAGAACGGCCTGCAAGGCAGGTTACGAACTGACCAACACGCACTGAAAAGCAGATACAAACCTCACAAGCACAAACTGAACCGCAGAAAACGAACGAAATAAGCTGAAGTGTGAAAAGCGTGAATCGTCTCTAACCAAACTTCTACTAACACGAGATAAACACGAGATTAGCAGAAGGAGCCCAAAGGGTGCCGTAGTGGGGCTTGAACTTCCTTTTTCTAGTCCCGTCGTACGTGCTATACGTCACCGCGTTCCAAACCAGCAGACTTTTGCAGTGAGCGTGTGTGGCCAAGTCCGTCCGTTTTTAAGTCCAGCGCAAGGAGCCAACAAAGTCCGACGAAAAGTCCGCCGGGCAAAGTCCGCTGTAAAGTCCGCTCGTGTGTACGCGGCACAAGTCTTCCAAGCCTTCCATCCACCTAGACACCAAGTGCCCTTGGTATTCCAAATCTCTGTGCTTTACTTCTGCAGATTACCTGTCTGCTATTTCATGATAATGCTAGCATTAGGAAAAGCACAGACTACATCTGCAATCTCTGGTCACTTCCATCACTGTGTCCTTTATATTCTCTTATAAGCTTCAGTATCATTCAACTATCTCAGAACTTTAGTCAACAAACTTTTAGTATAAAAAAAACAAAAAAAAACAAAACAAAAAAACAGACCAACTAAGAGCGCACTGGTATAATGTATGAAATCCACTGTATTAAAATACAAAAGAACTTGAGTAGTGCTGATGGATTGTCGTCATCAGAGCCAGAGTTCTGGAGAAATGTAAGCATATTACATTTATAGGATATACAATGGTTAGTACTTACCCATTCTTCTTTTACGTATACCAGTCAACTGCTGTTCTAACTGTCTGTTACTCTAAAATATAAGTATAAGAAAAATGATTATTTATTCAACAATTGGATCATCTATTTTGCACTTATATCTGAACAATGTAGCTTTATGTTTTAACAAAAAAACAAAAACAAAACTTGTTCATGTGTGTAGGCAGCCCCAAAGCTACTCCCCATGGCTGTACTTTACAGCTGGGGCCCTACCAGTAAACAAAAGTAATATATCTGTGCTTGGCACAGTCATATTTCAATGCATTGCAGGTCATTGTCCAGACCTGAACCTTGTGGCTCACCTACAATTTGGGTCTATCTGCTCCATGTTAGCACTATATCCATTGCAGAGCAGAGTAGGGACTGGTTATTGAGGGATTACTCTGATGGAGTTGGTCCTCTTAAACATGTATTGCAATATATGTGAACTAAAAATCCCAGTTTTTTCCCCCAAAATTTGCTAGAAAGGGTATATAGCAGTGTACCGAGGATTCATCCAGAATGTTTAGTGCTACCAGTAAACAGGGCTATGCAGGCTATATTCTGTACTCTGTAACTGCCCAGACTTGCCTGTCTGCCAACATGTGCACAGACGGTGGTTTTAGATTTTCACACTCCATCCTCCTGATTCAAGTCCATAACAGGCCCTATACACCTCATCCAGAACTGTACGATTTATTGTGGTTCAGATTAGGTCACAAAAGTCCAGTTAAACAACCAGGGGTCCATGGCACATGGGAGCTCAATTCACCTGGTGTGTGTTCCTTAACCACTTCAATACAGGGCATTTATACACCCTTCCTGCCCAGACCAATTTTTAGCTTTCAGCGTGCTCACACTTTGAATGACAATTAGTCAGTCATGCTACACTGTACCCAAACAAAACTTTTATCATTTTTTTCTCACAGAGCTTTCTTTTGGTGGAATTTAATCACCACTGTTTTTTTTTTATTTTTTGCAATATAAGCGAAAAAAGAGAACATTTTGAAAAAAAAAACACTTTTTTTTTGTTCCTATTGTAAAATTTTGCAAATAAGTCATTTTTTTTCATAAATGTGGGCCAAAATGTATACTGCTACATATCTTTAGTAAAAATAACCCAAATTAGTGTATATTATTTGGTCTCTGAAATTTATAGAGTCTACAAGCTAAGGTGCAAATCATTGAAAATTGATCACACCTGATCACAACTGATGTACTGAAGGCCCATCTCATTTCTTGAGACCCTAACAAGCCAGGAAAGTACAAATACCCCCCAAATTACCCCTTTTTGGAAAGCAGACATTCCAAGGTATTTAGTAAGAGGCATGGTGAGTTTTTTGAAGTTGTAATTTCTTCCCACAATTCTTGTGAACACTATAATTGATACTTTTAAAAAAAAAAAAAATTAACACAAAATTGTCATAATAACAAGTTATTTCTCTCACACAGCACACGCATATTTGCAATGACACCCCAAAATACAGTCTGCTACTTCTCCTGAGTATAGTGATACCACATGTGTGAGATTTTACACAGCCTGGCCGCATAGAGGTCCAACATCCAAGTAGGCCCGCTTGTGGCCTTGTAGGCCTGCGGCTTGTGGGGGTGGGTGGAGGGGTGTGTTCTGCGTTGATGGGTGGTTTTGGGGGGGGGGAGGGGGGATGCCGGGTTTGTGACCAAACGTACGCCATGATTAATTACAAGTGACATATGAAAGGCCAACCGCATGGGGCTTTCATTCAGATCCCATGCGGCGGCCATGACGGATAGACTGTAATTTTTCTGTCCTCAAATAATGCTTTATATACTAATGGCCACTCACTTTATTTCTCTTTTTTGAGATGCCTATTGACCTTCAAAAAATACTGTTTTATACTCCCTATATATTTCTTTTATCCCATGTTCACTTGACCCTTTTTGTCTGTGCGAACCCTGGTTTGGTGTGCGGTTTTCAGGCCGGTCATCACCTTTCATCTCAAATTGAAGTTTCACTTTTTCAATTCATCTACTTAGGTATTATATTCATACCCACCACTTTGTTTCATTCTTATTGCTTCTTTTACAGCACATACTTTCACTTTCTATGGTTGCTTTACTCTAGGCAACTCCACATCACACTGTGCACTTTGGTTTGCTTACCTTTCCTCTTTTTCCCATTTTTTTGTTCTTTGGGGTCTTAATGTTTTTGTTTTTTTTCCAATAAATTTTTATTGAGTTTTACATATTACATGTTATGAAGTCATAGTAAGGAACAGGAACATGAACATGTAAATGTAAGTTTACAGACTAGATATTGTAAGTATAGTCTGAATAGCGATTTTATGAATAACGTTCTATGAGAAAGAAAAAATCGTTAACAAAGTGATTATAAACATAGGGTAGAACAGTTGACCTGGAATGATAGGAGGAGGGGTGGGGTAAGGAGGGGAGCGGTGCAAGAGGAAGGAGGGGCAAGGAGGGATAAGGGAGGGGGGGGAGGAGAGCTTCAAGTGGAAGGCGAGTAGAGAGACAGGGCATTCAATTGTTAAACCTTACTTCAATCGTTAATTCTTTTTTGAGTACCAAAGGACCCATGGGTTCCAGCGAGTTAGTGTCTTTGTATGGGATTGTTTGCTGCGTGACAAAAGGATTTCATAAGTGAAATGGGTTTGTACTAAGTTAGTAACTTCCGTAAGGGAGGGAATGTTGTCAGATTTCCAGTTTCTAGTGATCAAGAGTTTGGTAGCTAGGAGGACGTGTGTAATCACTGTTCTTTGGTGTATGGGAAAATCTTCTATTGTCAGATTAAGAATGGCTAAGTGTGGCGTAATTGTAACCGAGCTATGGAGTATGTCTTGGAGTATGGATTCCACATTTTTCCAAAGCTGGGTTACATTTGGGCAAGACCAAAGAATGTGGAGGAGGGTGCCCGTATGGCCACAGTTTCTCCAGCAGTCGTGTGAGGCGTGTTTTTGGAATTTGGCCAGTCTGGACGGAGTTAGGTACCATCTCATTAGCATTTTTTGGTTTCCCAAAGGGAGGTGCAAGTTGTTGCTTTGTAAATAGATGTGATTGCCTGTTGCCATTGGGCATCTGTGAATTGTGTCTGTAGATCAGTTTCCCAGTCAAGGAGAGGTTTGGTTTTGCTGAACATGTTTTTTTCCTGTAGGAATGAGTATATGAGGGAAGTCCCTTTAGTGTTGAAGTAGTTCTATAGTTTCAAGGGTAGTTTTCCTTCTAGAGATGTGTGTGCCTTCAAGCAGTTTTGTAATCTGAAGTAGCTGAGGTAGTCTTCGGAGGGTGCATTGAGGTCTTTGCCTAATTGTGAGAAGGATTTGCAGGTTGTTAGATCGCGAAGTTCTTGTGTGTATGTTACCCAGTCAGTAATCCAGGATGGGAGTGTTAAGTCAGGAGTAAGAAGCTTTAAGGTGTTTAAAGGAATGTGTAGTGGTTTTGTCAGTACGTGTGACCATTTGGTATTGTGTAGTGTACGCCACACTTTAACTTGGACAGTGGTTGAGTAGTGGAAAATGTGAGGATTATGTGTAGAGGTACTAAATAACCAGTTGGCGAGGTTTGTGCCCGGTGTCTTGTGATTTTCTATATCGCTCCAGAGAGTTTTGGGTGAGGTATTCATCTATTCTTTCATTTGTGATAGAATGGTGGCATTGTAGTAGTCTTTGATGTCTATGTATCCCATTCCCCCCGCGGATCTGTGTTTAATAAGTTTTGTGTGACTACATCTAGATTTTTTCCCTTGCCAAACAAATTGGCTTAGGATGGATTGGAGAGATTTCAGGTAGGTAGATGAAAGTGGTATAGGAAGCGTGCGAAATATGTAGAGCAACCGTGGCAATACCATCATTTTAAAGGCTGCCAGGCGGCCTGACCATGAAAATTCATGTTTGGAGAGTTTTGTGGTTTCAGTAAGCATCAACTGTTTGGCGTCTGTGTAGTTGTGTGCGGAAAGACCTCTAGTGGATTTGGTGAGATTAATGCCGAGGTAGGGAATACTATCCTCCGCCCATGGGTAAGGATATTGGGTCTGGAGTAGATTACTAGTGGTTGCATCAATGCCCAGGTCTAGAATGTAGGATTTATGTTCAATAACTTTGTAGTAAGATAAAGTACTAAACATTTTCAGTAGCGATTGGACCGAAGCCAGGGAAGAGTGAGGGTTTGTGATCATCATTATCACGTCGTCTGCAAATAAATTTATTTTGTGTTCTGTGGTTCCAATGGTGAAGCCTGATATTGTAGAGTGGGATCTGACATGTTCTGCTAAGGGTTCCATAATTAGGTTAAAAATGATTGGTGAGAGCGGACAACCTTGTCAGGTGCCATTAGTGATGGAGAATGGCTTAGACAGCATCTCCGACGTATAGACCTGTGCTGATGGGGAGGAATACAGAGCCATTATGCCTGCCAGAATGGGGCCCTGAAAACCAAATTTGCCAAGGGTGGCTTCAAGATATTTCCAATGGACCCTATCGAACGCCTTCTCTGCATCCAAGGATAGGAGCAGAGAAGGCGTTCTAGATATCTCAGCGTGATGGATTATGTTGATAATTCTGCGAGTGGCATCAGTTGTCTGCCTCCCTTTTATGAAGCCTGATTGGTCCTTATGTATTAGAAGGGGCATTAGGTTGAGTAATCTGTGGGCTATTAGTTTGGCATCGATTTTTGTGTCCACATTGAGAAGAGATATGGGTCGGAAGTTTTGTGCAGAGGTAGGCTCTTTCCCGGGCTTCGGTAGTGTAACAATTAAGGCACTTAGCATTTCTGGGGGGAGAGAGGAGGAGGAGGCAGCGTCATTGTACACTTTGGTCAGATATGGTGTTAGCACAGTTCCAAATTGTTTGTAATACTCTCCTGTAAGACCATCTGGGCCAGGAGATTTGTTAGAGGGAAGTGATGAAATTATATTTTTGATTTCTAGATCTGTAAATGGGGTGTTCAGGGAGTCTAGTTGTTCTGTGGTCAGTTTAGGGAGGTTGATCTCATTGAGAAATGTCTCCATGTCAGGTAGAGACGGCTGTGTGACAGATGTGTCATCTTTTAAATTATAAAGTGTATTGTAGTAGTAACTAAATGCGTCTGCAATAGCTTGTGGATCGATCAGTTTCTGTTTAGTAGCTGGGTGGAATAGATGGGTAATTTAGTTTTGGAATAGTAACCTTTGATTCTATTGGCCATTGCCTTTCTGGCTTTGTTACTAGTAGAGTAGTGTTGAGCTCTAAAATGCTTATGTGCTCTTTCAAAGGATTCTAGAAGGAGAGATTTTAATTCCTGTCTAAGGGAGTCTAATTTAGTCTTGGTTAATGAATCTGGATTAGTTTGGTTTTGGTGTTCTAGCGTTTTAATATCGGCAGTGTGTTTAGACGCTGTGATCTCCTCCTCCTCTCTCTAGCAGTAAGTTGAATAAGGATCCCCCTTATGAATGCCTTATGGGCATTCCAAAGAGCGGTATCATTGCTAACAGATCCTGCATTAGTATTTAAGTATTCTGTAAAAAGCTTTTTAATATAAGAAGAATGAATCGGTGAGTGGAGAATCGCAGCATTCGCTCTCCATATCAGTGTACGGGAAATCTTCGGCGAGTCTTCTATGGTCATTGTAACCGGAGCATGGTCAGACCACGTAATGGTGGATATCTCCGTGGAGGAGATTTTGGGCAAAGTCCATTCATCCACTGGGAAGTAGTCAATCCGAGTGTAAGAGTTGTGTCTAGGGGAGAAATAGGAGTAGTCCCTTTCGGTGGTGTGATGGCATCTCCACACATCAAATAGGTCATAAGATCGAACGAACGGTCCCATAGGGGATGTAACTCTGGTTGAGTGGGAAGAAGAGTCGATGGAGTTGTCAGAGTTGTTAAAGTCCCCACACATAACAAGGTGTCCTTGTTTAAAGCGATTGATTTTTTTCATCAATTTGGACAGAAAGTGAATCTGTTTCTTGTTGGGGGCATATACTGATACGATGGTGTAATTATCATTGTTTAATGTACAATTCAATGCCAGATATCTACCATCAACATCCTGAAGGCTGTCATGTAGGGTGAATGAGCATGTAGATTTAATGACTATCATGACTGAGTTTTTTTTGTCAGGACCCGAGGCTTTAAAGATGTTTGAAAAATTCTTATTGGAGCACTGAGGTTCGGCGTTGGTTTTAAAGTGCGTTTCTTGGACGCACAGGACATTGCAGTGAGAATCCTGTGCAGTTCGCCACAGAGATGTCCTTTTGGCAGGGTGATTGAGGCCTTTTACCTTCAGTGACAGAAATTTGGGCATTTTGAAAGTGGTGCGTATAGGTAGTGGAGTAAGGTACTACTTACAGTTACTCAGATGGGTAAATTGCTCGAGGAGATTGGTTGTTGTTAGAAGTCCTGGATCCAATGGACTTGAGCTCTCGTGGATAAGCATTATAGCATTATATCATTTAATTTTCAGATTTTTTATTTAATTTAATTTTGATGTCTATCCAGTATTTCCCTATTTCACACCTTGACTGTCCCTATATGGAGTCAATCACTATTAAGTCATCTCAGGTGTTTTGCCCCTTTATAATTCAGTGTTTGCAGTTGTGTCCGTGCACTGTTGGTTTTGGCTGCTGTCTGTCTTGGCCTGCCCTTTCTGCCACACTCCGGAGCTGCGACGCGTACTGGGGATCCCCCTCCGCCTTGTTGTGGGGCGGGCGGGGCCTCCTCCACTGCGCGTCGTTGTCATGCCTTCCGCGCCGGCTGTTCAGCGTCTTTATGACGTCCCATAGCGGCAGCGTGTTTTTCATCTCCAGCGCTTGGTGGAGTCGGTTTGACGCTCGCGGTCGGCCAGCTCGGTTGCCTGGCTGGCGGGTCTGCGGCGCCTCCCGGCCCCCTTTGGTTTGCTGGTTGCATGACGTTGGGGGTGTGCTCTGCGGCGGCACTCCCCGCTTTGGCTTCTCCCAGTGAGGTGTCTCCCAATTCAGGCTTTATCCGTACACCATCAAGCAGCCACACACTTTTGGCAACCATGCCCCTACTCCCTCCTTCACAGGTATGGTCTTTCTTCACCCCCTTTTCTTTCACTCACTTTCCTTCCTTTGTTCTACCATCCCCCTTCCCTGGTCTCTTTCAGGACTATCTTGGTCGTTTTTCTCATATTCTATTCTCTCCTTTTCAAAACTTCTTTTTACTTTTTCATTTTTCTCTTTCTCTTTCTTTCACCTTTTTCACTCCAACCCATTCTCACTGCTTCATACTCTTTTTTCCAATATATATATTTTTTTTCACACTATTCTCACCTACTCACTTCGTGTTTCTGTTTTTCAGGTCTTTTTCTTCACAGCTATGGTCTTTCTTCACCCCCTTTTCTTTCACTCAATTTTCCTCTTTTGTTTTACCATCCCCCTTCCCTGGTCTTTTTCTGTACTATCTTGGTTATTTCTCTCATATTCTATTCTTTCTTTCTCGAAACCTTTTTTTTTATTTTATTTTATTTTTTTCTTCTCTTTCTTTTTTTCGTTTTTTACTCCAACCTATTTTCACTGCTTCATATTCTCCTTTCATTTTTTCACACTATTCTTACCTATTCACTTCGTGTTTTTGCTTTTCAGGTCCTTTGTTTTCCTCCTTCCACTGAGGTCACCCCGTTACACTCTGACCCAACCTGGGGGTTTCTCATTGCCGGGTCTGCTGCCTGGACACGCTCCCTCAGCTTCGGACCCTGGCATTGTGGGTGGGCTCTGCATTCAGGGCTGCGCCGCCTTTGCACGGACGCAATTGTAAGTTCATGGTCTTTGTGGAAGAATGTGGAATTTTATGTTTTACATTTGCCCACTCGTCCTTTAAACTACTCTAAATATTGCTAATTTCCCCTATTTATAGGTGATTAATACGGTTATGCTCCTGATGAGTGGCTATAAGGTCCCGAAACGGCGTAGAGCTTACAACTACCGTTATTCATACACCATTATTAGCTATGTATGGACGTTCCATTGTCATTGCATTTTGTCTTTGCCACTTTTTTCTAGTGACACTGCGTGCCACATATTTATTGTTATGCATTTTTTATTCATATCCTCATGTTTACATAGAAGTCCTTGTTGGAATGTATTTTATGATTGAATACAAATTATATTTATTGAGCTATGTGCCTACAAATGTAAACTTATGAATTTATGTATTACTTTATATTAAAAAATTGAAACTTTATTCAAGTTTGACTTCTGCTCCCGTGTGCCTCACTCAAAGTCCCACATCCTTTTTCTTTTTTCGTTTTTAATACTGAACGGGGATGGAGGAGGGGTATGAACGGCCTCACTATCCTCATTTAAAGTCCCAATACTGCTGATTTCTCTCCTTTTAATTGTGTAATTATCGTTGTTTAATGTACAATTCAATGCCAGATATCTACCATTAACATCCTGAAGGCTGTCATGTAGGGTGAATGAGCATGTAGATTTAATGGCTATCATGACTGAGTTTTTTTTGTCAGGACCCGAGGCTTTAAAGATGTTTGAAAAATTCTTAGTGGAGCACTGAGGTTCGGCGTTGGTTTTAAAGTGCGTTTCTTGGACGCACAGGACATCACAGTAAGAATCCTGTGCAGTTCGCCACAGAGATGTCCTTTTGGCAGGGTGATTGAGGCCTTTTACCTTCAGTGACAGAAATTTGGGCATTTTGAAAGTGGTGCGTATAGGTAGTGGAGTAAGGTACTACTTACAGTTACTCAGATGGGTAAATTGCTCGAGGAGGTTGGTTGTTGTTAGAAGTCCTGGATCCGATGGACTTGAGCTCTCATGGATAAGGAAGGAAGGGAGAAAAACAGCAAGGTAGTTAGTGATAAACAAGAGGGTAAGGGAAAACAGGTGTCAGCAGTGTGTTAGGGACTACTAAATGTGGCTGAGGGTAAAGTTCGTAAACTAACTGCAATGAGCAGGCACTGAATTGGAGTGCTTATCTGAGATTGGATTCACAGCATCACTGATTTGGAAGTCATTTGTTGTAGTGGTGAGAATGACCGGAGTTGAAGGATTGCGCGTTTGGTTTGTGGGTCACTGGGGTTGGAGGGTCACCGTCAGGAATGATACCCCATGTTTTGAGCAATTGTATGCCCTCTTCGACGGTATGGATATTGTCTCATGTTCCATTTCTGGTAACCATCAGCTTGGTTGGGAACCCCCATTGGTATGGGATCTTATGATTATTGAGGGGTTTTGTGATTGTTTCCAGTTGACGTCTCTGTTGACGAGTGTATTGAGAGATGTCAGCAAAAAGTTGCAGCTTTGCGTATGGGCGTGGGAGCTGTCCCAGGCGTCTGGATTGTGTAAGGAGCATATCCTTGGTGTGGTAGAAACGGATGCGCATCAGAGTATCCCGAGGTACTTCTGCGGGTAGGTGAGGAGGTTTTGGGAGACCATGGATGCGATCGATGATCGTCTCGATCGGTGGGAGATCTGGGAGAAGTGTTGAGATCAACTTCCTAGTGTAGGAGTTGAGATCTGCTGGTAGGATAGTTTTAGGGATTCCTCTTATCTTGATATTTTGGCGCCGTGAGCGATCTTCAAGATCCGCCATTTTGGCTCGCACCCAGCGGTGTTCTTCTCTGGTATGGTCATGTGCGTCTACCAGGTCATTAACTGTTTCTGTCATGACGCTCATCTGCTTCCCCACTTTCTGCCCTGTGTGCAGCATTTCTGTTTTAAATGCTGTAAACGTTGAAGAAATATCAGACTGGAGGGAGCTGTGAAGTGACATCAGCATTTCTTTCAGCATAGTGTCTATGACAGGCTGATTTGTAGTAGGGAAAGCTGCTATGGGGGAAGCTGCAGAAGGCTGTGTGAGGAGATTTTCTAATGCAGGCCTTACCTCCTGTGACTGATCCGCTGTATCCAGTCGCATCCTTGCTTTTGCAGGGCTGTTGGAGGTGGATGAGGATAGCTGGGAGCCCGAGGAGTTGTGCTGGGCTGAAATGGAGGATTCTTCATCATCAGGCAGGTCAGTGTAGGAATCCTCTATGTGCTGTGCAGTGCCGCCGCAGCCATCTTGGATTTTATCTCCCTGAGGGAAGATGAGGAAATCTGTGATTTTTGTGGGAATCCTGTATTCTTTCCTCTTTCTAGAGGTTCCGGTCTGGTTCCCCAGGTTGTGGGGGTCTGAGGATTGCATTTTGTGGGGTCTGAGGCAGTGATTTGAGGTCCGGTTCTCCGTTCAGTGCAGGAGCTGTGAGATCAGGCTTCCATTCAGCTCGGCAGCTAGCCACGCCCCCCGGGTCTTAATGTTTTTCATGTGCTTGCGTCCACTTTTCACTTTCACTCTAATTTCATCCATTCTTTTCTCTCACTTCCTCTGTTTTCTTTTTTCTTTGTTTTTCACCACACACATACTTCTAATTTTAACATATTTTCAGTTCCTTATCACAATCACATATTTCATCATTATCACACACATGTTTATTCATCAGTAGTTTTTAATAAAGCAACATTTTCTAATCTGTTATTTTATACTTCAACAGTGGTTTGGCGTGGGGTTTGGTTCCGCCGCAGCCTTCGTTCTCCTCCCTGCAGGCCCCTCGGTCTCTCTCTCCTCCCCCCTTTTTGCTGCGGGGGCGTTTACGCGGCCTCTCGCAGGCCTTTGGGGTGGTTGCTTCACGTGCATCCTTTCTGCTCTGCGCAGTGAGGCAGGAGTGCTCACCGCACCAGTCAGATCCCTTGGCAGCTCTAGGCACAGCAATCAGAAGGCTTTTTTGCTCAGCCGTCAGTGGCAAATATATTTTAACTACAATAATTGTTTGCACAAGTATAAATATATGTTGTCTTTGATAGTATTGTTTCTTTAAATGATCTCACTGTTACAATGTATTTCCTTTTAGAGTTCCTCCCTCTGTATTCCCCCAAAAGACCTCTACTTATAAGGTCGAAACGCGTCGGGGTTGGGGAGCATAGTATGACCATTTTTTGCATATCATGCTATGTTTTTCTATGTGCATCATGGCTGTGTTATCATGTACATGTTTTAGCTTTATGTCCAGAGCTCATGTTTTAATACAGTAATGTCCCTTTTTTGTATTTTTACTCAATAAAATGTACATATTCTAAGAAAGAAAAACTTCTCTGAATGAATTTTTGCTGGCAATAAAACCTCATGGGCAAACCTTTCCATTTTATGTATATTGGAGGTGTGCAGCACCTTTGATCTCATTAATGGCATTGCCTTTCCTTTCCAACATCCAAGTAGCACCTCCAGGTGTTCTATGAGCATAAATTGCACATCTCATTTGATGACAACCTATCACACTTTTGAAGGCCCTGGAGAGCCAGGGGAATGAAAACGCCCACAAAATGACCCCATTTTGGAAAGCTAACACCCCAACGTATAATCTATGAGGCATAATGAGTCTTTTGAACAGTTCATTTTTTTTCCCAGAAGTTTTGGGAAAATGAGGGGGAAAAAATGAAAAAAAGCTTTTCTTTTTATACCAAGTTGTCCATTTATAAGATATCTCAAACACATAGCATGTACATAGCAAAAATGGCACCCCAAAACACATTCTGCTACTCCTCCTGAGTATGGCGATACCACATGTGTGAGACTTTTACATAGCCTGGCCACATACAGAGGCCCAACATCTTAGTAGCACCTCTAGGCATTCTAGGAGCATAAATTACATACATAAATTCCTGCCAACCTATCACACTGTTGTAAGACCCTTCATATTTCTAACACATAGCATGTACTGTACATACCAATTACAAACCAAAATACATTCGCTGAACAAAGAGTAAAGAAAAGATTACCTGCGGTTTTAGTAGTGCATTGGTCCTCAGAGGAGAGCATCAATCCAGCCAGCAGGCAGGAACGTGGACAGCACAGCAAAACAGGCAGCAGGCAGGAATACTGTCCATAGTCAGTACAGGTTGAGATGTCAGCACGGCCAAAGCATTGGTCCAGGTAGCAGGCAGGGATGTGGTCAGCAGCAGCAAAAGGATCGTCCATGCAGCAGGCAGGAATACTGTTCATAGTTAGTACAGGCAGCAGGCAGAGATATGATCAGCACAGCCAAAGTATTTGTCCAGGGAGCAGGCAGGACAATCAAGCTTAGGGCATCGGTCAGGAAAGAATGGGGACAGGGGTAGAGACTTCTACCACCCAAATCTCTTTGAAGCCTCCGGACAACCAGACCCTGTTCTGGGAACACAGAAAACCAAAAACTGTTTTTCTCAACTCAGAACACTATTCTGGAGCCCCTCACATATGTGAGACCCCTGTGTAGCAGAGGCATAGTCAATAAACAGGCCAGGGTCAGTTCACATGGAAGGCACTAATATCGTTGGTTGAGACACCAGGGAAATATTCAGGACAGGAATTGAAAACGGGAAAATGGCAGTCTATTAGAAATATGGGCTAATAGTTTTCAAGAGTGTGATAGTGTCTGAAGCATTCTCCGATGCAAAGGCCAGGTTGAGAGAGACATTGGGGACAACGGAAACTGGTGTCTTTCCCAACTCCTCTTTTGGTGCATATCCAACATTTTTTTTGGCGAGGTCTTCCCGGATCCTGATGGTGGAATATGGTCAGGAAAATGGCGCTCATGTAGGCTGCTGACACAATCGGAGCGAATGCTTTCTGGGGGGATACTTATTGATATATCAGGGCAGTGACAATGTCTTCAATAAACGTTAGAAAGGTGCTGGGTGTTTCCGTCGATTGATAGATGATGAAAGAATTATACATGGCCAAATGAAAAAATTAAATTGCGACTTTTATACCAGAAGAGGGATTTTTGTGTTGATAAATACGGCTGCAACATTTGATCATTTAAATACAACCCCCCACCCATTAATTTATTGTACTCGTGGATACAGGAAGGCTTTTGAAAGGAACAGCGTCTTCTGCGAAGTTCCACCGAGATGTCATCATGGATGGTGGACATGATGTACACATCTTTCCTATCCCTCCACTTCACAGTCAACACTTCCTCGTTCCTCAGGCTTGTCGATTTTCCCCCTTTGTAGCATTGTGGTGACTAGACTCTGTGGGAAGCCCTTTCTGTTTTTACTTGCTGTACCGCAGGCCAAAGTATTTTTCAGGTATAGGTGGCAGAAAAAGGACAAACTGGTATAGTAATTGTCCATGTCCCTTTTGGAGGAGTGCGAATGAAAACTCCCAGACAATTTTTCCACTTATTCCCATGTACGGTGAACACTCAGGGGGCTGGAGCTGGCAATCTTTGCCTTCGTACACGTGGAATGAGTGCACATATCCGGTGAAGCTTTCACAGTGCTAGTTGTGCTTCAACCCGTACCTCGCTCTCTTACTGGGGATATATTGCTTGATTCCCAGCCAGCCTGTGAAATGGACCAGGGATTCGTCCACAGAGATGTTCTTGTCAGGAATATAAAGTATAAAGTTGGGCAAACCTCTTGGAGAAAAAAAATCAATTAGGGGCAAATTTTATATAATTAATCAAAGTCTGGGTGATTTCGGGGGGGGGGGGGGGGGGGCACTGAGTTATCACTGAAATTCAGGAAGCGCATTATAATTTCATATTGGGACCTGGACATGACAGATGAAAAAATTGGCATGTGGTGGATAGGGTTGGTAGACCAATATGCATGCACTTCATTTTTTTGTAAGCCCCATGTTGAGCGTTACGCCTAAAAACAGGCTCCTCCACTGTTAGGGGTCTCCATTCAAAAGGGTGGGCATAGCTTGAGCTGGGGTTGTTTCCAATGAATTGTTGGGCAAAAACATTGGTTTGGTCGACAAAGCCTTGAACTAATTCGTCAGGGAAAAATACATTTTAAAAACTCTATTATTTCGGAAAAACCTTCAGTGTTGACCTGCACACCTGGCTGTGCTGTGAAAGGGGGGATCGTGGCTGACCCTGTGCTAGAAGGCAGCCACAATGGGTTTGCCAAGGCATCTGGAAGCTGGGTTTGGGCCCCAATTCTTTGGCATGCAATTCCCGCACTTGTACTGGGCCTTTCCTCCTGGGGTCTAGCAGCGCTTGTACTGGGCCTCTCCTCCTGGGGTCTAGAGCCGTTAGCACTGCTGGTAGCTGCCTGGTGTTAAGACCGTCTTCTTTTTGGACGGACTACTTCCTCCTCTGATTCGGATCCTGATGTGCTGCCTTCGACAGGCTCATATTCTGAACCAAATTCAGAATCCAGAACTGGGTGGTGAGAGCTCCCCGTTGCTCTCATCGGTCAGACTCCGTATTTGATATGCCTCTTCTGGAGTGTATACCTTTCTGGACATAGTGGCTGTATGACAGTGACACTGATGGGCTGCACATTAGGGACTAATAGGCTGCACCTTGGTAGTAATTGGCTGCACACAGGTACTCCTGATGGGATCACGGGACAGGTACTCAGATGGGATGACAGGTACTCAGACAGGATGGATGGATGACAGGTACTCTGATGGGGGGTACTCCTGATGGTGGGTACTCATGTTGGCGGGTCCTCTTTATTTGGGGGGGAGGCAATCTGGCCACAGTAAAACATACGGTAATGTGTAACTCACTATTCCCGCGATCTCCTCCTCACACTGGATCGGTGTGTGAGGAGGAGAACCCAGCAACAGCCGTTACACTGGACATTTGAGACCGGCTGTGATTGGACACAGCCAGTCACGTGGTAAAGAGCCAATTTAATTTAATTGGCACTTTACTCTGATCGGGGCTGGGCTTTGTCCGAGGGAAAAGCCTCAACGCAGACTGCCCCGCAGCGCACCCCCAGGAGCGCACATGAGCGGCGTGCATGCCTGTCTGCATAGTGACCGGGTCTGATTTGATAAAGCCGGTCACGCTGTTTCCCACGCTCTGCCGGACACTCATTACCCTCATCGGGGAATGGCTGTGTCCCAAGAGACACGCCGGATCCAAGATCCCCGCGCTGCGGGCCCCTGATCCTCGCGCTGTGGCCCCCCAGGGGCCCAACGTAGCGGCGGGAAGCCGAGGACATCATATGATACCCACCCAGGATGGGAGATCCCATCTGCGGCTGTCATTTGACTATGGCTGGGTAATGAAGTGGTTAAGAGGGGGGTCCTCTCTGACTGTCAAGAGGCCGACTCCTTTCCTTAATTACCACCAGCTCAGGTTTGCACAAGTACTCACAGATGCTGTAATCCCTTTGGTATTGTACTGGCTCTGCATACTGATTCACAGCTAGTACTATATGTAATGAAGAAATTAATGTCCTGGTTCTTCATTTAAGGCTCGCCAGTTCCTTAGTGTCTTGCAGGACAATTTTATGGGTCAGATGGTAGACGCACCAACTAGAAATAAAACATTACTAGATCTACTGATTACCAACAATACAGACCTGATAACAGATGTGGAAATACGGGGCAATTTAGGTAACAGCGATCACAGGTCAATTAGAACACAAAGACACTGAATTTCAAAAGAGCCAACTTCCCTAAACTACAAACCTTGCTAAAAGGCATAAATTGGGATAAAATATTAGGAACAAAGAATACGGAAGAGAGATGGGTTTGCTTTAAGAGCATATTAAATAAGGGCATTAGCCAATGTATCCCATTGGGTAATAAATTTAAAAGATCGAACAAACATCCTGGATGGCTTAACTCCAATGTAAAAATGCATATAAAAGCAAAGGAGAAGGCCTTCAAAAAATACAAGGTTGAGGGATCATCCACAGCATTCAGAATTTATAAAGAATGCAATAAGAAATGTAAGGGTGCCATTAGGACGGCTAAGATAGAACATGAAAGACACATAGCGGAGGAGAGCAAAAAAAATCCCAAGAAATTCTTTAAGTATGTAAACAGTAAAAAAGGGAGGACAGACCATATTGGCCCCATAAAGAATGAGGAAGGACATCTGGTTACAAAGGATGGGGAGATGGCAGAGGTATTGAACTTATTCTTCTCCTCAGTCTTCACGAGTGAATCGGGGGGCTTCAGTAACCAAAACTGCAGTGTTTATCCTCATGACACAACACAGGAAGCACCTACATGGTTAACAGAGGACGGAATTAAAATTAGACTTGAGAAACTTAACATTAATAAATCACCGGGACCAGATGGCTTGCATCCGAGGGTACTTAGGGAACTCAGTCAGGTGATTGCCAGACCGTTGTTCCTAATTTTTACAGACAGTCTATTGACTGGAATGGTACCAGCTGATTGGAGAAAAGCCAATGTAGCACCAATATTTAAAAAGGGCCCAAAAAACATCCCTGGGAATTACAGACCAGCCTAACATCAATAGTATGTAAACTCTTGGAGGGGATGATAAGGGACTATATACAAGATTTTAGTAATAAGAATGATATCATTAGCAGTAATCAGCATGGATTCATGAAGAATCGTTCTTGCCAAACCAATCTATTAACCTTCTATGAGGAGGTGAGTTGCCATCTAGATAAAGGAAGGCCCGTGGACGTGGTGTATCTGGATTTTGCAAAAGCATTTGACACAGTTCCCCATAAACGTTTACTGTACAAAATAAGGTGCGTTGGCATGGACCATAGGGTGAGTACATGGATTGAAAACTGGCTACTGTAGTGATCGAGTGTATTAATATATATTTACTGGGTGATATGATGTAGAGTGGGTATAATAATTAATTAGTAAGTACTCTTCCGCAGCAACCCAATTCTTCCAGAGAGATGCACTTTATTGACTTCCACCACAGAACAAAGTCCAAAGTCCACAGATGACAAAGAAATCCGACAGAGGAGATATAATTCAGAACCCCATGTCTTAGGTTCGAGTGTGCATACACAGACAAGCCTCACTCATACACGGACAAGCCTCACTCCCCCAAACCTATAGACTGAATGCCATGTTATATTCACTAAATATTGAATGGCTGAGCAATTTGATTGGCCGTTTCAATTTAGGAGCCTTTCAAACAGACAACAACCCCCAGCCGTGAACAGCCGTGAACCACCCCAATTTGCACTCCCGCATATCAACATCAACAAGTCCCCTTAAGATATATTAATTAGATAAACAGAACACCCTTTTGAGCCCTTGGAATACCTACATTCCTGCATATCAACAAGCCCCCCCTGATAAATTAGCCCCACAGGAGGGAGCCTCCGCTAGGCCAACCCAAAACACTCCCTGATCCCATTGTTACCCCCTCAGGTCTAATTACCATCAATAAATATTTCTTCTATGGTCCTTTAAACAATGTACCCTTTGAAATGTTCAATTAGGTTAACAGCCCATACCTCACATACCTAGGTAGACTTGCATGAGACTAACGCATCAAAGGGTTTTCAGCTGTCCCCTTGATATGTTAAAATTCAGTTGGACAATGCAACTGGATTTCTGGTCAGCATGGCACTCCAATACAATATTATACATAAATTGGCCGACATATTACAACAGCTACAAGGGCGAGTTCAGAGGGTGGTGATAAATGGGGAGTACTCGGAATGGTCAGGGGTGGGTAGTGGGGTCCCCCAGGGTTCTGTGCTGGGACCAATCCTATTTAATTTGTTCATAAACGACCTGGAGGATGGGATAAACAGTTCAATCTCTGTATTTGCAGACGATACTAAGCTAGGCAGGGCAATAACTTCTCCGCAGGATGTGGAAATCTTGCAAAAAGACCTGAACACATTAATGGGGTGGGCGACTACATGGCAAATGAGGTTCAATGTAGAAAAATGTAAAATAATGCATTTGGGTGGCAAAAATATGAATGCAATCTATACACCGGGGGGAGAACCTCTGGGGGAATCTAGGATGGAAAAGGACTTGGGGGTCCTAGTGGATGATAGGCTCAGCAATGGCATGCAATGCCAAGCTGCTGCTAATAAAGCAAACAGAATATTGGCATGCATTAAAAGGGGGATCAACTGCAGAGATAAAACAATAATTCTCCCGCTCTACAAGACTCTGGTCCGCCCGCACCTGGAGTATGCTGTCCAGTTCTGGGCACCAGTCCTCAGGAAGGATGTACTGGAAATGGAGCGAGTACAAAGAAGGGCAACAAAGCTAATAAAGGGTCTGGAGGATCTTAGTTATGAGGAAAGGTTGCGAGTACTGAACTTATTCTCTCTGGAGAAGAGACGCTTGAGAGGGGATATGATTTCAATTTACAAATACTGTACTGGTGACCCCACAATAGGGATAAAACTTTTTCGCAGAAGAGAGTTTAATAAGACTCACTCATTACAATTAGAAGAAAAGAGGTTTAACCTTAAACTACGTAGAGGGTTCTTTACTGTAAGAGTGGCAAGGATGTGGAATTCCCTTCCACAGGCGGTGGTCTCAGCGGGGAGCATTGATAGCTTCAAGAAACTATTAGATAATCACCTGAATGACCGCAATATACAGGGATATGTAATGTAATACTGACACATAATCACACACATAGGTTGGACTTGATGGACTTGTCTTTTTTCAACCTCACCTACTATGTAACTATTAGTAAGGTACATAGTTAGTCAGTTTGAAAAAAAGACACAAGTCCATCTAGTTCAACCAAAAAAAAAAAAAAAAAGAAACCACAATCTCATATACACAATCCTTCACCCACAGTTGATCCAGATGAAGACAAAAAACCCCAGGGAAGCATGCTCCACTTTGCTACAGCAGGGGAAAAATTCCTTCCTGGTCCCCTGAGAGGCAAATCGGATTTTCCGTGGATCAACTTTACCTATAAATGTTAGTACCCAGTTATATTATGTACTATTAGGAAAGAATCCTGGCCTTTTTTTAAAGCAATCTACTGAGCTTGCCAGAACCACCTCTGGAGGGAGTCTATTCCACATTTTCACAGCTCTTACTGTGAAGAAACCTTTCAGTATTTGGAGATGAAATCTTTTTTCCTCTAGACTTAAAGACTGCCCCCTTGTCCTCTGTGATGACCTTAAAGTTCACTATATGGACCACTTATGTATTGGTACATGTTGATCATATCCCCCCTAAACTCCTCTTCTCAAGAAGGAATAGATTCATTTCCTCTAATCTTTTCTCATAGCTGAGCTCCTCCAGGCCTCTTAATCAGTTTGGTTGCCCTTCTCTGCACTTTCTCCAGTTCCCCGATTATCCTTTGAGAACTGGTGCCCAAAACTGAACTGAGGTCTTACTAATGAACTGTACAGGGACAAATTGATCTCTCTCGCTCTCTCTGGAGTCCATACCTCATTTAATACAAGAAAGGACTTTGCTCGCTTTGTAAACCGCAGCTCGGCATTGCATGCTATTATTGAGCTTATGATCTACCAAAACCCCCAGATCCTTCTCCACCATTGATTCCCCCAGTTGTACTCCCCCTAGTATGTATCAGTATACATTGCTCCCAACCAGATACTCATATCCAGTCTCTGCTCCCTGTACCTATCCTGCATTCAACCCACCTGCCTCTTCTTAGCTGCCTACTAATCCACAAAAACTTCCCCCAGCTACTGTTATCTCTTCTCCACCATATCCCACCATATACCATATACCAATCCTCCTTTCCAGTCAGCTGCACCCCCCACCTACAGAGCCTCAGTGACTAAACCAAAGAAAAAACGAAAGTTTTTTTCAACCAAGACGATCCTGCCAGTAACCCAACCTGCCTCTGCACCAGCTAATCCAATCCAGTCCGACGTCCCAGTGCTTGCAACCCAGTCCGGCGTCCCAGTGCTTGCAACCCAGTCCGGCGTCCCAGTGCTTGCAACCCAGTCCGGCGTCCCAGTGCTTGCAACCCAGTCCGGCGTCCCAGTGCTTGCAACCCAGTCCTGAGGTGCCAGTGTTCCAGCCTGAGGTGCCCTCTTTCCAGCCTGATGTGCCCGCTTTCTGGCCTGATGTGCCCGCCTTCCGGCCTGATGAGCCCGCTTTCTGGCCTGATGAGCCCGCTTTCCGGCCTGATGTCTCATTGTCCGCTGCTCAGCTCGACAACCTGGAACCTGCTGCCCAGCCTGATGTGTTCCTGTCCTCTGCCCAGCTTGATGTGTTTTTGTCCGCTGCCCAGCCTGGTGTGTACCTGTCCTCTGCCCAGCCTGGTGTGTACCTGTCCGCTGCCCAGCCTGGTGCGTACCTGTCCGCTGCCCAGCCTGGTGCGTTCCTGTCCGCTGCCCAGCCTGGTGCGTTCCTGTCCGCTGCCCAGCCTGGTGCGTTCCTGTCCGCTGCCCAGCCTGGTGCGTTCCTGTCCGTTGCCCAGCCTGGTGCGTCCCTGTCCGCTGCCCAGCTTGGTGTGTTCCTGTTCGCTGCCCAGCTCGGTGTGTTCCTGTCCGCTGCTCAGCTCGATGTGTTCTTGTCCGCTGCCCAGCCTGTGTTGTTCCTGTCTGCTGTCCAGCCTGGTGTGTTCCTGTCTGCTACCCAGCCTGGTGTGTACCGGTCCGCTGCCCAGCTTGAAGTGCCCACTGCCCAGCTTGAAAAGCCCGCTGCAGGCTGGACACCATGGACTTTCCCCAGCAACTGCTAGTTGGAGCGTCCGGAGGCCGCTCCTTTGAGGGGGGGTACTGTCAGGAAAGGTCCCCTTCGCTGGTAATATCTATCATTTGGCGTGCAGTACTGAGGTCCACCAGCAGGTGTCTCCAGGCAGTTTGGAGCTGTCAGAAGAGCTTTTCCCTGCTAGTATTTTGTCACCTTTGGGCCGCAGTACTGGCGTCCACCAGCGGAGGGATCCTGGCAGTATGGAGCAGGTATTCCCCTCTGCAGACAGGTGTCACCTGACTTTATTTAGCAGCTGCAGTATAAATACCCGGCAGGTGCATACTCATCTTGCCTTGGTATTGTCCTTGAGCCCTGACCTGCAGCCTGCATCCTGTTAACCTGAATCCTGTACCTGAGACCTGATTCCTGGAGCCTGTTGATCCTGTTCCCTGTCTGTTTCCTTGCTCTGGACCCTGAGCCTTGTATCTGACCTGTCCCTCCTGTGATTCATCCATCCTCTTGTCCTGTTTGTTTCCCTTCCCCAGCTGCTGACCTCCCGTTGACGACCCTGGCCTGGCTCTGTTTATGATCTCGGTATTTCCCTTACTTGTATATATTTGTTGTTATTATTATTTGTGTGGTTCTGCTTTGTATTGGTTGTGGTGCACTGAGTGTTATTGGAGGTGGTTGTGTTATATTTATTCATTTATCTTTAATAAATCATTTATATTTTCACTTATACACGTCTGGGTTTCCTCTGTTGCAGTCCACACAGTTCTGGTCTTATCTGGTACATGACAACCTTACACATTAGCCGGGTGTGGGGAACTGTGTCAAACGCTTTTGCAAAATCCAGGTATACCACGTCCACAGCCACCCCTCTGTTAAAAATAGTTAGGCGTTAAACTTCATTGTATTTGTCCCAGGAGCCCTAGTTTGTATCACGTTATAAGGTTTTATACTTTAGTTTTAGATAATTGATATATTGTATTCAGTTGTTTGGGGGTTTGAGCTCAGGACACAGAATGAGCTAATATTATCATTTTCACATTTGTTCATATTGTTCTAGATATTATATGTTATATGTTTTTTCTCATATATATATATATATATATATATATATATTATTTTATCCATTATCCATTATTAATTTTCAGTAAGAAAATGTGGTGTGACAGCGTTATAGATATTCTACTCTGGATGATTTGTTCACATTGTGCCGGGTTGCTGACATTACCATTTGTAAGAGCTTCCGCCTCCAGTAACATGGCAGCCCTTAAGTGAATAACGAAGTTAGCGGAGAGTTGGCAGTTCCCTCTAGTGTTTGATTACTATGAGCTTATATAATTCAGTTACCATTGTTCACTGCTACCTCTATTGCCCCAGTGACGATGTTCATTAGGACGAAATGTGTAGGGCAGAGAGTTTCAGTGGCGACATCATCTCGCCCGACTGGGCACAGGACGCTTTAGGTACTTGATGCTAATTTTACTGCTTTTATGTGTAAGTAGATTACCTTTATAAAAGTAATATGATTTTTGGATACTGCACAATGAGAATTCCTCTTCCTCTCTGCATGTGATTGTTTGATCTCACTTGTGGCTGCGAGTGTATTGCCCTGCTTTTGTTGTCTGATGGCGGTCTGAGAAGCAACCAAGGGGATGGTGTACTGCTGCCAGGTATGCTCAGTGAACCTGAGCCAGAGCGGATCCATCAATCCATCCATCTGAAGTGCAGCCAGACCATTTAAGGAGGTCTTTGTACACTGCATTGAAAAAGTATTCACACCCCTTGAAATTTTCCACATTTTGTCATGTTACAACCAAAAACAAATGTATTTTATTGGGATTTTATGTGATAGACCAACAACATAATTGTGAAGTGGACAGAAAATGATCAATGGTTTTCACATTTTTTTACAAATAAATATCTGAAAAGTGTGGCGTGCATTTGTATTCAGCCCCCTCTACTTTGATACCCCTAACTAAAATCTACTGGAACCAATTGCCTTCAGAAGTCACCTAATTAGTAAATAGAGTCCACCTGTGTGTAATTTAATCTCAGTATAAATACAGCTGTTCTGTGAAGCCCTCGGAGGTTTGTTAGAGAACCTTAGTGAAAAAACACACCAGACAGGCCAGGGATAAAGTTGTGGAGAAATTTAAAGCAGGGTTAGGTTATAAAAAAAATCCCAAGCTTGGAACATCATACGGAGCACTGTTCAATCCATCATCCGAAAATGGAAAGAGTATGGCACAACTGCAAACCTACCAAGACACGGCCGTCCACCTAAACTGACAGGCCGGGCAAGGAAAGCATTAATCAGAGAAGCAGCCAAATGACCCATGGTAACTCTGGAGGAACTGCAGAGATCCACAGCTCAGGTGGAAGAATCTATCCACAGGAAGAGTGACAAGAAGAAAGCCATTGTTGAAAGGAAGCCATAAGAAGTCCCGTTTGCAGTTTGCGAGCAGCCATGTGGGGGACACAGCAACATATGGAAAAAGGTGCTCTGGTCAGATGAGACAAAAATGTAACTTTTTGGCCTAAAAGCAAAATGTGCAGTGTTAGTTTTCCACCACACATCACCCTGAACACACCATCCCAACCGTAAAACATGGTGGTGGCAGCATCATGTGTGGGGATACTTTTCTTTTTTAGCAGGGAGAGGGAAGCTGAATGGAGCTAAATACAATGCTATCTTAGAAGAAAACCTGTTAGAGTCTGCAAAAGACTTGAGACTGGGGCGGAGGTTCACCTTCCAGCATTACAACTACCCTAAACATACAGCCAGAGCTACAATAGAATAGTTTAGATCAAAGCATATTCTTGTGTTAGAATGGCCCAGTCAAAGTCCAGACCTAAATCCAATTCAAAATCTGTGGCAAGACCTGAAAATTAAGGTAAATATTTATTCCTGCGCTACCATGTATGGGAGGATCAGGATGGAACTGCTGCAAGCACCGAATAGGGGTCAATCCATACCCATATGTAGTAAATAGAGTGAGGGTTGGTGCTGTGCTGTTCACAGATACAGGGATTCAAATAGTGAGAGAGAATCGTGCTGCTAAAAGGTAGCAGTACACATAAAACAAATGCAATTTCATACAAATAATAAATGGCAAATGTGACTCGTATCAAAGTGCACAGTGCATGATAAATTACTGAGACTGATATCAAAGTGCAAGGTGCATGATAAATGCTAAAAGTGCAATATTACTTCTGTATCTTAGATATGTGCAATAAAAATATATAAAAAACAATATCAACTGTGCCAAAATACGCAAATAATTTCTTGTGCAAAGTGCAAATATCTTGTGCAAAATAGAAAATAAAAAAAGTCCAATGCTGTGCAAAAATGCAATAATACTGTGTGCAATGCAATAAAGTCCAACTGAACTATGCAAATTGCAATAGATTTCTTTCTTCTTTGTACAATAAATATTCAAATGTGCCAAACACAAGGTGCTGAGGAATGTATGTCTCCTCTTCGTGCAAAAATACACACTAGTGAGAGTGGCCTCTTACCTTGCGGTAAGTATATAATCGCTGAACTATATATATATAGATCAGCGATTACTGATCTATATGTATAGATCAGTAATCGCTGCATCTCCCTTATGTTCCTGGATAGGTCGGGCTCTGTAAACTGTCTTTGTCTCTCGATGTTAGCATGGAGAGGTAATCAGAGAAGAAAGAGGGGGGTTCCAGATAGTGTAGTATGTTTAAACAACGTAGTTTTATTAATAAACAAACTCAGGGTACTCACATAACAAATGGATTAAAAGGACCTTGCTCCACGAGCAGCGAGGCAAGAGGCCACTCTCACTAGTGTGCATTTTTGCACAAAGAGAAGACATACATTCCTCAGCACCTTGTGTTTGGCACATTTGAATATTTATTTCACAAAGAAGAAAGAAATCTATTGCAATTTGCATAGTTCATTTGGACTTTATTGCATTGCACACAGTATTATTGCATTTTTGCACAGCATTGGACTTGATTTTTATTTTTATTTTCCATTCTGCACATTTTTTTGGATTTTGCACAAGATATTTGCACAAGAAATTATTTGCGTATTTTTGCACAGTTGATATTGTTTATTTATTTTTCTTGCACATATCTAAGATACAGAAGTAATATTGCACTTTTAGCATTTATCATGCACCTTACACTTTGATATCAGTCTCAGTAATTTATCATGCACTGTGCACTCTGATGCCAGTCACATTTGCCATTTATTATTTGTATGAAATTGCATTTGTTTTATGTGTACTGCTACCTTTAGCAGCACGATTCTCTCTCTTTATTTGAATTATCTGTGAACAGCGCAGCACCATCCCTCACTCTTATGCCCTGTACACACGGTCGGACATTCCAACAACAAAATCCATGGATTTTTTCTGACGGATGTTGGCTCAAACTTGTTTTGCATACACAGGGTCGCACAAAGTTGTCAGAAAATCCGATCGTTCTGAACGTGGTGATGTACAACACGTACGTCGGGACTATAAACGGGGCAGTAGCCAATAGCTTTTATCTCTTAATTTAATCTGAGCATGCGTGGCACTTTGTGCGTCGGAATTGTCCACACGCTGTTGGAATTTACGCAAATGGATTTTGTTGTCGGAAAATTTTATAGCCTGCTCTCAAACTTTGTGTGTCGGAAATTCCGATAGAAAAAGTCTGATGGAGCCCACACACAGTCAGAATTTCCGACAAAAGCTCCGATCGCACATATTCCGTCGGAAAGTCCGACCGTGTGTACAGAGCATGAGACCTGAAAATTGCTGTTCAGATGCTTCCCATCCAATCTGACAGCGCTTGAGCTGTTTTGCAAAGAATAATGGGGAAAAATGTCACTCTAGATGTGCAAAGCTGGTAGAGACATCCCCAAAAAGACTTGCAGCTGTAATTGCAGCCAAATGTGGTTCTACAAAACTATTGACTCGGGGGGGCTGAATACAAATGCACACCGCACTTTCAACACATTTATTTGCAAAAAATGTTAAAAACCATTTATAATTTTCCTACCACTTTACAATTTTGTGCCAATTTGTATTGGTCCATCACATACAATCCCAATATAATACATTTCATTTTAGTTGTAACATGACAAAATGTGGAAAATTTGAGGGGTATGAATACTTTTTCAAGGCACTGTATTTTAACATTACACATTTTTCCTATTACCTCATTGGGACTGATTTTTTTCTTTTGAACTGTTGCAGTATTTTAAGAATTATGGGACAATTAATTTATATGCACTTTAATTTTGTATTTTTTGTATTTGTATTTTTTGTTTTATTGATCCACTTAATTATGCATATCATTTGTTTATGAATTATGTAAGGCACTGTATATGCACTTTATGTCAGCAACACGCCCTGTTTTTTATTTGATATTAGTCAGTAGGGCTGAGCTTCGAGTTCGAATCGAACGCATGTTCAACTCGAACATCGCATGTTCGACCGTTCGTCGAATTTCGAATGTTATGGGCCGTTCGCGCCAAATTCGAGTGGCGCGTCACGGCCCATAATTCACTGCGGCATCACAGTGCATTGCTGGCTGATGATTGGCCAAGCATGCACTATGACCCGCATGCTTGGCCAATCACAGCGCTGTCTGTACAAAGAGCCGTAATTGGTCAAAGCCAGGGTGGCTTTGGCCAATTATGGCTCAGGGGGTTTAGTACACGCCCCACACTATATAAGGCCGCCTGCGTGGTGGCCTCGTGTAGTGTGTTGCGGCTGAGAGATAGACAGAGAGACAGTGTCATTTGATTTAAGTTAGATAGAGTAGGCAGGCGAGTCAGTTAGCTGCACTTACAGTGTATTGTGTATATATATGCATCCTAGGTGTTTGTTTATATATATATATATATATATATATATATATATATATATATATATATATATATATATATATATATATATATACATATACATATATACATATACATACACACACACACTGTATTCAGTTTAGCTAGATCCGTTCCTGTTATTCTCTTCCTACTGACAGGCAGGCAGGTGTTTTTACAGTATTTACAGCTATCTGAAGAAAATTGCTGGTGTTCTTCTGATCCTATTAGTCCTATTAGCTACAGTATTTACAGTTAGTGTAGTGCGTCCTCTGCACAGTGTGCACCTAAAGCTATCTGAAGAAAATTGGTGGTGTTCTTCTGATCCTATTAGTACCGCAGGCAGCTGCAGTATTTACAGTTAGTGTAGTGTGTCCTCTGCACAGTGTAAACCTAAAGCTATCTGAAGACAGTTGCTGTTCTGATCCTATTAATACCACAGGCAGGCAGCTACAGTATTTACAGTTAGTGTACTGCCTCCTCTGCACAGTGTGCACCCAAAGCTACCTGAAGACAATTGCTGTTGTTCTGATCCTATTAATACCACAGGCAGGCAGCTACAGTATTTACAGTTAGTGTACTGTGTCCTCTGCACAGTGTGCACTTAAAGCTACCTGAAGACAATTGCTGGTGTTCTCATACTAATAATACTACAGGCAGGCAGTTGATTCTGCTAGCTGCAGTATCAGTATATATACATCATAGCTATGTGCAGCTACATCTCACTGCAGGCCATTAGTATGTCTGGAAGGCCAATAAGGAGAGGCAGACAGTCACAAGCCAATAAAAGAGGGCAAGCAGGCTCTGTGTCTAGAGGCAACAGTACTGGTCGTGGAGATGGTGCATCCTCATCAGCATGTGGCCGTGGGACATGCTTGTCCTTTTTTTCGGCAGCTGGCCGTGTTGAGCCGCAACATGCGGAAGACTTGGTAGAGTGGATGTCCAAGCCAACCTCATCCTCCCCATCCTCTCTCGCCCAGGCTCAGGGTACTTTGTCTGGCAAAGCAGCTGCCAACGCGGCCTCTTTCCTCGGCTTAATGGCATCAGTCACTCCCTCCCTAGCCCCACCATGTCCTCCTGAGGAGTCCCCCGAACTGTTTGACCACAGTGTTGGGTACATGCTCCAGGAGGATGCCCAGCGTTTTGAAGGCTCTGATGATGGTACCCAGCTAGAGAAAGGCACTAACGTGAGCCCAGAGAGAGGGTGCGCCCAAGAAGGACAGCAATCTGGCAGTCATGTTCCCCCAGCTGCAGCATACTGCCAGCTTTGCTCCAGTGATGAGGAGGGAGGGGATGATGAGGTCACTGACTCCACGTGGGTGCCTGATAGGAGAGAGGAGGAGGAGGCACAGCTCCAACGAGGTAGGTTGCCCTCCAGGGGCCAGTTTATGGGCAGCACACCGACTGCATCACACCACAGAGCTTTGCATGTGCACGGCGCTGCTGTCTCTGCACGTTATTTCAAAAGTTCTTTGGTGTGGGCCTTTTTTGAGATGAGTGCATCAGATCCCACCGCTGCTATCTGCAACATATGTCTCAAGCGTAACTCGCGTGGCCAAAACATCACCCGCTTGGGCACCACATGCTTCACCAGACATATGTCGACCTGCCATGCAGTTTGTTGGCAAGCGTACCTAAAAGACCCACACCAAAGAACAAAGCGGACCTCTCCTTGCTCCTCATCAGCTGGGATCTCCAACCCCACTATACGTTCAGTCCTCTCTGAAACCTGCACTGAGAGGATAGAAGGTGTAGAATTAGGTGTGTCACAGCCAAGTACTTATGGGCAATCTGCTATCGGTACACCAATGTCAGATTGTACCAGGCAAATTTCCCTGCCCCAGCTGCTGCACTGCTGAAAGAAGTTCACTCCCAGTCATCCACATGCCCAGCGGGTTGAATGTTAGCTTGGCTAGATTGCTAGCATTTCAACTGCTGCCTTTTCAGTTGGTAGAATCTGCCGCCTTCCGTGATTGTTGGTGGAATGTGCGGTTCCTTGGTGGCAGGTTCCCAAACGCCACTTTTTCTCACGGAAGGCTATTTCGGCTCTCTACCGGCATGTGGAAGGCAATGTCTTGGCCTTGCTGGACAGGGCGGTCAGCGGTAAGGTGGATATTACCGTTGACTCATGGTCCAGCAGGCATGGACAGGGACGTTACCTATCTTTCCCCGCGCACTGGGTGACTCTTCTGGCAGCCTGGAAGGATGCAGGACAGGGTGCAGTAGTGTTGGAGGTTGTTCCGCCACCACGCCTCCAAAATTCTACTAGTGGTGATTTTGCCACACCTCTCTCCTCCACCCCTCTTCTCCTTCCTCCATGGCCTCTTCCTGTGCCGATTTGTCCTCGGAACCAGCGGTGCTCCGTTGGCGTTCAAGGGGCTACGCAAGCACGCAGGCAAAAGGATGCCATACGTTGCTTGAGCTGGTGTGCTTGGGGGATAGGAGCCACACTGGGGCAGAGATTCTGTCAGCTCTGCATGGGCAGGTTCAGAGGTGGTTGACGCTACGCCAGCTTAAGGCAGGTATGGTGGTTTGCGACAATGGCACCAACCTCCTCTCCGCCCTCCGACAGGGACAACTGACCCATGTGCCCTGTTTGGCTCACGTCCTTAACTTTGTGGTGCAGCGGTTCCTGGGCAGGTACCCGGGCTTACAGAATGTCCTGAGGCAGGCCAGGAAAGTCTGTGTGCATTTCCGCAGGTCATATAATGCCAGTGCTTGGCTGGCTGACCTCCAAAAGGAATTTAACCTGCCCAAGACCCGCCTAATCTGTGACATGCTGACAAGGTGGAACTCAACTTTGGCCATGCTGCAGTGGCTGCACATGCAGCAGATGGCCATCAATGAGTACCTATGCGACTATGGCACCGAGACAGGGTCAGGGGACCTTGTTTTTTTCCCCTACGCCAGTGGGCTATGATCAGGGATGCATGCACTGTCCTGTCACCATTTGAGGAGGCCACAAGGATGGTGAGCAGTGACAGTGCATGCATCAGTGACACTGTCCCTCTTGTCCACCTGTTGGAGCACATGCTGCGTGGAATAATGGACAGGGCACTTGAGGCAGAACAGAGGGAGGAAGAGGAGGACTTCCTTACCTCTCAAGGCCCCCTTTATCCAGACATTGTTCCTGCGTGCCCGCCGATCACACAGGAAGACGAGGAGGAGGAGGATTGTGTCAGCATTGAGGTGGAGCCTGGCACTCAGCATCAGCAGCAGTCTTCAAGGGATCATTTACAGTCCGAAGAAACCCATGGATTTGTACTTAGCTGGAAGGAGGTGGCTGCGGATCATGTCGGACTCCCTGATCCTTCAAAGCCTGCGGAAGGATCCTCGTATACGTGGTATCAAGGGGAGGGATGATTACTGACTGGCAACGCTCGTTGATCCACGTTACAAGGGAAAGGTTGCGGACCTTATCTTGCCGTCGCAGATGGAGCAGAGGATGAAACATCTTCGGGAGGCCTTGCAGAAAGGCTTGTGCAACGTGTTTCCAGAGCCTGGGAGGTTACAATTTCCTGGTCCTCCTAGACAACGTGTTGCTGAGGCTTCGGTCAGTCACAGAAGGAGCTATGGAGAAGGTGGTTGTCAGACTGATGCGTTCAGACAACTTTTTAGTCCGCAGCCCCAAGGTCTGATCGGTTCCAGCAACCATCGCCAGCGTCTGATTCACATGGTGCAGGATTACCTAGGGGCAAGATCAGACTTGGACACCTTTCCCACCGAAAATCCTCTGGGTTACTGGGTCTTGAGGATGGATCACTGGCCAGAGCTTGCACAGTATGCAATTGAGCTACTGGCCTGTCCTGCATCCAGCGTTCTTTTGGAACGCACATTCAGTGCTGCTGGAGGCTTTGTAACCGATCACAGGGTGCGCCTGTCCACCAAAATTGGTCGATTGGCTGACCTTCATAAAAATGAATCAGTCTTGGATCACCAGCTACCAAGCACCTGATGGGGATGTAACCGATTGATTTTTTTTTTTAATGTGAGATCCCTTCAAGACTGCTTATGCTGATGCTGAGTGACTATCCTGTTATCCTGAGTCACAATCCTCTTCCTCCTCAATTTTCATGCTGATAGCTTGTAAGAACATTTTTGGTTCTGGGCACCACCACCAGTGGCCAAGGCCCAGTTTTTTTGCCCCTGTTTAACAGGGGCGTATAATTACAATTTTTGATGCAATACTTTGCAGCAGGGCTCATTCCTGCGTTCCAACTATAGCATCTGTGAGGGGTTGCAGTGTTGTGGCAATTTTTCTGCCCCTGTTAAACAGGGGCATGTAATTACAATTTTTGATGCAATACTTTGCAGCAGGGCTCATTCCTGCACTTCAACTATAGCATCTGTAAGGGGTTGCAGTGTTGTGGCACCAGTGCCTAAGGCCCAATTTTTCTGCCCCTGTTCAATAGGGACATGTAATTACAATTCTTGATCTAATATTTCACAGCAGGGCCCATTCCTGCGCCCACCAAGAGTAACTGTGAGGGCTTACAGTGTTGTGGCAACACCACCACCACCACCAAAGGCCCAATTTTTCTGCCCCTGTTCAATAGGGACATGTAATTACAATTCTTGATCTAGTATTTCACAGCAGGGCCTGTTCCTGCGTCCACCAAGAGTAACTGTGAGGGCTTACAGTGTTGTGGCAACACCAACACCTAAGGCCCCAATTTCTACAGAGTATATAGGGCAGGCCCCTACTTTCAAACATCCAACTTACAAACGACTCCTACTTGCAAACGGAAGGAGACAACAGGAAGCGAGATGAAATCTACCCCTAAGAAGGGAAATTCTCTCCTGAAAGAGTTAATATGGGAAAAACTTGTCTCCTCTTCACTGATGCTTTATCACCAATCCTTGTTTAACTAAAAACCCCAAATTTTCAAAATTACAAATTCCTCCTACAGAACAAAGTACCAGAGTCTGGGTTGCCTTGGACCTTGAAAAGGCATTCGATTCTGTTGCCTGGCCCTACATGTAGGAGGTTCTCAATATATATATGGTTTTGGCCCCACTTTTAGAAAATGAATTTAGCTCTTATATCAGAAGCCGAGAGCACAGATTAAACTTGGAGGGGTGTTATCCTCTTCTTTCCCTGTAGAGCGAGGCACCCAACAAGGGTGTCCTCTATCCCCCGCCCTTTTCTCCCTGATGGTCGAGCCCCTGGCAGTTGCACTACGGTCCTCGGATGCTGTCGGGGGTGCAGGTCGGATCCCTGGAGGAAAAGATAGCACTTTATGCTGATGATATTATCCTTTTCTTCTGGGATCTGGGGCCCTCCCTCCGGGCAGCGTTAGAGCTCCTCTCACAATTCGCTAACATGTCAAGACTAAGAGTTAACTGGGACATGTCCCAGATCATGCCAGTGGATCCGGGTGCTACACAGTTAGCGGATTCGTCACTTCCACTTTAATGGGCTGGGTATAAAATATCTTGGCATCCATATTTCCCCCAGAGTACAGGACTTCTGCAAGCTTAACCTTCTCCCTCTCCTTCAAAATTTCCAAAATAGGTTGAAAGCATGGGCTAACCTCCCCCTCACATTGATTGGAAGGATCAATTTAATTAAAATGAAATTACTACCCCCCTTCTGTATGTAGTGCGCCATTCTCCAATGTGGATACCCAAGGCACTTTTAAAGCGGCTAAATTCTCCTATATCCAGTTTTTTTGTGGGGCTCCGGCCCCCCTCGTTTCCCATTGTCCATTCTCCAAAGACCCAGAAGCCAGGGGGGCCTAGCCTGCCCTGATTTCTTTCTTTATTTTATTGCGGTGATGCTTACTCATGCTCACAACTGGCTCATGACGGATGCTACCAATGCAGCAGTTGCCTTGGAGGCTGCCGTTGTGGGGTCATTCGAAGCACTGCAAAATATTTTATTTTGCGGTACTAGGACTCAACATCCCCTAACTATCTCAATGAAAACGGTGCTTAGAGCATGGTCTGGGGAGGCTGGCCCTCGGGTGGCTGATCCCCAGGTGCGTTCCCCAAATACTCCGCTATGGATTAATCCCTCTTTACCTGAATTCTATTCCATCCCGGATCCAGTACTATGGGCGTCACGGGGTATTCGATATTTACATCATATCTGTGAGAATGGTGCACTGCTGACATTTGACCAACTTAAAGATAGATTTGACTTACCCAATGTGTACTTCTTCCGGTTTCTGCAGCTCCGCCACGCCTACAGGGCACAGTTCGGGGGCTCTCCCCTGACCCTTTACCAGTCAAACATGGAGTTGCTTCTACATCAAGAGACATTCATTAAACCTTTATCCACAATTTACAAGGCTCTGTAGCCTACCGTACATCACAGTTTGGAGAGACTTCGTGACTTCTGGGTGTAGGAGCTCCCAGAGTTGGATGGGGAGGATTGGGAGGATATCTGGGACTCCCCCTTTGGACACCTGGTCTCTTCTAGAGATTGCTTGATCCAGTTTAAAATATTACACAAGTTTTATTACACTCTATACAGGCTTCACAAAATATACCTGGACTGCACGTCGCAGTGTTGGTGCTGTCGAGCTGACTCTGTAGGTTTCTTGCACATGATCTGGTCATGCCCCGATGTACAGAATTACTGGTCATTAATTACAACCTTCATCACTGAACTGACCACAATTACTATACCCCACAAGATAGAGATTTGGCTGCTTGGCTTGGTGGAAGCTCTTGCCCCCTGGAGGGCAGTTCGTACACTACTAGGATTGCTTCTCTTCTATGCCAGGAAACTCATACTCAAGTGGAGAGCTCCCACATCTGCCCTTACCCTAAATGCATGGAAATCATTAGTCAACCTTGCAGTACCCTTATATAAAGAAACACATTCTATTAGAGGACGTCCCTTAAAGTTTCAAAAGGTCTGGAACATATGGCTAGAGTCTGAAGCAACAACTGTAGAACAAGAAGACTCTGTAGGACTATCGGTCTAATTTTATTTACATATGCGGTGATGGTTCCTCTAAATGCCCCCCCAGGGGTGCATTCTGGCTAACCAGGCGCCTATAGCCACCCACTTGTTGTAGGCCCTTTCTTGGGTGATACCTGTCGTATATCACATTTCTATGTAAAATGCTGAGCATTACACTTATCCTGTTATTTGTATCAGCAAGCTATGGGGTTGTTTTGTTGTTGTTTAACTAGTTTAGGCCAGTATTTATGGTATGATATGCCTTGCCTAATGTTTTAGTTTTAATGCATCTTGAGCCAGGAAATGCCCAGAGGCTCTGTTATGTAACCTCTTTTTTTTCTGAAATAAATAAAAAGAATAAAAAAAATTAAAAAAAAGCAGAGACATCACCCTACCGACAAAGTGCTGTATAGTCAAATCTATGGTATTCCCAGTAGTAACCTATGGCTGTGAAAGTTGGACCATAAGGAAGGCTGAACGCCAAAGAATTTACTCCCTTGGAAAGCAAGAAGATCAAACCAGTCAATCTTGAAGGAAATCAACCCTGAATATTCACTGGAAGGCCAGATCCTGAAGGTGAAACTCGAAAGCTTTGCAAATGCTTTGGAAAAAGCCTGTTGTATGTACGATTATACAAGCTGAAGCCCATATTTACAAGGCTTCACTGTGCTACCAGCTTTTACAGTATGTACAAAAACTATAAGGGACAGATTTCTGTCTGTGCTGGTTATATACCTAGCCTTAAATTACCATCCAATAGACAAAACATCATTTCTGCTTTGTGACCCTCTGATTTCCTACATGTAACTTTGGGAGAAGTTACAGAAAAATTAAAAATACTATTGAGAATAAGTTTGCTTACCAGCTGTACTGATAGTATCTGCTTACAAATACATGCAGAATGTCTCATCACTGCCAATACTGACCTGTATGTTAATGACAAATATAATCAGAACAAATTAGTAATTAAAAAGGAAACAGACTAACTTGTTTAAGACACAAATCTGTTATTAAAAACATACTGCATCATCCTATTAAACCACTGCATACAATTTAGAGTGGTATTTACCTCATTAAAAAAAGAAAAAAAAAAGCTGAGCATGTGCAGCTCTGGCTCAGACCACATTTATGGCACCCACTGTGTGCCGGGGTGATGGGAGTCCCATGCGCATGCACAGGAGTGGCGTCATTGCAGCCCAGCCTTTCAAGCAGAACCTGAAAGGAAGACAGGGCGAAGATAGCACTCATGAGATCGGTAACAGTGCAGCACTGCAGGGCACATTATGACAGGCAAGTCTGCCATAATGTGCGATTTTGCAGTACATTCCAGTACATAAATGATTTTTTTTTGTTTATTATTTATTTTAACCACTTGCCTACTGGGCACTTAAACCTCCCTCCTGCCCAGACTAATTTTCAGCTTTCAGTGCTCTCACACTTTGAATGACAATTAGTCATGTAATACTGTACCCAAATTAATTTTTTGTCCTTTTGTCATACAAATAGAGCTTTCTTTTGGTGGCATTTGATCACCTCTGAGTTTATTTTGCACTATAAATGAAAAAAGACCGAAAATTTTGAAAAAAAAAAAAAAAAACTGAAAATGTATATCAAATACTTACCGTAATTTTCCTTTCCTGATAGGCTCCATGGCAGCATACGTGTGGGGTTAGCCCCGCCTCCATAACTACCCAATAGGATCCCTCTCCCATAAATCTTTGCTCTAGGCTGCTATCCATATTCCGTAACTAGCCTACTCCAGACATTTGGGGGGGAACTACTGCTGCCATGGAGCCTACCAGGAAAGGAAAATTACGGTAAGTATTTGATATAAATTTTCCGTTTTCCTGGCAGGCTCCATGGCAGCATATGTGTGGGAAATAACTCGCCAAACACACCCGGGTGGGCAAAATGTTGAGCAAAGAAACCAAAATTTATTTAACATTGTCAACCGACAAAACTTGTAAGCCAAAATTAATGGATGCCAGAACAGTTGGTTCAACACAGTAGTGAGTAACAAATGTGTTGATAGAAGACCAAGAGGCCGCTCTACAAATGATTTTAGGCGCGACGTGCCAAGAAGCTGCCCAAGAGGTCGAGATACTCCGGGTCGAATGAGCCGTCACTGCCTTAGGAGGAGCCAAGCCCTTTGCCCTGTATGCCCTCTGATCTGCACAATCCAGAAAGAAATTGATCTGACCGAAGCCCGCATTTCTTTGTTTTTACCATGGAGAAGGACGAAGAGAAACTCTGATTGTCTGAAAGGAGCCTTAACCTCCAGGTATTGTTTCAGAGTGTGGCCTACGTCAAAAGGATGAAAATCTTGACTGTGTTATTTTAAAAGTAGGAAGCACAATCTCTTGGTTTTCATGGAAGACTGAGGTCACTTCAGGGTTTGACCCTAACATGGGGATCGACACTGCTCTGTCTGGCAAAAAAAGTCAGAAAAAGGGTCCTCTGAACCTAAATTTCTAATTTTTGAAACTCTTTTGGCCGAAGTCACAGCTACTAGGAAAGTAGTCTTGAGCGTGAGGTCTCTTGTGGAAAGAGGTTTGTCAGGATCTGATCCGAGATTGGAGAGAAAATCCAAAACAAGAGGGAGGTCCCATTTGGGGAACCTAGGTCTTCTTTGAGGTCTAAACCTGATGGCTCCTTTAAAGAACTGACAGACCTGAGAATGATTTGCCCATGAAACACCTGTGAAGGCCGAGATGGCTCATACTTGCACTCTTAGTGAGCTGACTGCCAGAGACAGGTCAAGTCCTGATTGAAGAAAACTCAGTATGTCTTGGACTGCTGGAGAGTTACAAGGATTTGACCTGGAAGACATATGATCAGTGAACCTGGACCATATACGCTTATATACCCTATTAGTACTTTTACTTCTGGCACTGAGAAGGGTCGGAATAGCTTCCTCAGGGCAACCTAGAGCTTCGAGCCCTCCCCTCTCAAGAACCACACCCTGAGGTGTAGGCAGGATGGACACGTGTGTAACCTCGTACCTTGAGACAGTAGATCCAGCCTGAGAGGTAGGGGAACTGGGTCTTGATAGCTGAGGAGTGTTAACAGAGGGAACCAAGGCCTGTTGGGCCAGAAAGGAATCACTGCAATGATCTCCACCTTCTCTGTTCTGAGCCTCCGGAGAAATTGAAGAATCACCGGTACCGGAGGGAAGGCGTAGGCCTTCTGAAACCTCCACTGATCTGAGAGAGCATCTGTCCCATATGCCTGAGGGTCTCTGAACCTCGAATAATATTTGGGCATTTTGTGATTGCATGGGGAAGCAAACAGATCGACCTCTGGAGACACTCCCAGGGTCAGAAGCCACTCGAACACCTCTCTGTGGAGAGACCACTTGTTGTCCATTTGAACACGAGATATAAAGTCCGCTTGTACATTCTGAATCCCTGAAATGTAAACCACAGAGATGTTGGACAAGTTTTTATGAGCCCAGCTCATTATTGGCTCCACTTCCTGTATCAGGGACCAGCTGCGAGTTCCACCTTGCTTCCTTATGTAAGCCACCGCGGTTGTATTGTCCAACCTTAACATTACTGATGAATTCATTATTAGATGGCGAAATGACAGGAGTGCCCTCAGCTCCAGAATGTTGGAGACAATCCCCCGAGAAGGGGAATTCCATCTGCCCTGAGCCACTTCCAAAAGGCAGTGAGAGCTCCTTACCCGATTGCTGGCATCCGATGTTATCGTGATCCATGAGATGGGAATGATTGAATGGCACTTGCACAGATTTTAACCTTGAAGCCACCAAAAGAGAGATGTTCTCATGGTTGGAGTAAGGAGTATGCGCTGGGTTTGGCTGGAAGAATCCCATTGTTGAAAGAACCCTGTTTGGAAGGGCCGTATATGCCATTGGGCCCACTTCACCATAGGGATGGTGGCTGTCATCCTGCCAATTACTTTCAGGCATTGGAGAGCAGAGAGGTGAGATGACGCGAGGGCTACGTGTATTCTGTCTTGAATCACTGCAATCTTCTCTTCTGGAAGAGAGATAGTGCCTTCCACTGCGTTGAAGTGAGCCCCTAGAAACACAAGGGATTGTGTTGCCTCTAGATGGCTCTTCTCTAAATTCAGGAGCCACCCAAATTCTTGCAGGGTGGAAATAACTAAGCTCCTGTGCTCCAAAAGTTGGTCTTTGTTCTGAGCTAGGAGAAGTAGGTCATCTAGATAGTGGTGGAAACTAACCCTTTTGACACGAAGAGGAGCCACAACAGATAATAGGACCTTGGAAAAGACCCAAGGTGACATAGTTAGACCGAAGGGTAGACACATGAATTGCAGATGCTGGACACCTACCGCAAAGCGGAGGAATAGTTGAAAGTCCGTAGCCACTGGCACGTGGCAGTAGGCATCTTTTAGATCGATTGAAATCAACCAGTCTCCCAGATGTACTGACTGTTGAATTGTCAATAAGGATTCCATTTTGAATTTTTTCTTTCGGATAAAGGAATTGAGATGGGTTAAATCTTTGACTGGTCTCCATGTGCCGTTCTTGAACAGAGGAGAATACATGTCTATGCCTTGTTCGTCTTCTGGAACAGGGATGGCTGCGCCTTGATCCAATAAACAATTCACGTAAGTTAACAGGACCTGCTTTTTCCTCTTCTGAACCTGGAAGAGTTGTAGGAACAAATCTGAGTCTTGGGGTGTTGAAGACCCACTTGTGACCAGAGGAGACCGTCTTAACGGTCCAGTAATCCTAGATTGAGGCCGCCCAGAAATGCCTGAAGTGAAGAAGACGAGCCCCCACCTGGCATGCCTGAGCGGGCCCAATCTCAAAAGGACTTAGTGGAGTCCTGGTTGCTGGAGGAACCACCTTTTGTGGGCTTTTTGAAAGAGGACTGCCTGGATTTCCAGGACCTTAAAAACTCCCAACCAGGTCTGTAGCTGCACGGTTCCCTAGCACGATCAGAATTTTTTCTTCTAGGAAATGAGCGTTTGATTCTGTAGGCATCGGTCTTGAGGGAGGAAACCAGACTCCCTTAAAGGGAATTGGGCATCAAGCTTGTTTGGAAGCCGGATCCGCCAACCATGGACGGAGCCATAAGGCACGATGTGCTGAAACAGCTGCCAACATAACCCTGGACATCAGGCGGATGACATCAATAGAGGCTTCCCCAAGAAAGGCGGACACCAGCCTGATCTACTGGATAGGAGAATCTTTAGCCGTTTCAACAGAGATACGTCTTAAGAACTCATCAACATGGTCAGACCAAGATTCTATAGCTTTGGATACTGCAGCTATCGCAAGTACTGGCTTGCCTGCCATTCCTGATGTCAGGTAAATCCTTTTTAAATCCGAATCAATCCGTCTTTCAGATATGATGTCGCCCAGCTCAGAGAGAAAAGGAAAGTATTGTCGCTCCTTATTGATCTGCTTGAAGAATTTTCTTTTCTTTGTTTTTTTTTGGGGGGGGGGGGTGACAGGGTCTTCCCACTTCAGAGCCTCTCTTACTGCTTTCACCAAGGAAGGATCTAAGGCATATTCAAACCCCATTCCAGGATCTTCCAGATCCGATTCTATCTGAGATAGGAGCAGAATGGCGACTTGGCTGAAAAGATTCCCATGTCTCGTGTACTAAACCTTCTCCCACTGGAGGGCATAATGGGTCTGATGGGGAATCACGGGGCCGTTGAGCCTCTCTTTCCTGTAGAGATTCTTTCACAACCCGCCTCACCATAGATTCTAAACGCTGGTCTGCACCATCCCTCTCATCTGCAGCTTTAGAGAAGCAGTGATCACAGAGAGATTGGTCTATTGGAACAGGCATCCTGCACCCCCAGCATGACTTTTCTGGTCTCTTACTAGAGTTAGATGAAGGGGGGTGAGGTAGATCTTTACTGCGCTGTTCAGATCTGGAAGGAGACCTACGATGGCTAGACCTGGAGGAAGATTGCCGGTGGTGTGATTTTGATGACCCACTTCCTCTATGGGAACTACACTGTGGATCAGACCTAAAAGGGCTGTGAGGAAAGAAAACAGAAAAAAGATAGAGACAGAAATCAGCTAGTGTCCTAAAATCCTACTCTCTTTCCTTGCACAGGCAGAAAAGCATAACTGCAAACATACCTGTTACAAGCGGGCTGGCCACTGGAGGGCAGTGAGGAATCCATGGTGTCAACACAATCAACACAATAGGGAACTGCAGAAACAGATTTACACCTCAGCTGGCTGACAAATAAATCGTACCCCAGACAATAGAGCTTGTCTTACCTTGAACTTTCAAGATAGTTGCCACAGGAAGTCGCCGTAGCACCCACGATCATTCCCGGGGCTCTGTAAGCTCCCCACAGCTTTTAAAATTGGCGCCCAGACATGAGACGCTTGCGCGCATGCATGAACCAAGCCTCATCTTCGTATCGGGACCGGGTATCGCACGCCGGTGCATGGAAATTATAGAGAGAGTGGCTGCTGGAACGCAGGAAGCATCAGCGCCAGCTTAGGACACCAGTGATGAGAAAACAATAAGGAATAAAGCACAAACACAAAAACACTGCTGTCATGTATGTATATATAAAACTTACCCCACCACCTACAATCACCTGAGCCGAGGGAGCCACCACACACACACACACACACACACACACACACACACCGGGGTTTTTAGCAGATAATGGTCGCCTGGTAACAATAGGCAAACAGACCGTGCGCACATAGATGAACCAATTCCCAATCTTCAGCGCTACTCTGCTGTACACTCCATACCCTGCTTAACAGTCAGGGCCTATCGAAGTAACATAGCTTGGCACTCGGCTGATTCGATCGTAGGGTAGTCAACACCTGGTCCTACGGAGGAGGACAAAAAACGAACATGGATAGCAGCCTAGAGCAAAGATTTATGGGAGAGGGGTCCTATTGGGTAGTTATGGAGGCGGGGCTAACCCCACACGTATGCTGCCATGGAGCCTGTCAGGAAATGAATTTTTCTTTGTTTCTGTGATAACATTTAGCAACATATTAATTTTTCTTCATAAATGTTGGCCACAATTTATACTGCTACATATCTTAGGTAAAAATAACCCAAATTAGTGGATATTATTTAGTCCAGGGCTCGACAAACCCCGGGTGCCAGGTCGCATTTGCGACTATAATTAGCGACCTGGCGCCTGGGGCGGCACAACTGGGGTGTCCTGTGTCCGTTCGACACACCCCCCCCTCCCGGCGATCGCGTTGGGCCGCGCCGGTAATTGAGGCCCCGGCTTTGTGGCCTACTGCAGTCCTATGGTTCCTTCTGCAATCGGGCGCCCTCTGGTGGTGGCCGTTGGTATGACAAGACATCCACCAATGCTAATGGAGCTTCCTCTGCCTGTTTTCACTGCCCGCTCATCTCCTTCCCTTTACTTAGAACCCCCAAACATTATATATATTTTTTATTCTAACACCCTAGAGAATAAAATGGCGGTCATTGCAATACTTTCTGTCACACCGTATTTGCGCAGTGGACTTACAAGCGCACTTTTTTGGGAAAAAATACTTTTTTTAATTAAAAAATAAGAAAACAGTAAAGTTAGCCCAATTTTTTTTATATTGTGAAAGATAATGTTACGTCGAGTAAATTGATTCGCAACATGTCACGCTTCAAAATTGCGCCCGCTCGTGGAATGGCGACAAACTTTTACCCTTTAAAATCTCCATAGGCGATGTTTAAAAAAATTCTACAGGTTGCATGTTCTGAGTTACAGAGGAGGTCCAGGACTAGGATGATTGCTCTCGCTTTAACGATCGTGGCGATACCTCACGTGTGGTTTGAACACCGTCTTCATATGCGGGCGCTACTCACATATGCGTTTTGTTTCTGCAAGCGAGCTCGGCGGGACGGGGCGCGTTTAAAAAATTATTTTTTTTCTTATATATTTTACTTTTTATTTTTTATTTTTACACTGTTTAAAAAAAAAAAAAATTGTGTCACTTTTATTTCCATTACAAGGGATGGGGCACATTTTAAATTTTTTTTTTTTTCTTATTTTAACTTTTTTTTTCACTGTTCTTTAAAAAAAAAAAAAAAAAAAAAAAAAAAGTCACTTTTATTCCTATTACAAGGAATGTAAAAATCCCTTGTAATAGAAAAAAAACATGACAGGACCTCTTAAATATGAGATCTGGGGTCAAAAAGACCTCGGATCTCATATTTACACTAAAATGCATTAAAAAAAATTTAAAAAAATTGTCATTTGAAAAAAAAAAATAATAAAATGAACCTTTAAGAGCTATGGGTTGAAGTGACGATTTGACGTCGCTTCCGCCCTGCAATGACTTGGAGATGGGCGGGGCCATCTTCCTCTCACTCGTCTCCATGTCAGGCCAGGGATAGATCCGGATCGCCTCCGCCGTTACCGACGGCCACGGTAAGCGGTGAAGGGCACCCTCTCCTGCCGCCGATAAAAGTGATCTCGCTGCGAATCTGCTGCAGAGACCACTTTTATCTGAAAGAGAACCGCCGGCTCTTGAAGAGAATACCGGGGTTATGGTAGCTAGCTGCTACCATAACAACGGTATTTCTCTTCAAAGACAGGACGTATATAGTCGTCCTGCGGGAAGGAAGTGGTTCATTAAAATGAATTTATTATTTGTCATCTCCCTGCTTGGCCCCTTTCACACGGGCTGTCCGATCAAGTTCGCCTGTCAGTTTTTCAGGCGGACCTGATTGGATCCTTAGCGGGAATATGGTGGTCTTATGTCCCTGCATGGCAGGAAATAAAAGCAGTCACATTCGTTCTAGTCGTCTCTGTGTAAATTTAAGATTGGTTAATTTTTATATTGAAAATTAAGCTTTGTCGGTCGTTTTAAAAAAAAAAAAAAAAAAAACCTGGCTCCTAACTTTTTTAGCTGGCTCCTAGATTCCAAGCAAATTTGTCAAGCCCTGATTTAGTCTGTGTGAAAGTTAAAAAGAGTCTACAAGCTGTGGTGCAAATCATAAAAAAATGATCATACCTGATGTACTGGTGGCCTATCTCATTTCTTGCAACCTGAACAAGCACAAAGTGCAAATACCCCCCTTTTTTTAAATTAGACTTTCCAAGGTATTTAGTAAGATGCTTTGCAAAATGAAGATTTTTTTTTTCCACAAAATTGTCATTGTAATAGGTTATTTCTCTCAAATGGCATGTGTATACCATAAACGACACCCCAAAATACATTCTGCTACTCCTCCTGAGTATGGCGATACCACATGTGCGAGACTTTCACAGCCTAGCTACATAGGGAGGCCCAACATGCAGGGAGCACCATCAGGTGTTCTAGGAGCATAAATTACACATCTAAAGGAAACGCCCAAAAAATGACCCCATTTTGGAAAGCTAACACCCCAACGTATAATCTATGAGGCCTAATGAGTCTTTTGAAAGGTTCATTTTTTTCCAGAAGTTTATGGAAAATATGAAAAAAAAATAAAACAAATTTTTTTTTTTTTTTTTACACAAAGTTGTACATTTATAAGATATTTCCCACACATAGCATGTACATAGCAAAAATGACACCCCAAAATACATTCTGCTACTCCTCCCGAGTATGGCGATACCACATGTGTGAGACTTTTACACAGCCTGGCCGCATACAGAGGCCCAACATGCAAAGAACACTGTAAGGTGTTCTAGGGCCCATGCACATACCAAGAGTTACACCCCAAAACACATTCTGCTGAGCAAAGGGTAAACAAAAGATTACCTGTGGTTTTAGTAGCTCAGTTGTCCACAGGAGGATAGCACTGGTAAAGGCAGCAAGCAGGGACTTGGTCAGCAAAATCGAACGCAATTGTCCAGGCAACAGGCAGGAATACTGTCCATAGTCAGTACAGGCAGGAGACAGGGATACTGTCCATATACAGTCCAGGGTCAGTGCAGGCAGAGATTGTCAGCAGTGCCAAAATATTGGTCCTGGTAGTAGGCAGGAACATGGTCCATTTGGTGTGGTCAGTTCATGCGACAGGCAGAGGCATGATGGCAGAAGTCCTACAGGCAGCAGGCAGAAGTAGGGCCTCGTTCAGGACAGAATGGGTACAGGGGTAGAGGCTTCTCCCACCCAAATCTCTTTGAAGCCTCAGAGTCTCCAGGCCCTAATCTAGGAATGAGAAAACAAAACAAAATTGTTTTCTTCATCTAGAAAAACAATTCTGGAGCCCCTCACATATGTGAGATCCCTGTGTTATGAATCCCACTAGTCCAGTAGCAGGGTGCAAGGTCAGTTCAAGAGGCAGACAAAAAGCATGGCCAAACAGTCCAGGGTTAGTTCCAGATCAGGTACAGGTATGTACAGAATCGGTAGGCAGAAGCGTGGTCGAACAACAAGCCAAGGTCAGTTACAGAGCAAGCAGAGGCATAAGAGGTGTGAAGGTAAATGGCAGGAAGTGAGGGTTATGTTTACCATACTTCACTAATAATTTACTGAAGTATGGTAACGGCAGAAACAGTCACCTATGCAGAGGCCTGTTCGGGAAGGACATTGGGGACAATAATAAGTGGTGTCTCTTCTAAGTCCTCCTCTGAAGCACACCAAGCATTTTTACTGACGTTTTTGGCCTATTTGTCTGGGAAGGATTTTATCGGGAACGTGGCATCTGGAGAGCCTGCTAATCACATCGGATCAAATGTTTTCTGGTGGGCCGTTCGGGAATATAAGGGCAGTGGTGATTTCCTGCTGGTAACCAAAGGTTTGGGGCTTTCAGTGGAGTTGCTATAGATTACATAGGTGTTGTATATGGCCAAATGAAACAAATAAATGATACTTTTTTATACCACTGGTATGTTCATCTTGTGGTATGGTAGGGTTCGAGCATTTGGTCGCTGAAGTCGACACATCCCATGAACATATTGTATTCGTGGATACATTTTGGATTGGGCCACTCCTGGTGATCTCCACAAAGGTATTATTGTGGTTCTTCCTTATGGTGCCACATGCTGGAGTGTTCTTCCTGTGAAGTTCCCAAACAACTTTCCCGCTTGATCCCATGTAGTCTGGGTAATTAGGGGGATGCAGTTAGGTGTCATTCCCTTCGTATACCATGAAGGCATATGTATAACCTGTGGCTTGGTCATACAATTTATACAGCTTCACCCCATAGCGGGCCCTTTTGGTGGGAATTAATTGCTTGAAGCCCAGCCTGCCAGTAAATTTGATAAGTGACTCATCCACGCATATGTGTTGGTCTGGGGTAAACAACTAGAGGAAGATTTCAGAAAAATAATTTAGTAGTGGCCAAATTTTATAAAGCTTATAATATTTTGGGTCATTTTTGGGAGGGCACTGGGTATTATCATTATAGTGTAGGAACCTCATAATCATGAGATATCTGGTTCTGGGCATTACTGAGGAAAAAATGGGCATGTGGTGGATGGGGAGGGTTGACCAATATGAACGCAATTCATTTTTTTTTGGTTAGTCCCATACAGAATGTAAGGCCCAAAAAAAAATCTTGAACTCCTCCACGGTTAGGGCTCTCCACTCGTAGGGACGGGCATAATAGGACATTGGGTTACTTGCTATGAATTGTTGTGCATACAGGTTGCACTGGGCCACAATTGATGATAGCATGTCCTCAGTAAAAATTAAGGAAAGAAATCTAAAATCGGGGAAAAAAATTGGTGTCCACCTGGACTCCTGGCTTGGTAGTGAAAGGGGGAATGATAGCTTCTCCTGAATTAGGAGGAAGCCACAAGGGATTCTGAAGGGAATAGGGAAGGCTGGCATGGGACCTAACCCTTTGGGACTGAGGTGACACCTCACTGGTACATGGCCTTTCTTGCCGAGGTACTGCGGTGCTGGTGGATGGCACTGCAGTGCTGGTGGATGGCACTGCCTCCTCACCAGAACGCCTTCGTCTGGCGGGCGGACTATCATCATCCTCTGTGGCTGTCAGTGTTCCACTGCTTAGGACAGGCTCGTAGTTAATGTCAGACTCAGAATCTGAAGCAGAGAGCTCCCCATTGCTCCCGTTGGCCGCAAGAATATTGTACGCCTCCTCAGCTTAAAATAATTTTCTAGACATTGTTGGTGGGCACTTATGGCACTGATGACATGGAAAACTGATGACAAAAGACACTGATGACACATGGCACTGATGACAGATGGCACTGATGTGCCACTGATGACAGATGGCACTGATGACACATGACACTGACAGGTGGCACTGATGACAATGATGGGTACTGTGACACTAACAGTGATGAGCACTGTGACAGCAATGGGCACAATTACACAGATGAGCACTGTGACACCAATGGGCACTATTTGGGCACTGTATGTACTGTGTTTTGACTGTAAATTATCAGATGTTAGTTGGTACTCACAAATCTGCAGCAAAAAAGCTCTCCCTTCTCACACTCAGTCTCTGTGTAAGGAGAGAGAGCCATCAATGAGAGATGATCTCATACAGTCAGGTCCATAAATATTGGGACATCTACACAATTCTAATCTTTTTGGCTCTATACACCACGATGGATTTGAAATAAAACTAACAAGATGTGCTTTAACTGCAGACTTTCAGCTTTAATTTGAGGGTATTTACATCCAAATCAGGTGAACGGTGTAGGAATTACAACAGTTTGTATATGTGCCTCCCACTTTTTAAGGGACCAAAAGTAATGGGACTCTTTGGTTGCTTTCGCAGTATGCTTCGGGTCATTGTCCATCTGCACTGTGAAGCGCCGTCCAATGAGTTCTGAAGCATTTTGCTGAATATTAGCAGATAATATTGCCCGAAACACTTCAGAATTCATCCTGCTGCTTTTGTCAGCAGTCACATCATCAACAAATACAAGAGAACCAGTTCCATTGGCAGCCATACATGCCCACACCATGACACTACCACCACCATGCTTCACTGATGAGGTGGTATGCTTTGGATCATGAGCAGTTCCTTTCCTTCTCCATACTCTTCTCTTCCCATCACTCTGGTACAAGTTGATCTTGGTCTCATCTGTCCATAGGATGTTGTTCCAGAACTGTGAAGGCTTTTTTAGATGTTGTTTGGCAAACTCTAATCTGGCCTTCCTGTTTTTGAGGCTCACCAATGGTTTACAACTTGTGGTGAACCCTCTGTAATCACTCTGGTGAAGTCTTCTCTTGATTGTTGACTTTGATACACATACACCTACCTTCTGGAGAGTATTTTTGATCTGGCCAACTGTTGTGAAGGGTGTTTTCTTCACCAGGGAAAGAATTCTTCGGTCATCCACCACAGTTGTTTTCCGTGGTCTTCTGGGTCTTTTGGTGTTGCTGAGCTCACCGGTGCGTTCTCTCTTTTTAAGGATGTTCCAAACAGTTGATTTGGCCACACCTAATGTTTTTGCTATCTGACGGGTTTGTTTTTTTTTTTTAGCCTAATGATGGCTTGCTTCACTGATAGTGATAGTGACAGCTCTTTGGATCTCATATTGAGAGTTGACAGCAACAGATTCCAAATGCAAATAGCACACTTGAAACAAACTCTGGACCTTTTATCTGCTCCTTGTAAATGGGATAATGAGGGAATAACACACACCTGGCCATGGAACAGCTGAGCAGCCAATTATCCCATTACTTTTGGTCTCTTAAAAAGTGGGAGGCACATATACAAACTGTTGTAATTCCTACATCGTTCACCTGATTTGGATGTAAATCCCCTCAAATTAAAGCTGAAAGTCTGCAGTTAAAGCACATCTTGTTAATTTCATTTCAAATCCATTGTGGTGGTGTACAGAGCCAAAAAGATTAGAATTGTGTCAATGTCCCAATATTTATTCACCTGACTGTATGTTTGAGATCATCTTTTATTGGACATGCCGATCGCAGGGTAAATGGCCGCTGTGATTGGCCATTTACCACGATCTGTGATTGGCTGTGTCCAAGGGACATGGCCAACACAGATATTCCCTGATGCACACCCACGGTGGGGCGCAGGGAACAGGTAAACAGGTGGACGTCCTCCCGGCAATTAAGCCACCCGCTGTAGCAGTCTTTCGGCTATAGCGCGGGCGGGGAGTGGTTAACTATATCCACATACAGAAAACAAATTCCATATATTCAACATGATTACATTTAGTGTATATGTTTTACATCCCCCCCATGAATCCTCCCTGCACCCCCTTGGCCCCTCCATCTGTCCCCATCCAACCCATTATCTGAATTTTCTCCCTTTCTCCCAGTTCTTCAGTACAGTAGGGAAGTACAGTAAAGTACAGTACCAGTACTTTACCCTGTCTTATCCTCCTACAGCCTTCACATATCTCATCGGCTTTTTAAACGCCTTCCAATCCTTCCATCATTTATCATTCCTTTTATTCCCTCCTCTCCACAGTATCTCAAATATTCCATGTTATATGTCTCTTCTACCCTTCCAAACCAATCTTTTATTGTGGGGCTTTCTGTTTCTTGCCAGTATCTTGGTATCTGACTTTTAGCTGCATTGATTAGGTGAGGGATCACAGATTCTTTATATTGTTATCTCTCTTTTGGTAATTTCTTTTATTAACTGTAAGATCTCTTTCCAATAACTTTTTATTTTTGGGCAATCCCACCATAAATGTGCCATCGTTCCCTCTACTTTACATCCCCACCAACAATATGGCGATTTCCCTGTTTGATATTTACTTATTTTGCCTGGGTTTATATACCACCTTGTAAGGCATTTATAGTTCATCTCAGCTGTGTTAGTGTTGACTGTGGAGCTATGTATCAATCTCAAATTTTTTCCTAGTTTGTTTGTTCCCTTGTGTTCCCAATTCACTTTCCCATTTTTTTTTTATGAATGGCGGGTCCTCCAGCTCTTCCTCTGCCATTAGAATTTTATAAATCCGTGATATACCATTTTTTGTATTCAATGCCATACACCCCTCTGGCCACTCCAATGGCTACCCCCTTTGCTCTGCTTGTTGTAGAATCCCCATAAAACCATGTTGGGTAGTCTCTCAACAACAGCTTTACATTGGTCTCATGGGAGATATGGGTCTTCTGAAGAATACTACCCCAGCTTTATACTGTTTAACCTCCTTTTGGATTTTATGCCTCTTTGCTGCCGTATTAAGCCCGCAAACATTATATGATATAAATTTTATTTTTATCACAGCACTCGCTTTCTAACCTATCAGGGAGAAAAATCATCTGATGTGGTTCACATAGATAGGGATCTCCGGGCACCCCCCCCCCCCATCCCTCCTCCCCCCCTTCCGGCCCTTTCCAGTCCTAGAGCCATGGGTGGAAACGCGATCCATCTCCACCGATGATTCTCTTATCCTGGGATGAGACTGACCACGCCTCCCCTCTACCCCCCCCCCAGATCTCGAAAGGGGGGGTGGGCCAGGAGTGCGTCAGTGTTCCTCCATTTTACTCATTTCCAGTTCACTTTCTGTGCTTATATCGTCTTTGGATTGGACTGAGATCTCTCCTTTCTTTTTTACAGGGTCTTTTTTCCTATCTTTATTCCTTGTTGCCGTTTATCTGATCCTGGACTCTTTTGCTCCTGTCCTTTGTCATACATTTCTTGTGTTGGCATTTTCTTTTAGAGTTTTTGGTTCGTTGCCTTTTATAGTTCTGCCTCTCACTGTGGTTTTTGAAATTTTTCATTTCCCCAGGTTGATTTTTTACTTGATGTACTTTCCACACCTTCCCGAGGGCTATATACTTCTATGACCCCAAATGTTAATAAAGAGTTTCAGAGCCCTACATATAGTAATTCATGGAACCCTTCTTTACCGCCCCCCCTCTTTTTTTATCCGACTAAATAGTTGCTTATAGCACAGTTCAATAGGGGGTATATAATGTTATTCCGGGAATACCTTTCCCTAAACCCTTTTTAGGCCGTTCATACACAGTTTCAGATGCGGTTCTTAAGCAGTTTTCTAGGTCGTTCATCTGCAGTTTCTGAACGCCGTTCAGATGCTGCTTTGAACAAATGAAAAACCGCTTTTAACACCATTCAATAGAAATATATAGGACTATTCAAAAATTACATTATCTCAGACTGTTTCATAGGCAGTTCATTCCTGAGTAAAACATTGATTTTGTCAATTTAGGTGTAAGTTATCACTCACTCTTTCTTCTTCTCTATTTACTCCCTTCTTTCCAGCTTCTCAGGAAACTACGCACCTATACGGTGGCTCTGCCTCTCTTCTCCCCTCTTCAAGATCTTCAGTGAGAGGGGTAGAGAGGTTAAAAGAAGAAATGGGGGGAGTAAAGAAGAAGGAGAGCAGAAAAGAGCAGCGACACCGATAAAAGCAACCAGGGGTGCAGGGCTGTGTGTACTTTAGGCTGTTTGCCTTATCTGGGCTTCTGGGATTCCCCCCCCCTACGCAGGCTCCACATATATCACGGCTCAGCGCTCACTGTTCTCTCCTCTCTCACAATCACTGACATGCAGGTCGGCTCTGATGTTACCTTACAGTCTATTCACACAGCACTTTACTTTCTCTCCCCTGACTTTTCCTCTTCTGTCACTACAGCAACCAACATAAGCTTTGGCGTCTGCAGTCACTGCAGTCCACTCTTCTCCCCTTACTCGGCTCCTGGGACGTTGACAGAGAGCTCCAGGCTAACCATCTGCCGGATCACTCCTTTGTACGATTCCCCAGCTCCCCAACTCAGCTCCCTCTCTCCTAGCCGGTCAGTGCCACCCCGTGCAGGCAAGGGGGGATAGCGGGGAGTGCCGCTTTGCTTTTCATCGCTCAGCACGCTTTCCCGCTGATACAACACAGCGGTGCAGTAGTTTTCCGCCACAAGCTGGCATCCAGCATAAGTGGGGGGGGGTAGCAAGATTCAGCTAAGGTCAGGACCGTCTGAGGTGGGGGCCATGCAGCCTCTCACACCACGGTTCTCCCACCAATGTTCCTCGGATCACCTTCTCACGCTTCCTCGCAGCGCCATGTTCAGGCCCCGCCCCCAGCCAAGGAGCGTCACATCACGTCCTCGCCACGAGTACATTATGATTTAAACCTGCAGAGGTAGAGGCATTTTTTTTCGTGACCTTACTACTGCTTTAAGTTAAACATTACTATTGGAAAACTATTGGTAGGATAAGTGACCATATCCAAGAATTTGCTTATGAAAAAAATTGTATAATTCGTAATAACCAACATGGATTTTAGGCTTGGTTCAGATTACTGCAGGCCGTGCGTCCCGCATTTGCTCATGCATGGCAGCCCATTCATTTGACACAATGCACAAAAAAAGTGCATACATCTGGCTGCAGAAAAGGACCATGTGGTTTCCTTGCAGTTCCCACACCCGAGATTGTGCTGTGGGCTGAAATGTTTGGGGATACCAATCAGAATGAATGGCAGGCACGTGCATCTCACAAAAAAGCAGTGCGATTTGGCTGCGGCTTTCCGCACCCACAATCAGAATGCACAGCCCACACTAGAGTGAACCAAGCCATGTTCTTGCCAGATCAACCTTTTAACATTCTATGAGGAGGTAAGCTGTAATTTGGATAGAGGAAGGCCTGTGGACGTAGTGTAATTAAGGACTTTTGGCACTGATACTGTATGTACCTGGATAGAAAACTGGTTGCAGGAGTGTGTTTAGAGCAGGGGTCTCAAACTGGTGGCCCTCCAGCTTTTGCGAAACTACAAGTCCCATCATGCCTCTGCCTGTGGGAGTCATGATTGTAACTGTCAGCCTTGCAAGGCCTCATGGGAACTGTAGTTTTGCAACAGCTGGAGGGCCGCCAGTTTGAGACCCCTGGTTTAGAGAGTGGTGATGAATAGCATATTTTCTGAATGGTTCAGAATTGTCAGCGGGTACCCCAGGGCTCTGTCCTGGGCCAAATTTCCAGTAACAGAGTTTCTAGGAACCTTCCAGGACGGCACACATGAGAAATGAGAGGCTCCTACCTGCCAGAAACACAATCAATTGACAGTTTGTTAAAAGACCACACCGTTCCTTTGCCCCTCAGTTTTTAATAAAGTACTCCCAAAACCAGTTCACAAGGGGAATCATTCCTCATAGGTACTCACCACCTAGTGATCAACACTTTTCCCTCCTCCAATGGGCGGGAAGTAGGCCTGCCATCCTGGAAGGTTCCTAGAAACACAGTTACCGGTAAGTCTAACCGTTGGTTTTCTCCAATCACCTTCCAGAATGGCACACCTGTCAAGTAATCACAGGCCTACCTTCAGGGTGGGACCACAGCCTGTGGAACATTCCAGCCAAAGGCTAAGTTTTGTTGTGACAAAACTTCCACACGGTAATGTTTCAGAAAGGTGTCTTGATTGGACCAGGTGGCTGTACTGCAAATTTGTTCCCAGGAGGCCCCAGCCTTTTATGCTCAATATGTTGCCAGGGCTCTGGTTGAATGAGTCTTAATATTTGCTGGTGCAGGAATGCCTGAACTAAGGAAATAACTTGTCTAATCCACCTAGAGACTAATGCTTTAGATCAGGGGTCTCAAACTGGCAGTCCTCCAGCTGTTGCAGAACTACAAGTCCCATGAGGCATTGCAAGGCTGACCGTTACAAGCATGACTGTGGCTTGTAGTTTTGCAACAGTTGGAGGTCTGCCAGTTTGAGACCTCTGCTTTAGATGCTTGGAGTTCCTGCCTTGGTCCAGAATATAGAACAAAATGATTGGATCTCCTGAACTCTTTCGCCCTTTGCAAATAGGTGAGGAGACCCCTCCTTATGTCCAGACAGTGAAATTCCTTTTCTTTTTCCTTCCTAGGGTTATCACAAAAGGATGAAAGGTTATGTCCTGTGCTTTATAAAGGATGCTACCTTCGGTAGATATAATGGATCTGGCCTGAGGTTGACCCTATCTGGCTGCATCAACCAAAAGGGTTCTTTTATGGAAACACCTTGGAGGTCTCCTACCCCCCTAGCCGTGGTAATTGCTAATAAAAAAGAAAATTTGAAGGTCAGGAACTTAAACGAAACCTCCTCTAGTGGTTGAAACGGGTGTTTAGATAATGCTTTTAACACCTTTGTTAGGTCCCATGGTGGGTAACTCTTTCCCCAGCCACCAAAACCCACTTAACCAAAAAGTCTTAGTTCAGAATTCAAATTCCGAAATTCGAAAGAAAGAAGAAGGTTATATTCTATTTTATTCTAGGCTTTTCTCTTTTTATTTTATTTTTTTTTTATAAATTCTTTTTAGTAGAGGTTTTATGAACATAATTACCCATGCAGGGGTAACCTTATACAGACTGCCGGTGCCCCTAACAGCCATCAATAACAAAAGAGAATACAAACACCACAAGTTGTGTGTGTGTAGATGGCCCTCTCCAATACATTACATGTAAGTAGAATGGAAAAACACCCCAAAGCGCACCCTCCCACCAAAATATAACTGTTGAGCAGAACAATATAAGTGTAAGTTAACCACTAAAGTGGAACCTCAGACATATATGCTGTAGATTCATCCTTAGGCCATTTACCCCAAATTTTGTCAAACTTTTTTGGGCATCCCCTATTAGTAGGTATCCGTATAGAGGAGAATGGCATGGTTGACCAGTTTTATCCAGGCTGATACTGTTGGAGGAGTAGGCTTTTTCCAGGCTAGTGTTATTGCTTTCCTTGCGTAGAATAGGAGTCACGTTTGGAGGACGTGCGGGATGTGATGCACACGAGGTGGGGGAGGGGCCTGACAGGGGCGCTGTGAAAGCGAGCGGCGGATCCGCTCATGATGGGAACTAATACAACAGCCGCACGCGAAGCGGAGAGCCGACTGCCTTGCCAGAGCTGTAGGTAGGGTGGCCGGAGCCGCCGAGGAACCCGGGCTCTCCCGGGATTTTCGTGCGGGCCAAGTGCGCACTCCTTCCCGCTCTCCCCCTGCCTTACTGGACCTGTTCCTGGGGTGAGTAACTTCCGGAGCCCTCCCTGAGCCGCCCCGACGTACCCCAGGCCCCCTCCAGTTTTGCGGTTCTGTCTGGTGGAGCCACCACCCTAGCCACACCGTCAGCTGTATTGTACCCCTTAAAAAAAAAAAAAAAACTGCGTGTGGCAGCGGTTTGCTGGAAGCTACTTCCCCAACCCTCTAAATACATCCAAGGTTTCGCCAGGGATGGAGGTTGCCTGGAGATTCCCAGCGAAGTCTTTCCAGAGAAGCCGGCCGGTACTGCAGCAGTAAGCGAATCCCTAGAGGGTCCCTACGGGTGAGATGACCTGCATCTCTTAAGGTAACATGTAGAGAACTTGTAGAGATCTGTAGCAACCTTAAGCAGGACTTTAATATGATGGGTATAGGTCGCAGAGGTCTGCATAAATATATGTGAACTGTCTGGTGATTACACAGAGGCTGGATGTTAACTTGGTGCATGGAGGTGACCGCGCTAAAATATTCGATAAAATACCTTCTGTAAAAAATAAAAAAAAAAAAGCTACAGAATATTATTGATGCTGGAATGTTTGGCCTTCTGCTGGAACTTTTTCCAACCAAGGAATATGTAAAAACGGCTAACCTTGAACTGTTTAATACTACTTAGTGATAAATGTGCTAAATGTTATACCATAGGCACTAGAGTGAAAATTTGATCGCTGGGAATCGCACGGCTCTGCGACACGTGCATACCAAGGAGTGCGAAGAGTGGAGCGGGGGGGGAGAGAAGAAGAAGAAGGGAAAGAGTTCAATAGTACCAGAGAGAGAGGAAAGGCTGGCGAGTGGTGGTGATCATTCGAGGGCGCCCTCAAAGAGGGGCGGAGGCAAAGAAGCCAAGAGAAAGTCTCAACTCAAGCTCCGTTCAAAAATATCTGAAGGAGGCAAACCCGGGAAGCCCAAGGAGCCCAGCTCAAGAAAGTAAACAGCATGGAGAAAAGGATAAGAAGAAAGATCCCGGGAAGAATAAAGGCGCTCTCGCGGGGACTCACGGCGAGGTGGGGACAGATAATAGCCTGGTGGAAGGAAGCACCATGGAACCTTTACCAACAAAAACTGAAATGTTAGAAATGTTTTCCAAATTGGAAAATGTAATTAAATCAGAGATTCTCAATGTCAGAACTGATATGGGCCACTTGCTGAAACGTGTGGAAGTAGTGGAGGAAGCCACAGAGAAACAGAATCATGAAATCGAATTGAAACAGCAAATAAGGAATTTACAACTGGCCCAAAGTGACATACTCTACAAAATAGAAGAGCAAGAAAACCAAAGTCGCAGACAAAACTTAAGAGTGCGTGCCCTACCGGAACAACATGGTGAAGACCTGCCCACCAAAATAAAAACTATCTTCAACCCAATCTTAGACAGAGGTCCAGATGAAGAACTGAAGATAGATAGGGACCATAGGATAAGGAATAGGGGGGGGAGGTGCTGCGCTAACCAGAAGAAAGCTGTAAATCTCTGTCTGTGGTCAATTAATAAAATGACATAAAATCGCATAATAAATTGCATAAATCGCATAAATAAGTGTTGACACTAAAAAACATTCAAGTCATAATAATCAGCATCATGTGTATGTGAAAAAAGTGCATAAAAAATCCTTTTCAATTGGTATATACTAAATGACAAAAAAAAAATCGCATGTTAAATCGCATAAATAAGTGTTGACACTAAAAACATATACATCTAGATAATCATGTGTAGGTGCACAAAGGGACATAAACACTACTTCATGTGAATAATTCTAGATAAAAATACATAGAATAAATCAGAAATAACCATCAAACACATATCCCTATAAATGGTGCAAAACGTACAAAGTGCCAGTGCTTAAAGGTGATCTAGATATCACAAATAAAACACATCAATCCAACGCAATATGGATAATAAATATAAATAAATGTCCCAATAATAGTGATATAAAATATATTGTGCTGGCCTGCAAAACAAATGACCAATGACATGCCAGTAAGTGCAGCAAACTTAAAGTGCCAGTGTAAAAATCATTGAAGGTGCCAAAGCAAGTTCTGGTGTATTCAACAAAACAACAGTGGGGTGTCTGGGATGCAATTCACTCAGTGTCCTCCTCGTGCATAAAACACTAACGTAAGCAGTGGCCCCTTACCTAGCGGTGCTAGGTCAAGCGCATGAATTGTAGCTACAACGCCAGGTCCTGAGCCTCAATCGCGTCCCTATATCCACGCTTGCCGGTGTTGGGTTATCCTAATGGCAGCTGATTACAAGTGGCTATGTGGTCAGGGGTCCTGGACCAGCGCGGATCCTAGCTCAGCCTCCACATCTCAGGTATGTATGTACAGGAATATGCAGGAAAAAAAAGGTACTTGATAGTGAAGTATGTTTTAACCAGGTAATGCTTTATTAAAAATCTTTAAGTAGATGTACTCACATAAAAACAATGCAGAGCAAACCTCTCTCCTACGAGCAGCGAACTCGTTCTGTGTCTAGCAATGTGAAACAGCCTATTCCGTCCCTACGCGTGTCATCACCGATCACGTGACTTCTTCAGGGGAAGAAGTCACCCCACTGTTTTGTTGAATACACCAGAACTTGCTTTTGCACCTTCAATGATTTTTACACTGGCACTTTAAGTTTGCTGCACTTACTGGCATGTCATTGGTCATTTGTTTCGCAGGTCAGCACAATATATTTTATATCACTATTATTGGGGCATTATTTATATTATTTATTATCCATATTGCGTTGGATTGATGTGTTTTATTTGCGATATCTAGATCACCTTTAAGCACTGGCACTTTGTACGTTTTGCACTATTTATAAGGATATGTTTTTGATTGTTATTTCTGATTTATTCTATGTATTTTTATTTAGAATTATTCACATGAAGTAGTGTTTATGTCCCTTTGTGCACCTACACATGATTATCTAGATTTATATGTTTTTAGTGTCAACACTTATTTATGCGATTTAACATGCGATTTTTTTGTCATTTAGTATATACCAATTGAAAAGGACTTTTTATGCACTTTTTTTCACATACACATGATGCTGATTATTATGACTTGAATGTTTTTTAGTGTCACTTATTTATGCGATTTATTATGCGATTTTATGTCATTTTATTAATTGACCACAGACAGAGATTTACAGCTTTCTTCTGGTTAGCGCAGGACCTCCCCCCCTATACCTCAGTTTGATTTTGGGCTTATGTCTGACCCTTGCTTCGGCGCATGCAGCTGTCCAGTCGCATACGTGCGTTTTTACTATTTTTCTGAGTTCTTGTTTTCTTTTCTTTTTCCAACTGGGTAGCGCAGGAATATTGTTATTACATAGGATAAGGAAACCCCCAAAGCGTCAGTGAAGATACACCAAGAGATATCATTATTAGATTTCATCATTATGATGATAAAGCAAGGATCTGGAGCAATCTCGGAAGAGTTCAGCCTGTAAAATTTGACGGGGCAGTGATCCAGATCTTTGCAGATATCTCTGCGGGGACTCTAGCCAGGAGGTGACAGTTTAGACCCCTGCTGGAAGAACCGAGGAAAGCGAACTTAAAATATAGCAGCGGTTTCCCTACATCGCTGATTGTAGCGAAAGCAGGTAGAGCGGTCAGATTGAAATACATAGAGGACTTGCGGGACTTCTGTAGAGAGCTGGACATTCCTGTCCCTGTTTTGCCCAATTAGGCTATAGTAGACCGTGAGGGTTGTTGAGTCTCCAATGGTACAGTTTGGACGCACTAGATCAATTGGGATGTGGGGGGGTGGGATCTGGTCCAGCAGAGGTTCCGTATAGGGGTCCAAAGAGCAACATGCGTCATTACAATGAAGTACTTCCCAAAGAATGAATGACAGAATTCACTTGCTTGACATATAACGTTAAAGGGTTGAATTCCCCTCTTAAGAGACACAAGGTTTTAAGAGAATTAGAGCACCTCAATGTAGATGTGACGTTCCTTCAGGAGACCCACCTCTCACAGGACACACACATTAGATTGTTTTCCAACTGCTTCCCTAACTGGTTCTATAGTGATTAACCGATAAAGAGGGCCAAAGGCAATTGGGTTCCCAAAAAGGACCAAGTTTGCGCTCTTGGAGAGGAGCGCAGATCTGGAGGGCCCCTACCTCTTTTTGAAGGTCAGGGTTTGAGAAAGGATTTTTACTCTGGCAAATATATATTGCCCTAATAAAAACCCAATCGAATACCTCTCCCAGGTCCTGAACAAGTTGATGGATTTTAAGGCAGGCGGGGTCATTCTGGCAGGAGATCTCAATTTCTGCATAGATCCAGCATTGGACAGTACAGCTAGATTACAGGGAGTAAGTGGGAAGCTATTAAAAAAAATAGGGCACAAGTTGCATAATTGCCAAATGATCGATGCATGGAGAGTACAGCACGCGAAGGACAGGGACTACATTTTTTTTTCTTTAGTCCACGGGTCCTATTCACGGCTCGATTATTTTATGGTTGATCATAGATTGTTAGAATATGTTAAGGATACAAAGATCGAAGTCACCACGTTGTCTGACCATGCCCCAGTCTTGATGAGGGTGGGGATCCCGGGATTCCGGAGGTCCCCATTTTCATGGCATTTGGATGAAAAGCTCGATAACCCGAACATCAGTAGCAAAATACAGGAAGAAATCGATGGATTTTTCTCGATAAACGACACTGGTGAGATTTCTGGATCAGTCCTGTGGGAGGCGCTAAAAGCTTACATAAAGGGGCATTCTGATCTCAATAGGGGCAAATGAGAAAAAAGCAAGCTCAAAAAAAAAAAAAACAGATCTTATAGAAGAAATCCATCACCTTGAACAATTACATAAGGCCGCTCGAGGTAGTCATAATTCGCTCTTACATCAACTAATAATAAAAAGAGAAGAACTAAAAGATCTAATGGAGATAGAATCTAAGCGTATTTTAAACAAAAATTAAAAAGAGAGATTCAGATGGAGTAATAAGGTGGGGAAGCACTTGGCAACAGTTTTGAAGAGGAAAGGAGGGGCCAACTATATAGATAGGATCCAAAACAAAAAGGGGGTACTGAAATATACTTCCAGAGACATAGCTGAAGAGTTTCGAAGTTATTATGCATCCCTTTATAAGGTTAGGCAAGGTGGGATAGGTACCAAGGAAAGAGGAAAGGATGAATGAGTTCATAAGGGAGGCAGGTCTATCAAGTCTCTCGGACAGTGTTGCAAAAGAACTGGATGGGCCGATCACTGTTGAGGAGTTCGAGAGGGCCTTGAAAGCATCTTCCTCTGGTAAGAGTCCAGGGCCAGACAGCTTACCAACCTATTTTTATAAAAAATTCAAGGAGTCTTTGATTCCCAAGCTTTGTCAGATTTGGAATGGGTTGGGGGGTCAGGAAGAGTTATCCGAGAGGGCACTAACTGCGTCAGTAACACTAATACCTAAGGAAGGGAAAGATAGCTCGCTGTGTTTGAGTTATAGGCCGATAGCACTGCTGAACGCAGATATTAAATTATACGCCAAGGTACTAGCCAGTAGATTAAAGGACAAAATGTTGTATTGGATCCATCCAGATCAGACGGGTTTGTGCCAGGGAGAGAGGGGAGGGGCAACGGCGTCAGGTCGCTCCTGGTTATGGATGCGATGAAAGCGAATTTGACCGCCGGTCTACTTCTGTTGATTGACGCTGAGAAAGCCTTCGACAGAGTAGACTGGGGATTCATGTTGAGGACGTTGAGGGCAGTCGGTCTGGGTGGTACTATGTTGAACTGGATTAATGCACTGTATAAATCTCCCTCGGCATTTGTTAGGGTGAATGGGACACCATCGGCGGAGTTCAAAATGGAAAACGGGACCAGGCAGGGGTGTCCTCTGTCCCCCCTCCTGTTTGTCTTGACCCTGGAACCTTTACTGGCCTCGATCCGTAAGAACCCAGACATAGGCGGATGCGTAGTGGGGAGAGATGGACACAAGCTTTCGGCTTTTGCCGACAATGTATTGTTCTACATTGTCAAGCCGAGGATCTCGATCCCCAACTTACTTGCTACCCTAAGGACATACGGAGAGCTATCAAATTATAAGGTTAACCTTAGTAAGTCAGTAGTTTTAAATATTAACGTTGATAGACAAAAAGTGATTAAACTTAAGGAAATATTCCATTTTCCGTGGAGTAAAAAAATTAGTTATCTGGGAGTTACATTAGCAAATTGCCTAAAGAAAATGTATCTCTTAAACTATATCCCACTCCTTGACAAGATCCAGCAGAAAAATAAAAAAAAGTATGCATCTTCCGATCTCTTGGATTGGTTGAGTAAATACTGTTAAAATGACCCTGGCCCCCGAAGATCCTGTATAAAATGCAGCTACTCCCAATCCCGCTAGTGCAGACCTTTTTCAGGGTATTGAATAATATTATCACTAGATTTATATGGAAAAATAAGAAGCCACGGATTGCTTTCAAAGTCCTGACCAGGGGTAAAGCACAGGGTGGTCTGGCTCTTCCAGACTTTAAAAAATATCACAGAGCGATAGTATTATCACGGGTGATAGATTGGGGAAAGGATTTGATAGATAAAAGATGGGTAAACTTAGAAAAAGATATGAGTAATGCAAAATTACACCAATTAATTTGGAATCCCCCACACTTTAGGAAGTTAGGCCCCAAGGTACACAATATAACACGATACACTTTAAAGATATGGGATCAGCTACACAAACAAAGTGCATGGGAGTTTAACTCGCCATTTATTTATTTAAAAGATAATGAGTTTTTTCAGCCAGGGATGAGGGAAGTGGGAGGGAATTGGATAAAAAATAATGATACACAATTGATAGATATTATGAAAAATGGTAAAAAATTTTCACTTTTCAGGAGTTAGACCTGCTCAAGGACCTAATGAAAATAGACACGTGGCGATATAACCAGCTTGCGTACTTTATTAAAAGCCTCCCTGGTCCTATTAGAGATAAGAAGAACCTCAGGCCATTGCAGAAATTGTTCCTGAAGAATAGAGTAATAAGGAAAACAGAACTATACAAAATATTGCGGGATGAGGGGGAAGCAGCGAAACCGTTAGATTTCAATAAATGGGAATCCGAACTGGGATATGCATCTAGCGGAGTGACTTGGGAGGCCATTCTCAACACAACACATAAAACAGCAGTGGACATGAGAACGATAGAAGCAAATTTCAAATGCCTAGCCAGATGGTACATGACACCAGATAGAATAAATAAGCTTCAACTGGAAATATCCAGAAACTGTTGGAGGGGGTGCTCCATTAGAGGTACGATGGCCCACCTCTGGTGGGAGTGCCCAATTATTAAAAAATTCTGGCAGGATGTGTTAAAGATCATACAGGAGATAACAGGTATTGAGATTAAGGAGGACCCCTGGGTGTGTTTGTTCCATGGGACAGAAGGCCACACTAGAAAATACAATAGATCTCTAACTCCGGTATTACTAAACTCGGCAAAAAATCTAATTCCAAAAAAATGGCAAGAGGTTGAGGGCCCAAATATTCGAGATTGGTTAATAAGGATTAATGAAACCTATATCTTAGAGGCGGGGGAGTTTGAAGACACTAGGCCTGAGATTGAAACTGACCTGGATAGAGATAAGTGGGCGAAGTGGATATTCTTTAAAAAAACAGGGAGATTTGCCGAGAAGTTCTAGTAAATTAATGCATGTTTTATTGGAAGCATGACCGCAGGAGGGAGGGGGGTTGGGTTGGGATTCTACGTAGCATACTATGGGTTAGTTTTGGTGGAGTGTTTTGTTAATTTTGTAAAGAATAAACAAAGATTTCTTAAAATTGCATAATTTAATAAAAGCAAAGGTCATGCTACTATGATGTGACGATAATGAGATGGGACAAAAAAAAAAAAAAAAAAGAAGAATAGGAGTCCCAGCAACATCCGTTCCGCCACTGTAGGGGCCAATTCTTCAACTATTCTATTCTTTTCTAATATGTTCTTTTCTATTCTATTCAAATTTATTCTATTTGAAATTCAAATTTCTGAAGGTGGTTATATTCTATTCTATTGTTTTTTCTATTCTATTCTTTTCTATTATTTCATTTTCTGCTCTATTCTTTTCCATTTTATTTTCAATTCTATTCTAATCTATTCAAATGTATTTTATTAGACTTTTGGAATTTTATTTTATTCAATTGTTTTTTCTATTTTATTCTTTTCTATTTAATTTTACATTTATTTTCTATTCTATTCTATTCAAATTTATTCTATTAGAAATTCGAATTTCGGAAACAGGTTATATTCTATTTTATTGTTTTTTCTATTCTATTCTTTGCTGGCAGGAAGAGTTTTCATAGTCGTGTGTCCACCAAGTAACGTAGAAAGGTCTTGACATGCTCTGTCTGGAGCAATGATCAAGGAATAGATTTGAAAGAGGAATCAGGACAAGGACCTCTCCAATAGGGTCCTACCTCTTTCAAAAAGGAAAAAGAGAAAAGAGGACTATTGCGGTACCATAGAAAGCAAACTTGGTTTAAAAAGAGTATAGATTTATTTCAAAATTATTAAAAAGTCCTGTAAGGGACATGTTTGATACATATTAATATTAACAACATACAAAAACAGAAAACAAAAACAATTGTTTACAGCAATGTTGACATTAGATTTGTTTAGTATAGCTATTGCCCACAAGAAGCATAGACAAAGGTTTAGTGGTGTGATACTTGCAGACGTAACCTCTACGGTTTCGCGGTCACAGCCGCTTCTTCAGGAGGCGTCTGGTAGTATATAGTCTAAGAAGGTGAAAAATAATATCAACACAGCAAACTTTGATGTATACACAGTTAATACAGGGTACAAGATTTAGATTGGAGAAGGTACTGAAATTTAGCAAATTGCACTCACCACACTGCAACCAGAGAGAGGTCTTCTGGATAGATGTTGTGAGACGCCCTCAAAGAGGCGTTCCCCCGGGGGCGGGCCCGGGAGGCAGAATTAGGGTATAGCTATTGTAAGGGAAATTTTAAGATAGTTGTAATTTTTCAAATATAGGATTCAATTAAGGGGCCACCAGGGAGTGTTGGGATAGAGGTAGGAGAGGGAGAGGGGGATGGGGAAAAGACTGGAACAAAGGGGGGAAGGAGATGAGGGGGAGGGAAGGGAAGGGGAAAAAGAGGGGGGAAGAAAGGGGGGGGGGGGGGGGAAAGGGGGGGGAAAAGGGGGGGGGGGGGAAAAAGGGGGAAAAAGGGGGGGCAGAGGGGAACAGGAGGTAAGAGTGAGGTGGATGTTTCAATTTCACCTTGATGAAAGAGAATTTTGAGGTGAGAAACATAGACTTAGTAGAAAGGGGATTTTTGGTAATGAAGTTCCCTTACCTATCATTGCTTTAATAAACGCCTGGACTCAGAGCTTTTCCCAGATCCAAACAGATGTGAGTGTTTCCAAAAATCCCCTTTCTACTAAGTCTATGTTTCTCACCTCAAAATTCTCTTTCATCAAGGTGAAATTGAAACATCCACCTCACTCTTACCTCCTGTTCCCCTCTGCCCCCCCCTTTTTCCCCCCCCCCTTTTTCCCCCCCCCCCCCCTTTCTTCCCCCTCTTTTCCCCCCCCCCTCTTTCCCTTCCCTCCCCCTCATCTCCTTCCCCCCTTTGTTCCAGTCTTTTCCCATCCCCCTCTCCCTCTCCTACCTCTATCCCAACACTCCCTGGTGGCCCCTTAATTGAATCCTATATTTGAAAAATTACAACTATCTTAAAATTTCCCTTACAATAGCTATACCCTAATTCTGCCTCCCGGCCCGCCCCCGGGGGAACGCCTCTTTGAGGGCGTCTCACAACATCTATC